>OZ020619.1:9683431-9807222 GCA_963971575.1 Liopterus haemorrhoidalis | reverse complement strand
AGCTGTATCCAGGGTATAAAGTTAAGCTTGTAGTCCTAATAGTTGGTGTTTTGGGTGAATGAAAACCTCCTACCAAAGGGAAATCGAGTACATTCCCGCCTGTAGATCTGCCAACTCTTTGAACTGCAGTATGCAGAAAGCAGTGTTGCTCCGGTCACTCCGCATTGTATAGGCCCCAGATCTGGCGTAATTTACGCGTCTCTAAGGTTTGGGATGCAACCCCACCAATCTCTAATATGACATGGCTCAATAGGCTACTGACGTTTGCGATTATTGGACGCTTGTCAAGACTAACCCTAAAGTCACTGGATTATACAAGTAGCGCAAGCCTTTGAAGAAGCCGACAAACCCCAGAGTTTGATTGGCAACATTGGTTCCCCAGTTAAGCAAACTAAAGCAGAAATTTTTACGTTCTTAAGTTTGCGTCTGCGCTGTCACATCAGTCTCTCTCGCTCTCATTTAATAACCTTCTTTGTCAGCGGTTTGAATATTTAAGGTTAAGTTTCATTTAAATTTATATATTATATCCATTTTATGTAATAGATAGATATAGTCTTTATTCGTGCCTTGCGGCTTTGAATGGAGTACAGTTCTTACATAAATAACCCATAATTTTTGATATATACAACAAAAATAAAACAAAAAAATATATATACATTTATAAACTTATAACTAAAGTATGTCCTTTTTACTTTTATATTGTACTCTCTTTTTCTCTTCTTTTCTTTAGCACCCTTTTCATCTATGTTAACCCGGCTCCCGACTCGTCCAGCAATTCTTTTCTGAATTCAAGTACTTTCGATTTTTCTGTACTAAGTATCATTTTCTTTCCTCGCAGATATCTTTCGAATCTTTTAATCATATCTTTAAGCTCGGTTGCGTTCTTTGCTAATAGCACTATATCATCGGCGTAGGCAAGTGACCATATTTTTAGCTTACCGATTCTTAAACCTCCCGCTTGCCATCTTTTCATCACATCTTCTAGGTCTGCTATGTAGACAGAGAACAAGATGGGACTCAGTGGGCATCCTTGTCTTAAACCCTTTTCCGTCCAGAAGTTATCGCTCAATGCTTCCCCTTCTTTCACCTGATTACGTGTTTCTTCATATATTTATGTAATAAAAATTTTAAAAAAATAATTGAAATTGTAACTCAATTTTATTATAGTGCATCTTTGATTAAAAAAATCGTGATTACAATGTTTAAAATAAAAATTATTGGTAGTACTAGTTTCTTATTTTTGTACTGTTGGAATCACTGAAAATTATTTGTGTTGGCGATAGTTTTAGCCCAGTATGGCCGCCGTTGCACTACTTTATATAATCTAGTGACTTTAACTATCCCCAAATAATAATAATAATAATATAGCCATTCATCAATTAATTATACGTTAACAAAATACAGTGCTGCATATATATATTCAAAACAACCTTTTAACTTTTGAGCTTTTAACTTGGCAAGTGTATTTTTGCACTGCATCTCGAAAATTGCTTTTGTTTAGTTATTTCAACTCAAATTTTAAGGTGTGTGAATTAATTTGGTACGATTTTTTCTTCCAGAAAAGACTTTATTGTGAAAAAAAAAAACATGAAAAATACACTATACAAAGTATTTGCCATCGATTTCTATTATTTTTTCCCATCTGTCTGGCAGTATTCCGTGACGGATAAACGACTCATCCTACGAAGCACCATTTCTCTACTTAATAATTGTTCAAGTGCTGACCCGAAAACCCGTGTTTTATCGATCTGAACAAGTGATAATCTGATGGAGTAAATGTCTTATGAATACGGCGGGTGAGGTCAAACGTCCCAGCCAAGTGCTTCCAAGATGGCCTTCACAATCTTTCAAACATGTGGTCTAGCGTTATCATTGCTGGAGGATTACTTTGTCGTGTCTCCTTCCATATTCCGGCCGCTTATTCTTTAATGCTTTGCTGAAACGGAGCGTTGGTAAAGTTCGGCAGTGATGGTTTGAGTCTGCTTTAATAGCTCATGATACACTACACCCTACTGGTCCCACCAAATACAGAGCACTTTCCTACTTTCTTGCCGTGAATATTCCGCTTTGGTCTCGATGCGTTTTCATGGGTCGCAAATGGATTTCCTTCGTTTTGGATTATCGAAATATATCCACTTTTCGACTCCAGTCACAATACGATGCAAGAAACCTTTTCTTTTTTGCCTGACAAGCAAGATTTCACACACGGTTTTGCGCTTCTCGATGTCTCTTTCCTTCGGTTCGTACGGCACCTATCTTCCTTCTTTGTAAATCTTTCCCATGGCTGCCTAAGGCACAGAAATTGTTGATCGATCAACATTCAACAATTGCGCGAGCTCATGTTGCGATTGACACGGATCTTCATCGATTAGCGCCTGCAATTTCTCGTCCTCGAACTTCTTCGGTTGACCTGGACGAGGTTTGTCATCGACACTGAAATCATCACTTTTGAAACGTCGAAAGCATTCTCTGCATGATATATCGGCGGGAGCACTTACACCATAAGCTTCTACGAGCATTCGATGAGCTTCAGCGGCTAATTTCTTCAAATGAAAACAGAAAATGAGAACTTCCCGGAAATGATGCTTGTTTGGCTCGAATTTCGATATTTTCGAACCAGATAAACATGATGTTAGTGTTATAAACCCAAACGTTTATCAACTGAATATTATTGCCATATATCAACACAAAAACATAAAGCCAGTTGCAGACATTAGAGGTTAGATAAGTACAGAAATTGACCGCCAGATGGACCGAATTAATTCACACACAATAAAGCTAAATTACACAAACTACTATGTACAAAAAAACTGAGTCATTATGTTAGGTTATGATACTAAAGATTTAGCAAAGAAAAACCCTAACGGCACGATTTAAGCTTAAAGTGTTTTATGAACTAACTACTGTGTACCTAACAATTTTGCTTCCATGAACAACATGAGCAACAGCTAAAAGTTCTTTCTTTTTTTCAGGGTGACAGTGGTGGTCCACTTGTAGCTCAAGGTGTCGATGGAACAATCCAAATCGGTATCACCTCTTTCGTTGATACAAAAGGATGCGGAAAGTTGTTTCCATTTGCCTTCACCAGAGTTACCAAATATTTGGACTGGATCGCAAGCAATTCTGATGTTGTTATTAACTAAATGTTTTGTATAAAATTGTTATAACTATATAAATAAATACATATTTTTCATTCAAAATGCTGTAATTATTTTTTCTACGGTCGGAATTAAGTTAATTTATCAAACGCTATTCAGTTTGGTAATAGACTCATTTCCACATAAGCATTTACGTCTCATAATTCGGTATTTTAAATGGTCAGTTCTATCGTATTACACAATTTATTAATACATGATATCGAACCGACAATTGAAGACCTGGCTGATGATCATAAATCGGTTTCAACAAGATGGCTGTCCTGCTCATAATAAAGTGATGGTAACTGTATCTAGTATTTCCCGATACATGGATTGGTAAAAACGGACCAAAACGGTCTTCGAATTTAGCACCAAATGATTTTTTATGGGGATATTTAAAATCAAAATTTACAGTGATAAGAAATATCCAGATTTAAAATCATTAAAAGACAGAATATCTTTAGATGGTTCTAAGATATCGTGTTATCAACTAGCCAATGTTCGGTATTGTTTTTATGATAGACTAGGAGAAAAGCCCGTCATTCGATGGGGTAAAGCTAATATCCAAATTAGAAGGAAACTCTCGGTACAATATTAGAACAGTGGTGGCGTTTATTGATAAGAAGTATATCTAGTTTTCTTTCTAAATATAATAAATTTTCAAGTAAAATGTACAGGTAGGCAAAGGAAATAAACTGATTAAATAAAGAAACTATAAAATTCTGTAAAACAATTATAAAAGGTAGCGAATGTTGAAGCCATCTTCGTCCCAGATTGCAGAAACAGAGATTAATATTGACCTACTGCTCATGTAAAACAGTGACTTAGGTTATTCATATTTAATAAATACAGGAAAAAATTGATACTAATAATTTTTAAGAAATTAAGTTGTGTTATTTTTTTAACAATTACACCACAAAACTACTTTAAAAACTACATTTTTTATAAAAAAAGATCCAGACTGTTCTATGAGTTTCCGATTAGTACTCCTATTGGCAGGGCCGCCCCTAGGCGGGGGCAAGTGGGGCACCTGCACCAGGCCCCGCGCCTGTAAGGTCCCCGCACTTCGACCGTCAAGTAATAAAATAATAAAATACATTAAAAATATTATTTCAAGTTTTATAAATAGGAAAAAAAAAATATTTTCATTGAATATAAGTATGTGTACTTTTGTTAATAGTTAATAATATTAAAGAAAATATCGTTATTCAATATATAAATAGATGGGGCCCCGCAAATTCAGTTTTGGGGCCCCGCAATTTCAGTTTTGCCCCAGGCCTCGCAAATACTAGGGGCGGCCCTGCCTATTGGTTATGCTTTTCACCTTATCGTCCGTCGCATGGCTGAACACTGCATTGGGCAGGTAAACTCCCACCTTATCTAGGGTTTGATCTTGTGATTTATTAATCCTGATGAAAAATGCCTGTTTGACTGGAAACTGCCTTCGGCGTAAGATGAAGAGCAAGTCGGGATCGGTGGGAGCTAAATCATTCCTAGAAATGAAAGCTGAATTTCCTTGGAAAGATTTAGTTAAAACAGTGGCAGTTATTAAATTTTTAAACAATTTTATCACCACTAGACGTGTGCCATTACACAGATTCTTTTTTGTGTTGAGGTTTCATAACAACATAATTATTGCCCCTTCTTTTAAGTTTAATATGTGAGGTGACATTCCTGAGAGGTAAGACTATACAATTCAATTCAATTTATTTTAATTAATAACTATTACATTTAATTTATCTATTACATTTTATTCTATATCTATTTATTACTTACATTATAATTCTCAACTAAAATATAAATTTAATTTCTATCTGCTTGAAATCTATTTTGCTTTATTTCCTATTATTTTCTTTTTCTTTGATTTCTTTTCTCCTCTCCATTACCTCTTTCATCCATGTGTATACGCAGCCATTTCCGTTTAAAATATCTTCTCTTGTTCCTCCTTTGCTTCTAATTTCTTCACATCCTTCCAGCATATGTTCAACCGTCTCCCTTTCTTCTCTGATGATGATCTATATGAACTTCCCAGCTAAGATTAACACCAATATGGACACCTAAGAATTTAATTGATTCTGGATTTTCCATATGTGCCAATCGAAGTGAGAAGATCATTTGCTGAGTTTTTTGAGCGTTTAAACTTAGGTTATTAGCAGTGAACCACTCACGACTAAGTTTTAAATTGGTGTTATTTAAAGATAATGTTTCTTCAAAGTCCTTCGAAGTTGAAATTATGGTGGTATCATCCGCGTACGATATTGTGTTTGTAGTTTTGAGGAAGGAAGGCAAATCATTAATATAGATTAGGAAGAGAAGAGGTCCAAGAATAGAGCCTTAAGGGACGCCATATTTAACAGTTTGAACTTGTGACTTAACACCCTTTAAGTAAACAAACTGTTTCCTGTATTTTAAATATGATGCAAGAAGTGAACAGCTATTGTGACTAATATTATAACAGGCCAGTTTTTGAATTAATAAAACTGGACAAAGACAATCAAACGCCTTTGTCAGATCTAAAAATGTGGATATACTGTGTGCTCCTTCCTCAAAAGATCTAGTAAGGATATTGATGAGCTCAAGTATCGCCGAACAGGTGGAAATTCCTGCTCTGAAGCCGAACTGCTTAGGATTGAGAAGGTTGTGATGCTGAAAGTGGGTTTGTAATTGGGACAATAACAATTTTTCAAAAATTTTGTAAAATATTGGAAGTAACGAAATAGGCCTAAAATTTGACATATCGTTTTTGTCGCCTTTTTTATAAACGGGAATAACTTTAGCTAAATTAAGACAGTTTGGAAAGGTGTTGGACTTAATGCACAAGTTTAAAAGTTTGGTTAAAGGGACAATTAACAAATCTTTTACTGATTTTATTATTTCTACATTAAAATCATACGGATCTCTACTATTACTTGGTTTCAGGGTGGTGATAGCATCTCTAACCTGGTTAAATGAGACGTCAGTAAAAGAAAATTGGGGAATGTATTTGTCAGATAGCAGATTTTGGAGATTATGGACAGGATTAAAGTTAGTTGGTGGTAGATTTTGAACAATACTATCTGCAATTTTGGAAAAAAATAAGTTCAATTCGTCTGGACTTTTCGGACAATCATTATCTTTAGTGGGAGGTTGGTTACTTTTAATACTCTCCCACATTGCTTTAGGCGCATTATTAGAATTAGCTATATAGGAGTTATTAGCTTTTATCTTAGAAGATTTCAGAACTTTTCTGTAATAATTCATGAAACGATTTTTTAAGATTTTATTGGGAAGTGTAGGATTAAGTGAATAGTTCTGTTGTAGTAACTGGCAAATATTCCTAATTTTTTTAAGATCATCGTTAAACCAGATTATATTGAGTTTAGCGGAACTAGTATTACTTACTGATTTTTTTGGAAAACTGTTGACAAATGCGATCTGAATAATATTTAAGAATTTTTCAAAATTGTAATCGCTAGAGGATTCATGGTTTATAAGATCAAACTTAACTTCCATGAGTTGATTAAAAAAATAAATTTTCTCTGCTTGGGTAATTTGGCGAGTTAAACATCCAGTAATTCTAGTTATAGAAGAGACCTTACTTGGTCTCCCAGCTCTTTTCTGTTTTGCATCTCCTTGGAAAATTAACGCAGTAGCAATTCTACTTTTAAATTCCAATAAGTCCATTTTTTCATGCTCATTCATTCTCCATATCTACCAAGCATTGCCAATAGTAACATTTAAAAAATTGATGTGAAGTGTGAATTTTCACACATTTCAGGGTTTTGCAGGTATTTAGTAAGTGAATGATGATTATTTTGGATGCGAAAATTAATTTTATATTAAAATATTTTTTTTTGTTAATTTTAATTCGAATGCCTCATACCATTATTTAGGTTTCTAAGTATGTGCAGTATTTATTTTTTTATATAGCAAGGTTCATTAAGAATTTTAAAAATTGCGCCTATGGCTTCCATTGGTTGTTATAAGTTCCGCCCCTCTGATTTCGTGTACATTGAAACAGAATTAAATTATAAGTTAAACAATTTCCACTGGTTATTAAATTTACGCTTTTAGAAATTAAATGCAACATTTGCCAAAAAATAACTAGAATTTTGAAAAAATAATTTAAACAATATAAAAATTAAAAAAAAAAAACAAAAAATAATATAGTCTCTTCTCACAGGGTTCGATCCCTTTCGGATCGGGTTACTTGGGTGAAAAATCAGCGTCTAATACCGCTAGACCAGCATACACGTTACAGTGTGGCGTGTTACAAAGCTATAACTTGTATACATTATTAGCCAAAAATCACAAAAAATGCGTTTTTTTCCAAAAACCTAATCTGATCAAAAATTCCTGTTGAACTATTCCGGTTCACACCAATGTACATTATTTAAAATTTTTTCAGATTTTTAGTTTAAACCATCTGGGCTACAGGGTGTGGGACAAAAAAATTTTTGGCAAAAATCGCTTCAAAATAATTTATTTTGCAAAAATAAAAATTTGATCGTTAATTCACGTACTAAGGGCTTTCATTTGATACCCTACTCAGAATTTAAAAAAAAATATTTTTGTTTTCGATGAGCACATTTTTGTTTATATTTTTAGGGGGATATGTTTTTTAGATGTTTTAGTATTTTTCCTATGTGCGGGTCAAAGAGTTGTATAAGCATGCCAAATTTCAACTCTCTAGGTTTAGCCGTTTGGCTACAATTTTTACCGAATAGACAGACAGACAGACAGACAGACAGACAGACAGACGACAAAATGACGGTATAAGGGTTTTTTTGTCATACCTACAAAACTCTAAAAATGATAAAATATACCTACGCATATACCATATTTTATTTCTTATATAGTTTTGGTATAACGCCACTAATGAATCCATCAGATCTACTCCACCCATGTTTACATTATATGCTTGAGACATCTATGAGGGTGAGCATCAACTAAATCTGTCCTCATATGATGACGTTATGCAATAAAATGAAAGTAAAAATATTAAATATAATTAGATAAATAATTAATTAACTTTGTCCTCATATGAGGACGCTATGCATGAGAGGGTTAAGCACTACAGGAAGGCATTGCCGAAAGTCTACACCAAGTAGATTTACTTTTCTTTCAAATTCTGATTATTTTTCATCATTCTCTTTAAGAGTCGATCCCCTGCGTTTAATGCGTGGCTTGGAGCCATAGCTTATTCATCCCAAATGATGAGTTTGACTTCATTTGCCAAAGTCATCCGCATATTTTATGTAGAGGTCTCCACCAGCGGGATTGGCAGCTTGAACTGGGAGTACTGTGTGACCTCCCTTCAGACGGTTGACTGCGATCCCCGTGGAAGCCACAGCTAAGGCTGTGTCGCCGACATCCAGATATTGAAATTAAACGTAATCAAATCAACTTTATTTTCTTGTCTCATTTTCAAACCCTTCTGGGAATTAAAGTGCGGGACAAAAGTTTTTAGACACATTTTGGGCAAAAATCTCGTCAAAATATTTTTTTTTGCAAAAACAAAATTTTGTTTGTTAATCTATTTGTCAATAGCTTTCATTTGATACCCCACTCATATTTTTATATAATATACCAGTGGTTCTTAACCTATTTTAGGTGAAGGCACGCTAATGTAAAATATTAAAAATGCAAGGCGTCCTACCCTCTTTTATCTGTATGACATACGTATTAATTCTACAGAGTTCGCCTTTCAAAATCGGATGATCGGTAGAATTTTCGTCAGTAAAAATGACCCCAACAAAAGTAAAAAATGATTTTGGAATTTTAAGCTGTCATTTGGGTAACGGTTTCGGAGTAGATGGTCAAAATTTCGGAAAACTAATAACAAGGTCGTGATTAGGAGTCTCGAACACCCATAGATAATGAATTTCAACGAAATTGAACAAACATTTTTTGTCTCATTAAGATAAGCATGGGATCTTTTTTTGGGTCGCATTTTGACGAAAACATAATATCAGAGAAAAGATATTTGAATCAATCATCACTGATTAAAAATTCAATAGTATCTCAACAACATGGCTTTTTCAGAGATCGTTCTGCATCAACTAACCTGTTACTATACAAAGCTTTTATCATAACTGATTGGAGGAAGGTCAAGAAGTTCATACTGTTTTTACCGACTTTAGAAAAGCCTTCGACCAGGTTGATACTAATATCTTGATTAATAAACTCAAGTGATATTGCATTACCAATTCCCTGTTGTCTTGGCTCACTTCTTACCTAACTGGTCGCTCACAGTATGTTAAAATAAGCAGGTTTCTCTCAGAAGTTATAACTGTGACTTCAGGAATTCCGCAAGGGTCACATTTAGGGCCTGTTCTCTTATTCTATTCATTAAATACGTTGCATTTTATATTAAACACTGCAATTTCTTATTGTTTGCGGACAATTTAAAAATCTTCAAGATTAATTCTATTGCACCTGATATAGCGTTGCAACAGGATCTCGATTCTATCTTCCAATGGTGAGCAGCAAACAACTTGGGGTTCAACATCGCTAAGAGCAAATATATCAACTACTCTAAAAAACGAGAACCATCGAACGTTGTCTATTCACTAGACAATAGGGTTGTACATCGAAGGAAAAACATCGATGTTAACATCAGCGCCTTACTATCGATGTTGAAAAAACATCGAAGGAAAAACATCGATGTATCGGAAACATCGATGTTTTATTAATATTAAAAAAAAACTATTTATTTATATTATATAGGTTTTATTTAATAATGTAAAGATAAAATACGAAAAAAGTAACATATAATACACAAAAAGCATTTATTAGATTTTGACATAGAAATATTCCTTTTTAATAGTAATTAATTGCACATTAATATTATTATATCCAATATAATAATCCTAATTTGTACCTACAGGCTATTCCAAACGATTAGGCGGAACTAACCGCAATTTTCATTTTTGTAATTTTTCATTAGATATTTTTTTATATATTGAAGTGACTTTTCCTGAACAAAATGATCAAAATCTTCAATCAATCGGTTAAAGTAATTAGAATTGAAAATCTAGTTCCGCTTAAACCAAAGAAACAGACCTTACTATTTTTACATTTCTAAAATCAAATATTGGATTTTATTACAATACTAATATAGTGATCTTAATGTTAATTTTATATTATTTAACATAAAAATAACACTGTCATATACAATTATTGTTATAATTTTTTAAGTTGAAATAAAGTCTGTTCCTTTGGTTTAGGCGTAACTAGATTTTCAATTCTAATTACTTTTACCGATTAATTGAAGCTTTTGATCATTTTGTTCAGGAAAAGCCAACTTCAATATATAAAAATAGCTAATGACAACTTACAAAACTCCAGGGATTGGAGGAATAACAACTGGGAAAGTGTCAACAAGACTGAAAAAGAAAAAGTGTGTTGGCGTCGTTGGTCGTTCGCATTGTCTGCAAAAATTAGACGTTTCTTCTTATTTTTTCGTATTCTGCTAACTGCTAAGAAGAATAAAAACTAACACTATTAGTATTGTTATATCACAATAGATGGCGTTTATATTTTGTGTACTAATTTTAATAAAAATAAAATTTTTAAGATTCCAGCGCCTCTAGCGGTAGTTTCTGAATTTCAAAGTTTAAACATCGACATCGGTAGTAGACATCGATGTTTTATCGATACTATCGCCAGCTGACCATCGATGGTAAAAACATCGATGTTTTTAAAACAAACATCAATGTTATCGATACATCGATGTTTTTTTCCCATCCCTACTAGACAATACACCTTTAGAACAAATCAAAGATATGAGGGATTTGGGTGTCTTATTTAGTAGCGACCTTAATTATACTGCCCACATCAACACAATTATCAGCAAATCGTTACGCAAGTTGGGTTTGCGCAAAACGAAATTAGTTCTACCACCAATGATTATACCACCCCATGCCATAACAGTACCACCTGTGTAACTGTGAACTTCCTGGACGTGCCACAAACATTCCAAATTACCAGATCTTCTGCATACCCTTCTTCGATGAGAATCTGGATGAATTCCAAATTTGGATTCATGAGTAAACAAAACTGTAGCCCAATCATTATCACACCATTATTGAAAATTGTGACACCAGTCTAATTCTGGTCTTGCTCTGCGATTGCCTATAGAGAGGGGTTGACCTCTGATTGGTCGTCGAGATAGAATATTAGCTTTGTGGAGACGATTTCTTACAGTATCGCGACTAACGGTTAAGTTAAGCGCTCGCTGTAACTCCCTTACCAATTCGGGTGCTGTAATAGTAGGTTGTCTTCTAGCATTTAAAACCAACAGTCTGTCTTGATCTGCTGTTGTACAGCGGCCACGTCCCGGATGTTGTTCGACCGGACTCCCTGTTTCCCTGTAACGCCTCTATAACCGACTGATGACACTTTGAGAACTTCTATTCGCTCGGCTACATCAACTTGCATGAAGCCAGCTTGGAGAAGTCCCACCGCACGATTCATCTCGTTGATAGTTAAATGCTGTCGCTCCATTATTAAAAAATAATGCCACTACTTAAAAACACTGTAATTATTAATAGAAATGTTTTAAATTGAATTAAAATGAAACATGTGATCAAACTACGGATCATGTACTGAATCAAATTTGACAAATTTGTATTTGTTTTGTATTGTTGGTTATTGTTTTTACTTGTTTTCCATAGTCAACAACTCATAATTGCCTACTTTAATTGAAATACAACATTAAGGCCCGGTCTTTCCACCTTCAGATAAAGTTCCAGGTAACTATCTGACAGATAAGGATATTTATAACTTCATCTGCTGAATAAATGTCATCCCTTCTTTCTATACAAATGTATCTATCGGATAGTTATCTAACGGATAATGAAACTGACGTATTGGGTTCACTGACTGATATTGACATTTATTCAGAAGATGAAGTTATAAATAACCTTATCTGTCAGATAGTTATCTGGAACTTTATCTGAAGGTGGAAAGACCGGGCCTAAATGTACAATGAGCAATATATTTTCATATTTTTTCAATATCCCTAGATTTTTCCGATGTGTGTAGTTATATATATAGATTTGTAGATAGATAAGTAGAAAGATGGAGATTAACTTTTTTTGACAACAGTTTATAAAAAATATATTGGATATTTTCGAACATCAATCATAATAATAATATTATCAAACAAAAACACTTGATCTTATCTTTTGGGACCATTGTATCTTCCTATTTTTGATAAGATTAATTTGATTTAAATATGGAAATATCAGATTCTGAGGGTATAAAAGAGCGAGAATTTGTTGATATTACAGGTTACAGCAGTAATCATGAAATTGTTCGTTTGCATCTTTGCTCTTGTGGCTTTGGCTCAGGTAAGAATATTTAATAATTCATTAATTTCTTAGGCTATTATCACAAAAATAATAATTATTTTAAGATAATTATTTTTAGAGTTATGTACGTATGAGTAAAAATTTCATATACCGTCACTTGTATGTCTGTCTGCCTGTCTTTTCAGTAGAAATTTTGGCTAAACGGCTGTTCCTAGAAAGTTGAAATTTAGCCTGCACATACAGTTCTTTAACCCGCAAATAGGAAAAATACTGAGACTTCAAAATAAATACATCGCCCGAAATATATGGTAAACAAATTTTTATTTAACGAAAATAAATACTTTTTTACTTGTCCCACCTTAATATATAAGGGGCAAGTATTGTAATTCAAAAATTTTCGATGTCGAAATTTTGACTGATGACCACGTTTCATGGTCCAGGGAGTCCAAATACCTATTTTCGAAGTGCCGTCCGTATGTGTGTCTGTGTGTGTGTGTGTGTGTCTGTGTCTGTGTGTGTATACACGATAACTCAAGAACGGTTTAACTTAGAACGGTTTAATTGGGAAGAACCTTATTGTTTTTTTTAAAAATCTGAAACCGGAAACGGAAGTTATTAAAATTTAAAATTTTAAAAAATTCGTAACTAGTAAACCAAGCTTTGGACAAAAATTTGTATAGAACATAATTTGATGTATTTTTGAAGATTTATCTAAAACTTTTTTAAATATTAAAAAAAAAATATATTATTATTATTTTTTTATGGGAGGGTAAGTCTAGCGGAGGTCTCTCTTCGCCACTGGATTTAATTTGAGTTTAAAATTTGAATCTCTAAATCAGTAAATAAACAAAGAAAATTTTATTTTTGAAAACACAAATATTTTTACACGATTTTTGCATCAAAAAATAAAAAAAAAACTTTTGTTCCACACCCTATTTCTCGGGTTGAGGTATATCGTAAAATGTTATACCTTGACACTAATTTTGACCCGTTTCTGCGTTTTTTAGGATTTTATAGGTATGACCATCAAAAAACCCTTATAACGTTATTCATGCGCCTGTCTGTGTAGTAGAAATTTAGCATACTTATGCAACTCTTTTGACCACATGTAGGAAAAATACTGAGAGTTAAAAATATTAAAAAGAAAACTATTTAAGGATTTACATATCCTAACTTTGCCATGCTTGTACATTTTTAAATTATTAGAATATATTAAAGATACAAAGCTACCAAAAAATTGTGTGATACATTCATACAATACCAGAGACAAACATAACATTCGCCTACCTAAAATGCGTTATACATCAGCTAAAACTAATCCAGATTACATTTGTTTCACTCTGTACAATAAATTGCCAAATAATCTCAGAGAGCTCAAATCTTTAAAATTTAAAAATTGTCTCAAAAAACTTTTAATAGAGAAAGCATAGTACGATATAAATGAATGTTTGAACGACGATCTAAGTAATATAGTACCGCATAGGTAATTTTTATTGTACAAATTATCAAATGTATATCTTTTATGTTGACTTACTTCTGTATTTTGTGTACCTCCTACTGCAATAAAATTATTATTATTATTATTATTTATTATTATTATTCTATCATACTGGATAACGTGAATCTCGGATAGACCAACAGAAACTGACTATTTTGCGAATATTGTCTTATGATCATTGAAACGTGTAAAAACCAAATAAGTGGCCGAAGAAAAAAAAAAAAAAAAAACAGATATAGCCTCCATTTTATTAATATAGTTATACATATGTTTCAGGCCAAAATCAACGTCAATGATTTGGAGTTCAATACTATCAAAGTTTTGGCTAAAACTCCAGCTCACCATGACGGAAGTCGCATAATTGGAGGAAAAGAAGCTGTCGCTGGTCAGATCCCTTATCAGGTATGTTATGGTAAAGCGAAGATAGTAACTTTTAAAGATTGAATTGGACTTTTGACCATTTTGATTAACAAAAGCCTCATTCAGTCGTTAAAAAGTTAGTACGAACAACTTAAGAAACTAAAAATCCAAATTCGTTCCACTTAATCGTTTGGAATTGATTATAAGTTACCTGTCTTCATTTACTAGATATCTATGGAACAGATGTGTGAACTATTTTTTTATATACTATTAACTTTATTTCTTAAACTATTAGAATAGATTGTCTAACAGAATGTAACATATTTTAATTATTTTAATTTAATTTTATTTTGGATATTTATTTACTTTTTTCTCTTAGGCTGCTCTTTACATTGATGGCAGAACTTTCTGTGGTGGTACTTTGATTTCTAAAAACTATGTACTGACTGCTGCCCATTGTGCTGATGGGTAAGTCTATATACACATTAACATAAAATATACCTATAGGCAAATGGTCAGAATACCCTTTTCACAATAGATGTTTAAGATAAGGGAACATAGGATTATAATTTTAAGTAGTATGTTTCAACAAAACACAAAACTGTTTTTCAATACTCCATTTACTTCCTTTCTATACAATTTATTGAACTTGCGTCCGGTAACTCTAAAAGGTTACTTGTATCACAAAGATGACGAAGGGCCATTCTTAGCTCTACTGTAAAGAATTCACTTCAAAGAGTAATATAAAGTTTGAATTTTGTCTTATAATAATTAATATTCTTACCAACTTGCATTTTATTCAATTTCTTTTAATAACATGACATTTACTAAAATAGGATCAGCCATTTTTGCAAACTAAACACCTACATTAACTTTTAAATCCACCGTTTTGGTAGGCGCCTATTATAGAACGGTAACTGTCTATTTTAACGCCGCTGCGTTAAAATTTTAACAAAAATATGCTTAGCGAATAGCATTTACGTTTAAAATGGTGTTAAAAAAATAATTTCAGTCTATGACGTTAAGATTTTAGCACCTTGATTAGAAAATAAAAGCGAATCGGGTGTATTCTGTAAGAAATGCGTTAAAATTAGCGTCAGGTTAATATTTTTATTTTAACTCCATGTCTAACGTCATTATCCAAAAATGCTATCCTGTAAGAGCATTTGTTAAGGTAAGCGTTAATACAATATTTGTTAGCGCGAGGTGCTAACTCACCTTGTAGAAAGGCTAATATTTACTGCACGCGCATGCGCTGTTACGTTGAATTTTAACAGGAGTATTTATTTAGTCAAATGCCAAGAGAATCTTAACCTAATATTTCGGTGTTGAATTAAATATTCAGTGGCGAAATTTATTTTAAAAATGGAACAGAAATGTTTGGTCCTGTGATATTCATTATAACTGGTTTCCACGGTGTATTAAATAAAAATATAACTTTATTCAACTTTTATTTAGTCAATTTATATACTACATTGTATTATAACAGTTTATCTTATTTTTGAATAAAATGTGAATTATGTGTTCATTTTATTTTTAAAAAGGTGTTTGGTGATATTAATTATTAAATAATTAATTGATTTATTACACTATTTCTACCCTGGTATACCACTGTTGTGATCGTCATTATCAATCTCATCAATTGTTTCTTCAAATAATACATCATTAAAAAGTTCTGCGATATTTTGAAACACGACGGAGGCATACGTGAAGTTTTGTAGCTTTCAGATGATTATAATTTTAAGTTCTGTGTCTCAACAAAAACCAAAACTGCTCTCCAATACTCCATTTACTTCCTTTCTATACAATTACTTGAACTTGATAATTCACTTTAAAAAGTAATAGAAATTTGATTAATATTCCTACCGTCTTGTGTTTCATTAATTTTTTTTTTTAAATAACATGACATTTACTTAAATAGGATCAGCCATTTTTGTAAACTAAACACCAGCGTTAACTTTTAAAGCCACCGTTTTAGTAGGCGCTTATTGTAGAACGTTAACTGGCTATTTTAACGCCGCCGCGCTATAATTTTAACACATATATGTTTAGCGAATAGCATTTACGTTAAAAATGGTATTAAAAAAATTAACGTGAGTTTCTGACGCTAAGGATTTTAACATCATGCTTAGAGAATAGAAGCGAGTGTGTGTTAATTTTTACTTCACATATTTTTTTTCATCTTTTTAGAGCCAGTAACATTGTAGTAATTTTGGGAGCCCGCAACCTTAACACTGCTGAAAGTACCCAACAGAGAATTAACAGTGCTAGCATTGTTGTCCATCCAGGCTGGAGCTGGAGCAACCTCATTAATGATTTAGCTATCGTTAAACTGAGCAGGCCAGCTCAAATCAACAATTATGTTAAGACCATGAACTTGCCATCCAGACAGGACGTGAGCAACGATTTTAAAGGAGCTGCATGTAGAGCCAGCGGATGGGGCAAGACTTCTGATAGTATGTATTTAATACTTTTTATAAATTCTGTTTTTTTTTTTTTTTTTGACAAATATCGCTTATTAACAACGGGTAGTTTATTAGATAGATAGATATTTTTATTATTAAATATTATATACTACATTTTATCTTACAACAATTAACTTATACTTAATAATAATTGTAATTTTCGCCTTTCGGCTTAAAATCTACTCTCCTTCTCCTCTAGTTAATATCTTCGTTGACTCCTTTCCTTAATTTCCTCCCTTCTGTTTTTCACTTCTTTCATCCATTCATACCCCTTTCCTGTTTCATCCAAAATTTCCTTTCTCGTTTCCGTTCTGTGTCGTATTTCTTCACATTCTTCCAACAAATGTTCCATTGTCTCCTTACCTTCCCTGCACATTCTACATGTTCTTTCTACCTCTTTCATCCAAAAATTATTGTCCCTCTCCTCATTTCCACATCTAAATCTCGCTATCACTTTTTTCTTCTCTCTACTGCCTTTTTCTGTCAGATACTGTGGTTTTCTCACCGTCCAGGTCTTTTCATATTTGTTATTATACCTTGACTCTCTTATTTTTGTATCTTGCTCCGTTTGTTGTATGTCGGTCATTCGCTCTGTTACTTCGTGCACCAATTCTTCTCCATTCATTCTTTTTAGTCTAACAACGGGTAGTTTATTAGTACCATATGTTTAATACTTCTATATTGTTCTTCTTAGACGAGAACGTTGTCCGCCAAACAGAGATAAATTCCGGTGATAAATACTAGGATCCGCACATGCGTACGTTTAGACCAATAACAATACATATACAGTACCTAGACAAAATATTATAACCACTTACAAAAACAACTGTTAATTAAAAATACCGACATATAATCATATGCTACTTTATTTATTTCTTTAACATATCGTGTATTTATTAAAAGATAAGCTATTTTAAACATCTTCAACTCTGTATTTTTATTCTGAGACTGATTTGCAAGAACAAAAAGTACCGATTTTGTCCTGGCCAGGTAATTCGCCAGATATCAATCCTATCGAAAATGTTTGGAGCCTCCTGAAAAGACTTGTTTATGATTTAAATAATACTAATAAACAAGTTTTAATAGATAATATTAAAAAAGTATGGCATGGCTATGAAATTGAAAATTGTAATAGGGCATGTATTGAGAGTATACCTCGAAGAATTGCGGCAGTAATAAAAGCAAAGGGGGGACAACACAAAATATTAAAGACATTTTATAAATCTACTAAAATAATTTGAAATAATAAAATACAAAATAAAAATAAAATTGGTGTATTACTATTTTGTTGATTTTGTGTAAAACAATGAATTTTTAAAAAATCGTAAGTGGTTATAATATTTTGTCTAGGTACTGTATACTGCGTGACATTAAAAAATTGATGTGAAGTGTGAATTTTCACACATTTCAGGGTTTTGCAGGTATTTAGTAAGTGAATGATGATTATTTGGGATGCCAAAACAAATTTTATATTAAAATATTTTTTTTGTTAATTTTAATTCGAACGCCTAATACCATTCTTTAGGTTTCTAAATGTGTGCAGTATTTTTTTTATATAGCAAGGTTCGTTAAGAATTTTAAAAATTGCGCCTATGGCTTCCATTGGTTGTTATAAGTTCCGCCCCTCTGATTTCGTGTACATTGAAAATTGAAAATTATAATTTAAACAATTTCCACTGGTTATTAAATTTACGCTTTTAAAAATTAAATGCAACATTTGCCAAAATATAACTAGAATTTTGAAAAAATAATTTAAGCAATATAAAAATTAAAAAAAAAAAAACATAAAATAATATTGTCTCTTCTCGCAGGGTTCGATCCCTTTCGGATCGAGTTACTTGGGTGAAAAGCAAACGTCAAAACCACTACACCAGCATACACGTTCCAGTGTAGCGTGTTACAAAGCTATAACTTGTGTACATTATTAGCAAAAAATCACAAAAAATGCGTTTTTTTCCAAAAACGTAATCTGATAAAAAATTCCTGTTGTACTATTCCGGTTCACACCAATGTACATTACTTAGAATTTTTTCAGATTTTTAGTTTAAACCATCTGGGCCACAGAGTGTGGGACAAAAATTTTTTTGCACAATTTTGGCAAAAATTGCTTCATAATAATTTATTTTGCAAAAATAAAAATTTGGTCGTTAATCCACGTACCTAACTTTTTATTCCAAAATCGTAATCTGCTCAAAAATTCCTTTTGTACTATTCCGGTTCACACCAACGTACATTACTTAGATTTTTTTCAGATTTTTAGTTTAAACCATCTGGGCTACAGGGTGTAGGACAAAATTTTTTTTGCACAATTTTAGCAAAAATTGCTACAAAATAATTTATTTTGCAAAAAAAAAAAATTGGTCGTTAATCCACGTACCAAGGGCTTTCATTTGATACCCTACTCAAAATTATAAAAAAATATTTTTTTTTCGATCACCACATATTTGTTTATATTTTTAGGGGGATATGTTTTTTAGATGTTTTAGTATTTTTCCTATGTGCGGGTCAAAGAGTTGTATAAGCGTGCCAAATTTCAACTCTCTAGATTTAGCCGTTTAGCTACAATTATTACCGAACAGACAGACAGACAGACAGACAGACAGACAGACAGACAGACAGACAGACAGACAGACAGACAGACAGACAGACAGACAGACAGACAGACAGACAGACAGACAGACAGACAGACAGACAGACAGACAGACAGACAGACAGACAGACAGACAGACAGACAGACAGACAGACAGACAGACAGACAGACAGACAGACAGACAGACAGACAGACAGACAGACAGACGACAAAATGACGGTATAAGGGTTTTTTGGTCATACCTACAAAACCCTAAAAAAGAACACCCAGTAATAATTAGGTAGTTTATTTCAATAATTTTTGGTATACATGTTTGTTATGGCAAGCCAAATAAACGATCAAAATTTGAGGAGAAGCGGACAGTTAGAACCTGACAAATAATTAATAATAGTTTGAGCCACCATGGTGCAATATGCACTCATTTACACTTCTGGGCATACTCCTAATTAGGTAAACGATTTCCTCCTGAGGTATCTCATCCACGTCTACCTGTACCTTATGACAAAATGCCACTAGAATCTGTGGGGGACGGGATAAATTTAGCAATCTTCAACCCATAATGTCCCATACGTGTTCAACGGGTGAAATATCAAAAGATCTTGGTGTCCAAGGCAATAATTTGATTTAATTATGCTCAAAGTAGTCCAAAGCAACACTGGCTACATTTGGTTGCGCATTGTCTTGTTGAAACAGTGGATTGCAGAGGGTCCTGAGGTAGGGTAGAACTTGTGTTTCCACAACTTCCTGAATGTAATGCTGGGCGATCATGTTGCCTCTGATGAAGAACAAAGGTTACTTACTGCCATAAGCAATATCCCCTCACACCATAACACTAACGGTGCAGTGCACTGGCCTTTCCACATAAAATGGAGGCTCACTTCTTTCACCACGTCGCCTTCTCACCTTTGCCCGACCATCATGCATACCCAAACAGAATCTGAATTCGTCACTAAAGATAACCGTATTCCATTCCGGGTTCCATTGTAATCGTTCTCTGCACCAGTCCACTCGGTTACGTCGATGCTCAGGGGGGGAGGAGTAACACAAGATGAGGACGGTATGGAATCAGTTCAAAACTTTTTATGCGGTGATAAACGGTTCGCATCCCAATAGGCCTTCCATGTTCTGTAAACTATTGGTTCGCAATTACCCTTGTGGAAATGAAGTGGTCCCTTAGAGCCAAAAGTGTTAGGCGGCGATCTTCGCGTTCTGTGGTTTTTCGACAACGTTCTATACCTCCTGCTCTTCGTGTTCGGCCTTCCTAGAACCATGTCCGACAACAGCCCACCACGGTATTGAGACTCCTATTCGTCCTAGTGGCAATATCTTTAAAGGCTAAACCGGCTTCTCGCAGACGTACTATTCGCCCCTAATCAAACTAAGTTGATGAAAATTTTGCGTGTCTTCTCGCACTAGGCATAATGAACAGATCAACGGCAAAAAATGGTTAAAAACATTGGTTAAATTTTAATGAGGTACTAAAATTGTCAATTTCATATGTTTTGTACAAAATTTACTAGGGGTTTAAAATTTAGGTGAAAAAGGTTGCCGACCACTGACCTAAACTATTGTTTAACACACCACAGTTCCAATGATTTAATATCTTCTTGTAAAAGTTGAGCATCCTGAATATTATCTATTTTACAGAATAATTTCATCTCCGAAGAGTAAACGTTCAGCAATTTTTAAAATACTTGTAATATCAATGATGAACATTAAAAATAACAGAAGCGCTAAGTTAGCCCTTTAAATTCAGGGCCCTAAAAGTCTGCTACTGCTTATTGGGATAATTAGTGCAGGCAGAAAGTTAGTTCGATTGCATACATCGAAACATGCATTATACGGCACTTACAAAATAATAATAATTGTTCTTTTTAAGCTGCTGGAGGAATTACATCAATCTTAAAATATGTTGATTCAACTATCATTTCCAACGCCGACTGCGCCAATTACTTTGGTTCCTACATTGTACCAACCACCATCTGCGCATCTGGATCCGGACACATTTCCACCTGCAATGTAAGTATTACAGTGGACCACTGATACGCGACTTTATATCGTACCATTGATATCAACAATGTGTAGAGCCTGTGATATAATTTAAAATATAATCTCAAATTGAAATGAGATTCTTAATTAAAGAAGTTCGGGTCCTAGGCATGAATTTTATCTAGGGTTCAGCATTATGATAAGTGAATTAAATGATATATTTTGGTACTTACCAATCAATATATCAGGCATTTTGTATTCGGTCTGGTTTGCTGAACACTTGTGTGAACAATAGTCCGATTATGGTCCAACATGTAAATCTTACAGAATTTAAGGCTAAATGAATCTTTAACTTCAACTGTTAAATTATTTAAAATTTTGCTATTACGGTCAACTAAATTTAAATACTTCAGCTACAGAATTGTGACCTTGTTAGAGGATAATTAAGTAACGTTCAACTGAGCATTGTCTGTCTCTGTCTGTGCGCTAAATAAAGAGAGAAAGCAATAGTAAACACATGTTAATTTAGTGTTTTTAGTGCTGGCTGTCAGAACATACGTGATATAACCAAAAACTTAAAATCTTTATTTATTGAAGAAAAAACAAAAAAATACATAGCAAAATGAATTCAAAGTACATGATTTATTAAACCATGTTTACAATATTTACCCAAAAATAATAAATAGTAAAAGTATAATTTTAAGATAAAAATGTATGTTCATAGGTAATTTTCATACAAAATAACACACATGGCTTAAGCGATTCGTAATGAGCCTGCATACTTGGTTTATAACTTTGCTTAAACTACTCTGGCTCATGCAAGTAAAAATGGAGTTCCCCACAGCTTTTTGGTCAGAACCAGTTGCCAAAAAGTTGATAGTTCCTAACACTTTGAGATTTAGTGGAAGTTCGTCTTGCTTTGCAGGTTGTTCATTATGTAGTGGTTGAAAATTTCGTAGAACATCATTTCTTTTGACAGCCGAAAATTTTTTCTAAAACTCTCATTAGCCATTTCAAATGGATTTTCTGTGTCTCTTATAAATCTTCGTTCTGTGCGAAGTTCCTAAAACTACAAAGTACATATTTTTGATAATAACGGGTGTTTTTTTTAGAGGTATAGAACTTTAAATTGCAATAAAACAACGATGGATTATTCGATTGACATGATTTTTTTTTTATTCGAAAGATAATCTTGTGGCATTACATTAAATCATACCAACAAGACGGCGCAACATGTCACACAGCTCGTGCCACAATCGATTTATTGAAAGACACGTTTGGTGACCGCCTAATTTCACGTATTGGACCTGTGAATTGGCCTCCAAGATCTTGTGATTTAACACCGCTGGACTACTTTCTGTGGGGCTATGTAAAGTCATTGGTCTATGCGGATAAGCCACAAACGCTTGACCATTTGGAAGACAACATTCGCCGTGTTATTGCCGATATACGGCCACAAATGTTGGAAAAAGTCATCGAAAATTGGACGTCCAGATTGGACTACATCCGAGCCAGCCGTGGCGGTCATATGCCAGAAATCATATTTAAAATGTAATGCCACAAGATTATCTTTCGAATAAAAAAAAATTCATGTCAATCGAATAATCCATCGTTGTTTTATTGCAATTTAAAGTTCTATACCTCTAAAAAAACACCCATTATATAATGTTCATAAATTTATCTTTTATTACCTGTTGTCATCTTCCTCGGCAATTAAATGAACTTAAACATGGATCAATTCCATTTTCTTGTAAATAAAAATGTTTAACTTTAAATACAATTTCGAGAAACGTTACAATCTGATTCAGTGTCAAACATAACCTCAAATTTAGCGCTATAGAGAGATATATCTGGCTGTAGCTTAAAACAAATTTTTAGGATTTATTTAACGTTAAATGGTGACCGTAATTGCACTTCACGCTAAAGCCTGTGACCTTCACATTTAAAGACCTTAAATATTTAACTGAAATGACCATAATCGCACCATAAAGGTCAATAGTTACATACGTTAAGTAATAAGGCAATTTAAAAATAATTTTAAGATTTATTTAAAACAATATTTACAAGAATAAGTAAATTTAAAAGAAAATATATAAAAATTTAGATAAAAAAAACAGGATCGACTAAACCACCAGATAACCGACTCAACAATACCTTCACCTACTCAAGAATTCAACAATACTAGTTCTTCTCGTTAACTGAACCGAATACTTCTGATCCCCGTCTTCAATAGATGGAAGTTTATATAAGGGTTCGGATAGCATTTCCTGGAATTAAAGCCTAAAAATTGTCCCAGGTTACGTCAGTGTTCAATTAAAAAAAAAAAAAAAAAACGGTGTTTTTAATGCGTGGATGAACAAACACAATTTTATTTCTAAAAAAAATCTAGTTCAACAGGAATTTTTGATCAGATTTTTCGAAAAATGTCGATTTTTTTGTGTAGTTGATATATATATATATTTTAAATTTATTGTGTGGTATCAAAAGAAAGCTCTTAAGAGGTAGATGACGGAACGATAGATAGTTTTTGAAATTCGTTTCTTTTAACACGAATTTAGCCAAAAATGTGCAAAAGTTCTTGTCCCGCTCCCTTTTACCAAAAAGGGTTAAACTAAAAATCTGACAAAATTATAAGTAATGTATATTGATCTGAGCCGGAAACGAACGAGAGGAATTTTTGACCAGATTGTGTTTTTAGAAAATATGACAGTTTTATTAAAATATTAAAAAAGTAATATATTTTTTTAAAAGTTGCGAACTGAGTTATTCACACCACACCACGCCACACTACACTCTACACTGTAAAATATTTCTTATTAATCTAATGAAGACTTGAATACGAAGCAAATGCAGAAAAAACGCTGGGATATTTGGCACTTTAATTAAATTTTGTTTAAAAAAATTAAATGGAAGCTCTTAGTTCTCAAATAACGAACAAATTGATTATAAAAAAAAACTGTTGATTTTGATGTGATAAATATACCTTGACATCCAGTATTATGTTGGCTTCTTACACCTATTAAATACCAGCAAAACCTTGAAATGTGTGAAAATTCACACTTCACTTCAATTTTTTTATTTTATCAACTATTTCATCTGTCTTAGGAGTACTTTTAATGACATGTATTGTTTTACTTCTGAGCTTAAGCGTAAATATGTTTTTTCATTTATCCAAACTCACATTTTCCAAATCGACATTTGTATATATCCCACATGCACACGAATTAATATTTGTTTTATATTTGATAGCAAATATGAAATCGACATAATAAAATTAATTATAATATAAAAATAAATAAATTTGAGAACAAAAAAGCATAAGAGTTTGGAACAAAACACTTAAAAATGTAGACTACAGGAGGAGGCAAGTGCGCCTTATTGCCCTTTATGCTCCCATGACACTATGTGTATTTTTTGTTTTGTTTTAGGGTGACAGTGGTGGCCCACTTGTATCTCAAGGTGTCAATGGAAAAATCCAGGTCGGTATCACTTCTTTCGTTAGTGGAGGAGGATGCGAATTGTCCGCTCCATTTGCCTTCACCAGAGTTACCAAATACTTGGACTGGATCGCAAGCAATTCTGATGTTGTTATTAACTAAATGTTTTGTATAAAATTGTTATAATTATATAAATAAATACATTTTCATTCAAAATAGTGTTTTAATTTTTTGAAAATCCGTTATTGAAATACTATAGTCCAGTAACCTAGTACATCATAAGTTGCATCAAGTGGGGGTAATTAGTTTCGTTTTTTTTTCTTGTATGGGTTGTGCCTGAGATGCAAAATCCAAGTTTTCGACCTCGGCAGCCTTCCGGAACACTTTTGAATTTCGCAAAAACTGCTAAATTTTCGCACTCTTTTCGGTTTCTGCCCATTTTGACCATAAATGAGCATGTTTTCGACAAACACCATTCTATGCATATTTAAACTAGATTAAATTTTCTACAATTTGAGACCAAAATGGGCTCGGTAGTCTTAATAGTTTCCGAGATACAGCTTTTCAAAGTTTGAAATAATCTCCAAACTTGAAAATTGTATGCTATATCATGCTCATGGGCACTGTTTATTTTTAGAAGTGAAAACTACTCCTTATTGTCAAAAATTATAAAATAACATTGCAAAACCTTATATTGCTGCCGAAAATACTGGTTATGTAGATGTTTCGAAAAAAAATTATTGGTTTTTTAAACATAGCTCCTTCATATTTAGTGATAGAAAGTTTTTTCAAAAACGATTTTGTAGGGCTTTTCAAGAGCTATAAGACTGTGTAAATTAAATTCCTTAAGATCCCTTAGTTTTTAAATGGGGTGAGTTTGAAGGGCTCGAATAAGGTGGTGTTCGCTTGTAAATAGAGGTTTTAAACGGCTATATCTCGCCAAACATTCACTGTACAGAAAATATATGCACAGGGAAATTTAAGTAATTAAAAAAGCTACAATTTAGTGCTCTATCATTTTTTTCGTATCTCCAGTAATTTCGGAGATATTTGGAAGAAAAGGGTGAAAAATACGAAATCGCAAAAAATCGTTTTTTCTTTAAACTCCAATTTTTCTAAAATTAGGCATTTTAAATTGATCAAACTTCTTGGGTGTACTGAAAATACATATATGAAGAGAACCACAGAAGGGTGAGGATCAATTTTAATTAGGGGGGTAAATAGGGGGTTGTTTTCACTGATTTTTTCGTAGAAAAAAGTAGGTACCGATCTTGTTTTGATCATAAGTCGCTTAATTTTTATACTAGAGACTTTTTTTTGTTTTTTGTTTGAAAGGTCTAATCAAATACTTTAAAAAAGATTCAATGAGTTTTCTTCGAAAAATGCAAATTTTTCCTGTTATTTGACTTTGAATCTTTCAAATTATGCATTTGGCGAAAAAAAGTTAACCATTAACATGCCGTATCTCGGTTCGTATTGGTCGTAGAAAAATAATAAAAAAAAGGATTTTGTTTGTTTTTTTAAAAGCTACAATTTTGTTTTCTACAGTTTTTTTGATAAAATGCATATTTTTCGAGTTATTCGCAAAAAACTTTTTAAAAACATCGATTTTTTCGTCGAAAAACTGTTACACTCGTATTGTAGTTGAAAGTTACCATTATTTATAATAATTAATTCTTACCCACATGCTATAGATACCATTACTTCTATTTATTAATGCTTACCAACTTTCATGTGCGGTGTATTTATATTATGACAAGGTTTTACCTTGGGACATTGAATATATAATTTTTCATTTCAGGCGATTGAGGACGATGAAGAAAACGGTGAACAGTGACTTCCCTCCACCCATACCACCCTTCCTCCTCCTCGCCCACCTTCAAAATGTTAAATTGAATAAATGTTTACTTCACTGACTCATGTTAGACAGGTTGTTGAAGATATAAAGGCAATTGTATATGATGAAACATGAAAATTAGCATATAATTTTCAAGTTTGGAGTTTTTTTCAAATTTTGAAAAGCTGTATCTCAGAAACTATTGAAGCTACTGAACCCATTCTGGTCTTAAATTGTATCAAATTTAATCTAGTTTAAAAATGCATTGAATAATATTTGTCAAAAACGTGTTCCTTTATGGTCATAATGGTAAGAAACCGAAAAAAGTTTGAAAATTTAGTAGTTTTTGAGAAATTCAAAAGTGTTCCGGAGGGCTGCCGAGGTCGAAAACTTGGATTTTGCATCTCAGTCATATCCCATACAAGAAAAAATTACGAAACTAACTACCCCCACTTGATGCAACTTTTGCCCCATAATCATGACAAGGTTACTGGACTACTATGATATCGTGGTGAGAATACAGTACATTTTCGGTGGGAATATATTTACATATCTATATACTGTTACGTTTACAAAAATGGGACCCTGCTTTGAATAGAGTAGACAACCCGGATCACGTATGTGTGTCGCCGGGCGTACTCACCAAAACTTCTGCTCGTCTAGTGTTACACAATACACCTAGGGAAACGTGTTTAGGAAGGTTCAGATAGTCACAAATCCTTGACTCCGAGCATGACATAAAATGTTGGACCGCTGATGAAACAAGACGTGGTGACAGTCGAAGAAGTTATTGTACGAAAATATATGTAGCGAGAGTGAATCTTCTGCAGATTTCAACAATACGTTTTGCTCTACAGTTTATTGCAGTGAAATTGTACAATTGTACATCGAAAGTTACCACCATGACTTAGAAAAAGGGTTCAACATACACACGTATGGCCACATTACAACTTAGGTGAGTCTATCTTTATTTCAAAGTAGGCACAGAGTATCTTTATACCATAATTCGTATCGCTAGATACGAATTTTTGAGAATTTCAAATGGAAATTCCAACGTGCTCTTTGTAGCGGAAATGTGCGCACATTGCGCACGCAAACTTCTAGATCCGTTTATATTTTTTTAGGCCGTTTCCGCTACGTTTACGTTTTCGTTTCCGTATCGCCATCCTTTGCCGTCTCGTTTTTGATTTAGTTTAGGGATTATCAATGTCGATTACGTTTTCGTTCTCTGCTTTCTTGGTTTGCTGCTTTGAACGTTTTGGAGAATCCATTTCGGAAAGAGTCTGGCTGCTTTTGCTAGCGTAATTTCGTTTCTTTGACCCAGCCACGGAGGAAAGGAAGAGACGCTCGTACGTGTACGTGAGGAGACGGTCGGGCTGTCCTGAAAGTCCCGAGTGAGCACCTGCCGCTCAGACCATTATATTTAAGAGTGTAATACAGATAAATGTTAAATTTAGTTGTTTTCTTATTTTGTGAATAATATTCTTAAATTCTTGTATAACATAACTTCATGGTCCCTGGTTTTCACGACAAGAGTCAAAAGTAGATTCTAGTTTTTGTACTTACTGAAATAGTATACGATGATCGATTAACTTCCGACTACTGTTTATTGTGGCAGTATTGCAGTAGCAATACGATTTGTGTGAGATACTTTTGATTTTTTGTTTTGATGAACTGTACTAGCTTTTATTTTGTACACTATTATTTAACACTACTTCGGCACTCCCTGCCGAATAATAAAAGGGACACTTCGTTTGCTTTTTATTAGATTTGTGGATATTTTAAATAGCCTCTATTTCTGTTCTTTTTACATTACAGAGTAAGAGTGACGGAAATTCAAGGTAGGTCAGTTCAGCGTATGTTAGTCTGCTCTGATCACTTAAACAAATGACAGTTTGACTAACTGGCGCCCTATTTAGTAATACCGTTAGTATAACTTTGCGGGAACTTATTTGGAATCAGCCCTGCCTCCTGATTATTATAATCATAAACCCCGCTCGTCTCCACTGACGCTAGTTCGGCCAACTTTAAGTTGTATTTGTTTCCCCCCTTTGTTCTTAATTTAACACACTGGCCCCATATCTGGCCACCATAATTTTGGGTGAAAGGAAGGGTAGCAATAGATAAAATCGTAACTGACTCAACTAGTCATAATCAACGCCCAGCCCAAACCACTGGACCTACAAACATGTAATTCACGAGTATATTCCTTCCATGTCGTAAGCACCCACTAAGATCGGATTTTTCGAAATTCAACCTCTAAGCGAAAAAAATGGGTAAAATGTGATTTCACGGATTCGTCAATATCATTTAGGCCCTATTGTATCGCCTTGGATTTTGCATACAAAGTTTACTCATACAAATGTTTGAAAACATATTTCAGGATTTTGCCCCAATCAAGCCCTGATGACTTATAGAACCCTTTGTATCTACTGTGTTTGTTAAGTTATAACATTTCTTTTTGACATATTGGTGTATTTTTATTTTAACCCCTAAAGGGGTAAATTTGTATTTTTATTCGATAGAACCTTCCTTGGACCTAGTAACATAAAATTCGGTTAGTTTTGCATATTTCTTTCATAACGTAAGCACTTAGTAAGAAGAGATTTTTTGAAATTCAACCCGCAAGTTGGTGAAAAAGGGTATTTTTTTCATCTATTCCCCAATATCTCTTAGACTCCATATGATATCAACTTGATTTTTGCTTACAAAGCTTACCCATATACGTGTTCAAAATATAATTCATAATTTCTACTTATTTAACCCCTAAATGGGCAAATCTAGATTTCTGTTTGCTGTATTTGCTGCGTTATAACATTATTTTTTGGCATATAGATGCCTTTTTAAATTGTTAATAAAGCGTTTTGACCGTTTTGTTTTTTACTTTTCTCCTAAATGAGTAAACTGGTACTTTTTTATTGGATAGAACGTCCTATGTACCTAGAAACATGAAATTTGGGGATTATATTCCTTCAATGGCATTAGTACCCACTAAGAGGGATTTTTCAAAATACGACCCCTAAGAGGATGAAAAAGGTTGAAATTTTTTTTTATGCTTCCTCAATATCTCTTTGGACAGATGTTATATCGATTTAGTTTTTTCTTACAAAGGTTACACAAAGATTAAAAAAAAAAATCACAAATTTGCCTCAATCAAGCCCTAAAGCGGTGAATCTACATTCGGGGTGAATTTTAGTATCATTTTTATCTTATGTGTTTGTTGAGTTACAACATTTTGGTGTTTCACATATAGGTGTTTCATTAAAATATTTAGAAAAGTTTGGACCGTTTTTTTTTTTTTTAATTTCACCCTTGAAGGAGTAAATTAGTATTTTTTTTGAATTAGACATATCGTCCCCTGGACCTATGACTTTTGTATTTATTTTTAATTTGTTTTTAATTTTGTATTTAATTTAATGTTTTCAATTTATTTGTATAATTATTATCTGTGTATTTTCTTTTCATGGTTGACGCTATTTTTTTTATATTTTGTATTGACTGACTGAAAACAATGTACTTTGTAATTTGGTCAATAAAGAAATTATTATTATTATTATTATTATTATTATTATTATTATAATAAATTCGGGGAGTTTATTATTATTATTATAATAATAAATTCGGGGAGTTTATTCCTTCCAAGACATAACATGTCAAAGAAGGAATTTTTCGAAATTCGACCCTCAAGGGTGTGAAAAGAGGTAAAATATTTTTTCACATATTCCTCAATAGTCCTAGGTTCAAGGAGTTATCGACTTGATTTTCGCTTACAAAGGTTAGCCTAAGGTTACTTCTAAGTATGTACATGTACATGTACATGTACAACAAATTTATTCGGGATATTTCCCTAATCAACACCTATAGGGGCGACTATAATGTCAGGGTGAATTAAGGACCTCTTTGTATCTCCAGTCTTTGTTGATTTATAACATTCTTTTTTAGCATATAGGTATATTTTTAAAAGCTATTTTTAAAAATATCATTTGCATAAAATAAAAACGTATTGTGCTGATATAAATCTGTTCACTATGAGCAAATTTATTTTTATTTTATTTATTTATTTATTTTATTTTTATTTAAATTTACATCTGTCCTACGGAAATAATCCAAATACGGACAGGTACATGGTAATAACATATTAAAAGTTACAGTGCAATATATAAGTTTAAGTAGTTCTCTAAGTTTAATACATATAATACAAAAAAGTTCATACATATAAAATAAAATATAAAACAATAAAATGTAAAACATAAATAATATGGCAATAACATAAAGGAGCATAATGAAACAATAATATAAATAAAAAAGATAGATAAAAAAATAAAAAGAAAAAAAATAAATAAGTTAAAAATATAAAAATAAAAGTAGAAATAGTTCAAAGGCCAACTGAGCAATGTAGGAACTGAGACGCTTAGAAATCAAAATAAGAAAATTAAGAATTGATACTAAAAGAGATCAATATGTTCAATATCTGAATGATGATATGAACACATACGATTAATTGGGGACTTAAGACAAAGATTAGTACGCGCATGCGGTAGATAAAAAAGTAGTGAGTTACGAGTGTGGGCATGGGGGGAATGGAAACTTAAAAATTAAAGAAGTGCAGGATCATCAATTTTATTAGATATTATTTTTTTTAAGAATGACAAGGAATTGATTTCTCGGCGTTTGTATAATGGTTTGGTTGAAAATATTTGAAACAGGGAGTCATACGAAAGTTCAGTAGGAGGGTAAGATCCCATGACTTTAAAATAAATGAATTTAAGAAATTTATGCTGGATCTTTTCCAAAGAATTTTTCTGGACGTCATATATTGGATCCCAGACTACTGAGCAATATTCAAGTTTGGATCGAATAAAGGAATAATACAAAGTAAAAATGGCAGCAATGTTAGTAAAAGTCCTGTTATTATGAATAATAAAACCAAGCATTTTACACGATGAGGCGCACATATGATCTAAGTGTAGATCAAATGTGAGTTTTTCATCAAACACTACTCCCAAATTGATAATTAAGTCAAGATATAAGATTGACTGTCGTCAAACATATATCCTTCGATCTCAGCGACACCATCGGTAATGTCACTTCTCAATTACTAAATTTGAATGATATTGTTGACTCTGACTACTAACTTGAATGATAAAAAATTACCGCTGAGTAACCATATTTGTTTGCATAATTATTGCTATCTTAAATGATAAAAACAAGAAAAATGAGTTATGTGGATACATATAAATGTATTATTGCATAATAACTGCTAATTTGAATAATAGAAATTGATGTGAAGTGTTAATTTTCATTAAAGTTCCAAGAACTTTCATTTAAAACGCTACTTTATATTTAAAAATATTGTGTATAAAAACATTACTTCTTAACCAGGGGTACGCAAAAATAATTAAATACATTTAACTAAGTTTGTTCCTATTTTCTAGGTAAGACCGCAATTAGAAAATACAAACAATTCATACTTTTCGAAAACATAATCTGATAAAAAATTCCGAAAAAACTGTTCCGGTACAAATTTTACTCTGTACATTTGTACGAAAGATAGCACTGGTCAACAAATTTAAACTTTTTTTTTGCTGACAGATCTGATACTTGTTTTCAACTAATTTTGGGGTGCTGATTTCAAAAATGTTAACAGTTTCTGCCTATCACGTCAAATTTTTGTTCTATCGTATTTTGACTTTTTTCATCTTTTCACGTTCTGATATACGTCTACATTAATTTCAACTTCGTTCTTGTTGTCCAATATATTTTGTAGGAACGTCTTACATGCAGGTACTTGTTATGAGCGTGAAACTTCATTTTTTAAACAGTCATCTTGACAAATTTCCTGTCAATCTTGGATATGTTAGTGAAGAACAGGGTGAACGTATCCATCAGGATTTAAAAGAGATGGAGAGACGTTATCAAGGAAAGTGGGATACTCACATGATGGCTGACTACTGTTGGAGTATTAAAAGAGACTTATCGGGAATGGTGCACTCCAGAAGATCTTACAAACGACCATTTAATCCTTAAATTATTTTGTATTTTTATTTTAACACTCCAATGCATTAAAATGTAATTAAAACTGTTCTCATTTTCTTTCTTTCACTATAAATTAAATTTTAAGAATATTTTCTAATTATTTAGTCCTTATTGTTCGCCAAATTTGTACCAATTACAGTATCGACGTCTAAAATTAAACGATAGAAGCATTATTTGGCCGAAAATATGTATTTGTTGTAGAGCAAAAATCTGATGTGACAAATTTATTTGCTTCCAAACACTGTTACTTACTTAATCCTGAAGCCTTTCTACCTTGCGGTGTAAGGCTATAGTCGAGTTACTTATTTTCTGGTGTTGTTCTCCATACTTCTTTCCATCGTGTTCTGTCCTTTGTATATTTTCTTATCTCCTCGCACCTTACGCCTCTCTTCGTTGCAGCTTCTTTTGTTTCTTGGTGCCAGGTTTTTTTCGATCTTTCAAGCAGTGCCGGCTCCACAATGGATGCAAAGGATGCATCGCATCGGGGCGCTACGATCAAGGAGCGCCATCGCGACGAACGACTGAGCGGCGCCGTTTTTATACTGGCGAGCTATGTAATACTTATAACCACGTAAGTATTTTATTATTTACTGTTTCATAGTTACGAATGAAAATATATTGTGTCAATAAACAGGGCTGCGCCAAGTGGGGGTGTTAGGGTGTACAGAACCCCGGCGGCAGGCCTTAGGGGCGGAAAATATTTTCAAATAGGGGCGGGAGAACAAACAAAATTCTGGTCTACTTTCTTAAAAAAAAAAACTTTTGGTTGACGTCTTTTTTTAGAGAACAAACGAATTTCTGGGCAGCTTCTTTGTTTGGACACAATCTTTGAATCGGGGCGTCATAACCCCTAGAGCCGGCCTTGCTTTCAAGCCTTCGACCAGGTCGATTCTAATATCTTGATTAATAAACTCAAGCGATATTGCATTACCAATTCCCTGTTGTCTTGGCTCACTTCTGACCTAACTGGTCGCTCACAGTATGTTAAAATAAGCAACTGTCGCTCCGAAGTTATAACTGTGACTTCAGGAATTCCGCAAGGGTCACATTTAGGGCCTATTCTCTTATTCTATTCATTAAAGACGTTGCATTTTATGCAACGTCTGCAATTTCATATTGTTTGCGGACAATTTAAAAATCTTCAAGATTAATTCTATTGCACCTGATATAGCGTTGCAACAGGATCTCGATTCTATCTTCCAATGGTGAGCAGTAAACAACTTGGGGTTCAACATCGCTAAGAGCAAATATATCAACTTCTCTAAAAAACGAGAACCATCGAACGTTGTCTATTCACTAGACAATACACCTTTAGAACAAATCAAAGATATGAGGGATTTGGGTGTCTTATTTAGTAGCGACCTTAATTATACTGCCCACATCAACACAATTATCAGCAAATCGTTACGCAAGTTGGGTTTACGCAAAACGAGATTAGTTCTACCACCAATGATTATCCCACCCCATGCCATAACAGTACCACCTGTGTAACTGTGAACTTCCTGGACGTGCCTCAAACATTCCAAATTACCAGATCTTCTCCATACCCTTCTTCGACGAGAATCTGGATGAATTCGAAATCTGGATTCATGAGTAAAGAAAACTGTAGCCCAATCATTATCATACCATTATTGAAAATTGTGACACCAGTCTAATTTTGGTCTTGCTCTGCGATTGCCTCTAGAGAGGGGTTGACATCTGATTGGTCGTCGAGATAGAATATTAGCTTCGTGGAGACGATTTCTTACATTATCGCGACTAAGGGTTAAGTTATGCGCTCGCTGTAACTCCCTTACCAATTCGGGTGCTGTAATAGTAGGTTGTCTTCTAGCATTTAAAACCAACAGTCTGTCTTGATCTGCTGTTGTACAGCGGCCACGTCCCGGATGTTGTTCGACCGGACTCCCTGTTTCCCTGTAACGCCTCTATAACCGACTGATGACACTTTGAGAACTCCTATTCGCTCGGCTACATCAACTTGCATGAAGCCAGCTTGGAGAAGTCCCACCGCACGATTCATCTCGTTGATAGTTAAATGCTGTCGCTCCATTATTAAATAATAATGCCACTACTTAAAAACACTGTAATTATTAATAGAAATGTTTTAAATTGAATTAAAATGAAACATGTGATCAAACTACGGATCATGTACTGAATCAAATTTGACAAATTTGTATTTGTTTTGTATTGTTGGTTATTGTTTTTACTTGTTTTCCATAGTCAACAACTCATAATTGCATACTTTAATTGAAATACAACATTAAGGCCCGGTCTTTCCACCTTCAGATAAAGTTCCAGGTAACTATCTGACAGATAAGGATATTTATAACTTCATCTGCTGAATAAATGTCATCCCTTCTTTCTATACAAATGTATCTATCGGATAGTTATCTAACGGATAATGAAACTGACGTATTGGGTTCACTGACTGATATTGACATTTATTCAGCAGATGAAGTTATAAATAACCTTATCTGTCAGATAGTTATCTGGAACTTTATCTGAAGGTGGAAAGACCGGGCCTAAATGTACAATGAGCAATATATTTTCATATTTTTTCAATATCCCTAGATTTTTCCGATGTGTGTAGTTATATATATAGATTTGTAGATAGATAAGTAGAAAGATGGAGATTAACTTTTTTTGACAACAGTTTATAAAAAATATATTGGATATTTTCGAACATCAATCATAATAATAATATTATAAGTTAAATAGTAAATCTGTTGGCAAATAACTTAGAGGATACAATAAAAAGCATTTCAGTAAACCTAAATATGCAGAAAAAATTTATAATCAATAAATCTTATAATCCTAATAAAAACAAACCGTGGTTCAACAATAACTGTCGTAGTTTAAAATTTGAAGCAAAGCAGAAACTGAAAAAGTACAAAAAATATCCTACCGATGAAAACTTAAGATTTTACTTAAATATTAAAAAAGACTTCAAACGACTTACAGATAAATGCAAAAACGATTATGATAGCAAAACTAGAATTCTACTGTCTAACGTCAAAAACGGTAAGCAGTTTTGGGCAATTGTTAATTCCCTGCGATCAAAAAATAAATATAAGAATATAAATCATATTACCTTAACACAGTGGGAGGAATATTTTACTAACCTTCATCCACTATCAACAGAGACATACTTAAACTATCATGACGCCAGACACCCCTTTCTTGATTCGGACATTACTTTAAACGAATTACAAGTTAGTATTGCGCAGTGTAAAAGTAACAAGACACCGGGTAATGACGGGCTAAATTACGACTTTTATAAAAACCTGCCAAGTAATTGGGAACATTACATTTTAAACCTTTTTAACACAATTATGAACAAAGAGGTAATCCCCAAAAGGTGGTCAAATATTTTACTGACTCTAATTTTTAAGAAAGGAGATACTGCGAATCCCTCCAACTATCGTGGCATATCATTGGTAAACAATATATGTAAAATATTTACTCAGATTATTTTCAACAGATTGGATATTTGGTCAGAGGACATTAAATTAATAAGTGAGAGTCAAATGGGTTTTAGAAAAAACAGAAGCACTTTGGATGCAATATTTTCATTAATGTCTATTATACACATCCATATACGTTTAAAAAAAAGGTCTATTTTTGCAGTATTTGTTGATTTTAAAAGTGCCTTCGACACCATAAACCACCATCATCTCTGGAAGAAACTCTACAATAACGGTGTCAGTGCAAAAATACTTCGAATAATAAACCAATTATACAGTAATGCTAACTTTGTTGTCAAAATAAATCATGAACTATCCAGAGAAATAAATGTTACCAGAGGGGTTTTACAAGGGGAAGTTCTGTCACCTTGGTTGTTCTCTCTGTTTATAAACGATCTCGAGGACCACCTGCGTAATGCTGGCGTCAGCGGCTTAAACATAGACGGAGAAAATGACCTCTTAATGTTAGCCTTCGCGGATGACATAGTAATATTGGGTGACTCGCCAAGAAATATACAGCAAAAACTGAACCTTTTGCATGAATACTGTTTAAAAAACTATCTCACAGTAAACATAAACAAAACAAAAATTATGAAATTTCAAGCAGCAGGTTTACACATTAAAAATTTGCACTTCACTTTCAACGGTCAACCAATAGAAGTCGTAAAGAATTATACTTACTTAGGAACCCCATTTTCAACAAATGGAAGATTTCCAATCGCTTTAAAAAGTTCCATTCAAAAAGCATCCTTGGCCACCAGCAACATAATAAAAATATTAGTTAGAGGTAAATCGTCCAGTTGGGATGAAAAAATTAAATTGCTTGACTCAGTCATAAATGCAACGGCACTATACGCCTGTGAAGCATGGGGCATTTTTGTCCCATGGAAATTTGAATGTATTCAAATAAGGTTTTGTAAGAGTATTTTACAGTGCCCTAAAACTACACCTAACCATATGGTCCTCTTAGAAACAGGTCTCAAACATTTGGAGTCAGTCATATGGAAACGCGTATTAAACTGGTGGAGAAAAATTTTGAGTATGGACGATACGCGTTATCCAAAAATTTTATATAATAGGTTGAAAGATTTAGATACCTCGCCCTTCAGCAACTTGCATTATAACTGGTGTTCAAATTTAAAAACATTTATCCTAAGTCAGAACAGGAAAGATCTTTGGGACAACACGGCACCTATCGTCAATAAATCAACGATAAAAACAATAATTGAGGAATATGAAACAACACTACAAGAGAAGCAATTAAGAATATCCACTGAAGCAAGATACAGTAGTTTTTATAAAGAACTAAAATTTGAGTACGCAACTGAAAATTATCTAACATTTAATTCACCGATCAGTAAAATTAGAATAGTATCACAGTTAAGACTTAGCTCAAAACTAGGTCTAAATATATACTACAAAAATCTGCGCTACAAACTCGATGCGACTAATAAATGTCAAATTTGCAATATGTCAGTAAATGAAACGATATTTCATTTTCTCACACAATGCCCTGTGTTATCAGCAATTAGACAATTTTATCTATCAAAATACAATATCCAAAACTTAACCGAAGACAACTATTATAATTTATTAAATGTAACTAATACTAAAAAATTAAATGACTTATATTTTTACACGCTCAATGCATTAAAAACCAGAAGTTTTTGCCTGAATGAGTGAACAGATTAGGCCGCCTGTCTCTCCCTATGTCTATCAGTATTATTGTCTCTAATAGCTCTCGTTTCAATACTCAACTATTTTTCAATTTTATAATTTTTATGTTTTTTTTTTTTTTTTTTTTTGTATGTTATATTTGCATTTTATATTTTTATATATTTATATATTTTCTTACTTTTTTTTGTATGTGTATATTTATTTATTTTTATACTATATTTCTGAGTTTTAGTATTTTTATATTTTTATAGTTCTATATTCTTACATTTTGATATTTTTACACTCTTATACTGCAATATTTTCAAATTTTCACATTTTTACATTTTTATTTTTATATTTTCATATCTTAATATCTATATTTATTTATTTATTTATTTATATTTATCGTCCTGTACTCATATATTTATACTTTTATATTTTCATATTTTCAAATTAGTATATTTTCACACTTTCGCATTTTCATATATTTATATTTTCATAGTTTCAAACTTGCATATTTTCACATTTTTACACTTCCATATACTTATATTTTCATATTTTGGTATTCTTAAATTTTTATACTTTTATGTATTCATATTTTCACATATCTCCATTTTTATTTTTAGATTTTCATATTTTAATATCTATATTTATTTATTTATTTATTTATTTATTTATATTTATTGCCCTATACTCATATATTTATACTTTTATATTTTCATATTTTCAAACTAGTATATTTTCACACTTTCGCATTTTCATATATTTATATTTTCATAGTTTCAAACTTGCATATTTTCACATTTTTACACTTACATATACTTATATTTTCATATTTTTGTATTCTTACATTTTTATACTTTTATGTATTCATATTTTCACATATCTCCATTTTTATTTTAATATTTTAATATCTATATTTATTTATATTTATAATTTTGTATTTTCACATATTTATTTAATATCTATATTAATTTATTTATATTTATTGTTACATACACACATATTTACACTTTTATGTTTTCATATTTTCACATATTTATATTTTAATATTATAATTTACATTTCTCTATTTCTTATTATTAGTCTATTATTGTTTATTGTTTAGATTAATTTTAATATTGTATGCTTATGTACATATTATACTCGCTGTTATCTCTCTCCTTTGTATAAGGTTTGCACCTTGAAACAAATAAAATTTATTATTATTATATTATATTATTATCAAACAAAAACACTTGATCTTATCTTTTGGGACCTTTGTATCTTCCTATTTTTGATAAGATTAATTTGATTTAAATATGGAAATATCAGATTCTGAGGGTATAAAAGAGCGAGAATTTGTTGATATTACAGGTTACAGCAGTAATCATGAAATTGTTCGTTTGCATCTTTGCTCTTGTGGCTTTGGCTCAGGTAAGAATATTTAATAATTCATTAATTTCTTAGGCTATTATCACAAAAATAATAATTATTTTAAGATAATTATTTTTAGAGTTATGTACGTATGAGTAAAAATTTCATATACCGTCACTTGTATGTCTGTCTGCCTGTCTTTTCAGTAGAAATTTTGGCTAAACGGCTGTACCTAGAAAGTTGAAATTTAGCCTGCACATACAGTTCTTTAACCCGCAAATAGGAAAAATACTGAGACTTCAAAATAAATACATCGCCCGAAATATATGGTAAACAAATTTTTATTTAACAAAAATAAATACTTTTTTACTTGTCCCACCTTAATATATAAGGGGCAAGTATTGTAATTCAAAAATTTTCGATGTCGAAATTTTGACTGATGACCACGTTTCATGGTCCAGGGAGTCCAAATACCTATTTTCGAAGTGCCGTCCGTATGTGTGTCTGTGTGTGTGTGTGTGTGTCTGTGTCTGTGTGTGTATACACGATAACTCAAGAACGGTTTAACTTAGAACGGTTTAATTGGGAAGAACCTTATTGTTTTTTTAAAAAATCTGAAACCGGAAACGGAAGTTATTAAAATTTAAAATTTTAAAAAATTCGTAACTAGTAAACCAAGCTTTGGACAACAATTTGTATAGAACATAATTTGATGTATTTTTGAAGATTTATCTAAAACTTTTTTAAATATTAAAAAAATATATATTATTATTATTTTTTTATGGGAGGGTAAGTCTAGCGGAGGTCTCTCTTCGCCACTGGATTTAATTTGAGTTTAAAATTTGAATCTCTAAATCAGTAAATAAACAAAGAAAATTTTATTTTTGAAAACACAAATATTTTTACACGATTTTTGCATCAAAAAATAAAAAAAAAACTTTTGTTCCACACCCTATTTCTCGGGTTGAGGTATATCGTAAAATGTTATACCTTGACACTAATTTTGACGTGTTTCTGCGTTTTTTAGGATTTTATAGGTATGACCATCAAAAAACCCTTATAACGTTATTCATGCGCCTGTCTGTGTAGTAGAAATTTAGCATACTTATGCAACTCTTTTGAGCACATGTAGGAAAAATACTGAGAGTTAAAAAAAAATATTAAAAAAAAAACTATTTAAGGATGTACATATCCTAACTTTGCCATGCTTGTACATTTTTAAATTATTAGAATATATTAAAGATACAAAGCTACCAAAAAATTGTGAGATACATTCATACAATACCAGAGACAAACATAACATTCGCCTACCTAAAATGCGTTATACATCAGCTAAAACTAATCCAGATTACATTTGTTTCACTCTGTACAATAAAGTGCCAAATAATCTCAGAGAGCTCAAATCTTTAAAATTTAAAAATTGTCTCAAAAAACTTTTAATAGGGAAAGCATAGTACGATATAAATGAATGTTTGAACGACGATCTAAGTAATATAGTACCGCATAGGTAATTTTTATTGTACAAATTATCAAATGTATATCTTTTATGTTGACTTACTTCTGTATTTTGTGTACCTCCTACTGCAATAAAATTATTATTATTATTATTATTTATTATTATTATTCTATCATACTGGATAACGTGAATCTCGGATAGACCAACAGAAACTGATTATTTGGCGAATATTGCCTTATTTATTTATTTATTTATTTATTGAATTGGCGGCACAACAGGACAGTGTCCCAATAATAGTGCAACACTGATATACAAAAAAGAAAAATTTACAGTGTACATGTAAAATATTAATTCATTTATACAAAAACAAAAATAATATAGAATAGAAAAAAAAAAGTAATAATAATAATAACAATTAAATTACGAAAAATACAATTTTATACAAAATTTACTATAAATAATAGTTTTAAAGACAATTTTTTATGACCCTTTTAAAAGTAAGAATATTTGAATTGAAAATATCTGGAAAAGATTCTAATGCGGAATATTTATTAACAATTAAACATAATCTGTTAACAGGTGAATTATACGCCGAATTAGTGCGGTTACGTGGTAAGAAAAAGAGATCATTAGTTCTAGTATTATAGAATGGTACGTGAAACATTAGAATGTTTAAGATTTCTGGACAATCAACTAGATTATTAACAATTTGAAACAGAAATGATAAATCTAGAAATAATCGTCTTTTCTCAAGAGACATTATATTAATTTTTGAAGTAGGAAATTTCCGACTGTAATATTTAACAAATCTATCCTGAATATTCTCAATACGTTTTATATAGGTAATATTGTTAGGACACCAACAAATCGTAGAATACTCAAGATGACTTCTCACTAGAGTGAAATATAATGATAGTATAGTCTTGCATTTCACAAAAGGTTTACTAACTCTTAATAAAAATCCTAACATTCTGTATGATTTTTGTATTATTGTATTGATATGAACATCAAATATCAATTTAGAATCTAAAATAACCCCGAGATCCCTAATTTGGCTAACACTAGATAATGGACTGCCATTAATTACATACTCATAATTCAGCACGTTTCTGTTCCTTGTGAAAGATATCTTATGACATTTATTTATATTTAATTTCAATCTATTCATTTTTGAATATTCAACAAATCTATCAATATCTTCTTGGATATTTTTGCAGTCATTAAAATTTTCTACCTTTCCAAAAATTTTCAAATCGTCAGCATACATGATAAATCTAGAGTTTAGGAAACATTGAGATATGTCATTAATAAAGATATTAAAAAGTAAAGGACCCAAGTGAGATCCTTGTGGCACACCTGATGTAATTTTTATATATTCTGAGGAAAACCCATTTACTACCACAGACTGTTCCCTGTCAGTCAGATACGAATTAAACCATTTCAGAAGACTGCATACACACCGATGTACACCGATACTATACCGATACCGATACCGATACCGATACTAGAAAGTTTTGACAATAATAAGTTATGATCAATAGTATCAAATGCTTTACTAAAGTCAGAGTAAATTGAGTCAATCTGTATCCTTTTGTCCATTGACTTTAGAATAAAATCAACATATAAAACTAAATTCGTATCAACGGACCTTCCTGGAAAAAATCCATGTTGCTCAGTATTAATGACATTTTTAAGGTAATTAAATAATACATTATAAATTATTTGCTCAAAATTTTTTTCGAAAATACATAGCTTGGAAACCGGCCTGTAATTCTCCACGGCATTTCTACTACCACTTTTAAATATTGGCACAACCAGAGCACGTTTCCAAATTGCTGGAAAGGTAGATTATTATGATCATTGAAACGTGTAAAAACCAAATAAGTGGCCGAAGAAAAAAAAAACAGATATAGCCTCCATTTTATTAATATAGTTATACATATGTTTCAGGCCAAAATCAACGTCAATGATTTGGAGTTCAATACTATCAAAGTTTTGGCTAAAACTCCAGCTCACCATGACGGAAGTCGCATAATTGGAGGAAAAGAAGCTGTCGCTGGTCAGATCCCTTATCAGGTATGTTATGGTAAAGCGAAGATAGTAACTTTTAAAGATTGAATTGGACTTTTGACCATTTTGATTAACAAAAGCCTCATTCAGTCGTTAAAAAGTTAGTACGAACAACTTAAGAAACTAAAAATCCAAATTCGTTCCACTTAATCGTTTGGAATTGATTATAAGTTACCTGTCTTCATTTACTAGATATCTATGGAACAGATGTGTCAACTATTTTTTTATATACTATTAACTTTATTTCTTAAACTATTAGAATAGATTGTTTAACAGAATATAACATATTTTAATTATTTTAATTTAATTTTATTTTGGATATTTATTTACTTTTTTCTCTTAGGCTGCTCTTTACATTGATGGCAGAACTTTCTGTGGTGGTACTTTGATTTCTAAAAATTATGTACTGACTGCTGCCCATTGTGCTGATGGGTAAGTCTATATACACATTAACATAAAATATATATATAGGCAAATGGTCAGAATACCCTTTTGACAATAGATGTTTAAGAAGAGTAAACTTTAAGTCATAGGATTATAATTTTAAGTAGTACGTCTCAACAAAAAACAAAACTGTTTTTCAATACTCCATTTACTTCCTTTCTATACAATTTATTGAACTTGCGTCCGGTAACTCTAAAAGGTTACTTGTATCACAAAGATGACGAAGGGCCATTCTTAGATCTACTGTAAAGAATTCACTTCAAAGAGTAATATAAAGTTTGAATTTTGTCTTATAATAATTAATATTCTTACCAACTTGCATTTTATTCAATTTCTTTTAATAACATGACATTTACTAAAATAGGATCAGCCATTTTTGCAAACTAAACACCTACATTAACTTTTAAAGCCACCGTTTTGGTAGGCGCCTATTATAGAACGGTAACTGTCTATTTTAACGCCGCTGCGTTAAAATTTTAACAAAAATATGCTTAGCGAATAGCATTTACGTTTAAAATGGTGTTAAAAAAATAATTTCAGTCTATGACGTTAAGATTTTAGCACCTTGATTAGAAAATAAAAGCGAATCGGGTGTATTCTGTAAGAAATGCGTTAAAATTAGCGTCAGGTTAATATTTTTATTTTAACTCCATGTCTAACGTCATTATCCAAAAATGCTATCCTGTAAGAGCATTTGTTAAGGTAAGCGTTAATACAATATTTGTTAACGCGAGGTGCTAACTCACCTTGTAGAAAGGCTAATATTTACTGCACGCGCATGCGCTGTTACGTTGAATTTTAACAGGAGTATTTATTTAGTCAAATGCCAAGAGAATCTTAACCTAATATTTCGGTGTTGAATTAAATATTCAGTGGCGAAATTTATTTTAAAAATGGAACAGAAATGTTTGGTCCTGTGATATTCATTATAACTGGTTTCCAAAGTGTATTAAATAAAAATATAACTTTATTCAACTTTTATTTAGTCAATTTATATACTACATTTCAAAATGTGAATTATGTGTTCATTTTATTTTGAAAAAGGTGTTCGGTGATATTAATTATTAAATAATTAATTGATTTATTACACTATTTCTACCCTGGTACACCACTGTTGTGATCGTCATTATCAATCTCATCAATTGTTTCTTCAAATAATACATCATTAAAATGTACTGCGATATTTTGAAACACGACGGAGGCGTACGTGAAGTTTTGTAGCTTTCAAATGATTATAATTTTAAGTTCTGTGTCTCAACAAAAACCAAAACTGCTCTCCAATACTCCATTTACTTCCTTTCTATACAATTACTTGAACTTGATAATTCACTTTAAAAAGTAATAGAAATTTGATTAATATTCCTACCGTCTTGTGTTTCATTAATTTTTTTTTTAAATAACATGACATTTACTTAAATAGGATCAGCCATTTTTGTAAACTAAACACCAGCGTTAACTTTTTAAGCCACCGTTTTAGTAGGCGCTTATTGTAGAACGTTAACTGGCTATTTTAACGCCGCCGCGCTATAATTTTAACACATATATGTTTAGCGAATAGCATTTACGTTAAAAATGGTATTAAAAAAATTAACGTGAGTTTCTGACGCTAAGGATTTTAACATCATGCTTAGAGAATAGAAGCGAGTGTGTGTTAATTTTTACTTCACATATTTTTTTTCATCTTTTTAGAGCCAGTAACATTGTAGTAATTTTGGGAGCCCGCAACCTTAACACTGCTGAAAGTACCCAACAGAGAATTAACAGTGCTAGCATTGTTGTCCATCCAGGCTGGAGCTGGAGCAACCTCATTAATGATTTAGCTATCGTTAAACTGAGCAGGCCAGCTCAAATCAACAATTATGTTAAGACCATGAACTTGCCATCCAGACAGGACGTGAGCAACGATTTTAAAGGAGCTGCATGTAGAGCCAGCGGATGGGGCAAGACTTCTGATAGTATGTATTTAATACTTTTTATAAATTCTGTTTTTTTTTTTTTTGACAAATATCGCTTATTAACAACGGGTAGTTTATTAGATAGAGAGATATTTTTATTATTAAATATTATATACTACATTTTATCTTACAACAATTAACTTATACTTAATAATAATTGTAATTTTCGCCTTTCGGCTTAAAATCTACTCTCCTTCTCCTCTAGTTAATATCTTCGTTGACTCCTTTCCTTAATTTCCTCCCTTCTGTTTTTCACTTCTTTCATCCATTCATACCCCTTTCCTGTTTCATCCAAAATTTCCTTTCTCGTTTCCGTTCTATGTCGTATTTCTTCACATTCTTCCAACAAATGTTCCATTGTCTCCTTACCTTCCCTGCACATTCTACATGTTCTTTCTTCCTCTTTCATCCAAAAATTATTGTCCCTCTCCTCATTTCCACATCTAAATCTCGCTATCACTTTTTTCTTCTCTCTACTGCCTTTTTCTGTCAGATACTGTGGTTTTCTCACCGTCCAGGTCTTTTCATATTTGTTATTATACCTTGACTCTCTTATTTTTGTATCTTGCTCCGTTTGTTGTATGTCGGTCATTCGCTCTGTTACTTCGTGCACCAATTCTTCTCCATTCATTCTTTTTAGTCTAACAACGGGTAGTTTATTAGTACCATATATTTAATACTTCTATATTGTTTTTCTTAGACGAGAACGTTATCCGCCAAACAGAGATAAATTCCGGTGGTAAATACTAGGATCCGCGCATGCGTACGTTTAGACCAATAACAATACATATATACTGCGTGAAATTAAAAAATTGATGTGAAGTGTGAATTTTCACACATTTCAGGGTTTTGCAGGTATTTAGTAAGTAAATGATGATTATTTGGGATGCCAAAACAAATTTTATATTAAAATATTTTTTTTGTTAATTTTAATTCGAACGCCTAATACCATTCTTTAGGTTTCTAAATGTGTGCAGTATTTTTTTTATGTAGCAAGGTTCGTTAAGAATTTTAAAAATTGCGCCTATGGCTTCCATTGGTTGTTATAAGTTCCGCCCCTCTGATTTCGTGTACATTGAAAATTGAAAATTATAATTTAAACAATTTCCACTGGTTATTAAATTTACGCTTTTAAAAATTAAATGCAACATTTGCCAAAATATAACTAGAATTTTGAAAAAATAATTTAAGCAATATAAAAATTAAAAAAAAAAAAACATAAAATAATATTGTCTCTTCTCGCAGGGTTCGATCCCTTTCGGATCAAGTTACTTGGGTGAAAAGCAAACGTCAAAACCACTACACCAGCATACACGTTCCAGTGTAGCGTGTTACAAAGCTATAACTTGTGTACATTATTAGCAAATCTGATAAAAAATTCCTGTTGTACTATTCCGGTTCACACCAATGTACATTACTTAGAATTTTTTCAGATTTTTAGTTTAAACCATCTGGGCTACAGAGTGTGGGACAAAAATTTTTTTGCACAATTTTGGCAAAAATTGCTTCATAATAATTTATTTTGCAAAAATAAAAATTTGGTCGTTAATCCACGTACCTAACTTTTTATTCCAAAATCGTAATCTGATCAAAAATTCCTTTTGTACTATTCCGGTTCACACCAACGTACATTACTTAGATTTTTTTCAGATTTTTAGTTTAAACCATCTGGGCTACAGGGTGTAGGACAAAATTTTTTTTGCACAATTTTAGCAAAAATTGCTACAAAATAATTTATTTTGCAAAAAAAAAAAATTGGTCGTTAATCCACGTACCAAGGGCTTTCATTTGATACCCTACTCAAAATTATAAAAAAATATGTTTTTTTCGATCACCACATATTTGTTTATATTTTTAGGGGGATATGTTTTTTAGATGTTTTAGTATTTTTCCTATGTGCGGGTCAAAGAGTTGTATAAGCGTGCCAAATTTCAACTCTCTAGATTTAGCCGTTTAGCTACAATTATTACCGAACAGACAGACAGACAGACAGACAGACAGACAGACAGACAGACAGACAGACAGACAGACAGACAGACAGACAGACAGACAGACAGACAGACAGACAGACAGACAGACAGACAGACAGACAGACAGACAGACAGACAGACAGACAGACAGACAGACAGACAGACAGACAGACAGACAGACAGACAGACAGACAGACAGACAGACAGACAGACAGACAGACAGACAGACAGACAGACAGACAGACAGACAGACAGACAGACAGACAGACAGACAGACAGACAGACAGACAGACAGACAGACAAACGACAAAATGACGGTATAAGGGTTTTTTGGTCATACCTACATAACCCTAAAAAAGAACACCCAGTAATAATTAGGTAGTTTATTTCAATAATTTTTGGTATACATGTTTGTTATGGCAAGCCAAATAAACGATCAAAATTTGAGGAGAAGCGGACAGTTAGAACCTGACAAATAATTAATAATAGTTTGAGCCACCATGGTGCAATATGCACTCATTTACACTTCTGGGCATACTCCTAATTAGGTAAACGATTTCCTCCTGAGGTATCTCATCCACGTCTACCTGTACCTTATGACAAAATGCCACTAGAATCTGTGGGGGACGGGATAAATTTAGCAATCTTCAACCCATAATGTCCCATACGTGTTCAACGGGTGAAATATCAAAAGATCTTGGTGTCCAAGGCAATAATTTGATTTAATTATGCTCAAAGTAGTCCAAAGCAACACTGGCTACATTTGGTTGCGCATTGTCTTGTTGAAACAGTGGATTGCAGAGGGTCCTGAGGTAGGGTAGAACTTGTGTTTCCACAACTTCCTGAATGTAATGCTGGGCGATCATGTTGCCTCTGATGAAGAACAAAGGTTACTTACTGCCATAAGCAATATCCCCTCACACCATAACACTAACGGTGCAGTGCACTGGCCTTTCCACATAAAATGGAGGCTCACGTCTTTCACCACGTCGCCTTCTCACCTTTGCCCGACCATCATGCATACCCAAACAGAATCTGAATTCGTCACTAAAGATAACCGTATTCCATTCCGGGTTCCATTGTAATCGTTCTCTGCACCAGTCCACTCGGTTACGTCGATGCTCAGGGGGGGAGGAGTAACACAAGATGAGGACGGTATGGAATCAGTTCAAAACTTTTTATGCGGTGATAAACGGTTCGCATCCCAATAGGCCTTCCATGTTCTGTAAACTATTGGTTCGCAATTACCCTTGTGGAAATGAAGTGGTCCCTTAGAGCCAAAAGTGTTAGGCGGCGATCTTCGCGTTCTGTGGTTTTTCGACAACGTTCTATACCTCCTGCTCTTCGTGTTCGGCCTTCCTAGAACCATGTCCGACAACAGCCCACCACGGTATTGAGACTCCTATTCGTCCTAGTGGCAATATCTTTAAAGGCTAAACCGGCTTCTCGCAGACGTACTATTCGCCCCTAATCAAACTAAGTTGATGAAAATTTTGCGTGTCTTCTCGCACTAGGCATAATGAACAGATCAACGGCAAAAAATGGTTAAAAACATTGGTTAAATTTTAATGAGGTACTAAAATTGTCAATTTCATATGTTTTGTACAAAATTTACTAGGGGTTTAAAATTTAGGTGAAAAAGGTTGCCGACCACTGACCTAAACTATTGTTTAACACACCACAGTTCCAATGATTTAATATCTTCTTGTAAAAGTTGAGCATCCTGAATATTATCTATTTTACAGAATAATTTCATCTCCGAAGAGTAAACGTTCAGCAATTTTTAAAATACTTGTAATATCAATGATGAACATTAAAAATAACAGAAGCGCTAAGTTAGCCCTTTAAATTCAGGGCCCTAAAAGTCTGCTACTGCTTATTGGGATAATTAGTGCAGGCAGAAAGTTAGTTCGATTGCATACATCGAAACATGCATTATACGGCACTTACAAAATAATAATAATTGTTCTTTTTAAGCTGCTGGAGGAATTACATCAATCTTAAAATATGTTGATTCAACTATCATTTCCAACGCCGACTGCGCCAATTACTTTGGTTCCTACATTGTACCAACCACCATCTGCGCATCTGGATCCGGACACATTTCCACCTGCAATGTAAGTATTACAGTGGACCACTGATACGCGACTTTATATCGTACCATTGATATCAACAATGTGTAGAGCCTGTGATATAATTTAAAATATAATCTCAAATTGAAATGAGATTCTTAATTAAAGAAGTTCGGGTCCTAGGCATGAATTTTATCTAGGGTTCAGCATTATGATAAGTGAATTAAATGATATATTTTGGTACTTACCAATCAATATATCAGGCATTTTGTATTCGGTCTGGTTTGCTGAACACTTGTGTGAACAATAGTCCGATTATGGTCCAACATGTAAATCTTACAGAATTTAAGGCTAAATGAATCTTTAACTTCAACTGTTAAATTATTTAAAATTTTGCTATTACGGTCAACTAAATTTAAATACTTCAGCTACAGAATTGTGACCTTGTTAGAGGATAATTAAGTAACGTTCAACTGAGCATTGTCTGTCTCTGTCTGTGCGCTAAATAAAGAGAGAAAGCAATAGTAAACACATGTTAATTTAGTGTTTTTAGTGCTGGCTGTCAGAACATACGTGATATAACCAAAAACTTAAAATCTTTATTTATTGAAGAAAAAACAAAAAAATACATAGCAAAATGAATTCAAAGTACATGATTTATTAAACCATGTTTACAATATTTACCCAAAAATAATAAATAGTAAAAGTATAATTTTAAGATAAAAATGTATGTTCATAGGTAATTTTCATACAAAATAACACACATGGCTTAAGCGATTCGTAATGAGCCTGCATACTTGGTTTATAACTTTGCTTAAACTACTCTGGCTCATGCAATTAAAAATGGAGTTCCCCACAGCTTTTTGGTCAGAACCAGTTGCCAAAAAGTTGATAGTTCCTAACACTTTGAGATTTAGTGGAAGTTCGTCTTGCTTTGCAGGTTGTTCATTATGTAGTGGTTGAAAATTTCGTAGAACATCATTTCTTTTGACAGCCGAAAATTTTTTCTAAAACTCTCATTAGCCATTTCAAATGGATTTTCTGTGTCTCTTATAAATCTTCGTTCTGTGCGAAGTTCCTAAAACTACAAAGTACATATTTTTGATAATAACGGGTGTTTTTTTTAGAGGTATAGAACTTTAAATTGCAATAAAACAACGATGGATTATTCGATTGACATGAATTTTTTACTTGCCCGACCTTAATATATATAAGGGGCAAGTATTGTAATCGCGAAAATTTTCGATGTCGAGATTTTGACGGATGACCACGTTTCATGGTCCAGGGAATCCAAAAAACCTATTTTCGAAGTGCCGTCCGTATGTGTGTGTGTGTGTGTGTGTGTGTGTGTCTGTCTGTGTGTATACACGATAACTCAAAAACGGTTTAACTTAAAGAGTTCGTTCTGGTACTAAAAAATTCTCCTATTATATGGGAAGAACCCTATTGTTTTTTATGAAAATCGGTTGACTAGAAATGGGAGTTTACTCGTGTCGATTTTAAGATTTTTGCGAATATTTAGCAACAGAAAAATATTTCGAAAAAATTTATTGAACAAAAGTTACTATAAACGCAATAACTAATAACTTTTAGTTGAGACGTTTTTTGATAAAACGAAAAATTTCGAAAAATTTTTGTAAAATTATTTAAAATTTTTCCAAGTCTCAATTTTTTCATACTTATGTGTAACGTTTCCATGGTCATGATAATTAATTCGTAACTAGTAAAGCAAGCCTTGGACAAAAATTTGTATAGAACATAATTTGATGTATTTTTGAAGATTTATCTAAATATTATTTTTTTTTTTTTTTAATTTTCATTTTTTTTTAAATATTTTTTTTTGGGAGGGCAAGTCTAGCGGAGGTTTCCCTTCGCCACTGGTTTTTTATTCGAAAGATAATCTTGTGGCATTACATTAAATCATACCAACAAGACGGCGCAACATGTCACACAGCTCGTGCCACAATCGATTTATTGAAAGACACGTTTGGTGACCGCCTAATTTCACGTTTTGGACCTGTGAATTGGCCTCCAAGATCTTGTGATTTAACACCGCTGGACTACTTTCTGTGGGGCTATGTAAAGTCATTGGTCTATGCGGATAAGCCACAAACGCTTGACCATTTGGAAGACAACATTCGCCGTGTTATTGCCGATATACGGCCACAAATGTTGGAAAAAGTCATCGAAAATTGGACGTCCAGATTGGACTACATCCGAGCCAGCCGTGGCGGTCATATGCCAGAAATCATATTTAAAATGTAATGCCACAAGATTATCTTTCGAATAAAAAAAAATTCATGTCAATCGAATAATCCATCGTTGTTTTATTGCAATTTAAAGTTCTATACCTCTAAAAAAAACACCCATTATATAATGTTCATAAATTTATCTTTTATTACCTGTTGTCATCTTCCTCGGCAATTAAATGAACTTAAACATGGATCAATTCCATTTTCTTGTAAATAAAAATGTTTAACTTTAAATACAATTTCGAGAAACGTTACAATCTGATTCAGTGTCAAACATAACCTCAAATTTAGCGCTATAGAGAGATATATCTGGCTGTAGCTTAAAACAAATTTTTAGGATTTATTTAACGTTAAATGGTGACCGTAATTGCACTTCACGCTAAAGCCTGTGACCTTCACATTTAAAGACCTTAAATATTTAACTGAAATGACCATAATCGCACCATAAAGGTCAATAGTTACATACGTTAAGTAATAAGGCAATTTAAAAATAATTTTAAGATTTATTTAAAACAATATTTACAAGAATAAGTAAATTTAAAAGAAAATATATAAAAATTTAGATAAAAAAACAGGATCGACTAAACCACCAGATAACCGACTCAACAATACCTTCACCTACTCAAGAATTCAACAATACTAGTTCTTCTCGTTAACTGAACCGAATACTTCTGATCCCCGTCTTCAATAGATGGAAGTTTATATAAGGGTTCGGATAGCATTTCCTGGAATTAAAGCCTAAAATTTGTCCCAGGTTACGTCAGTGTTCAATTAAAAAAAAAAAAAAAAAAACGGTGTTTTTAATGCGTGGATGAACAAACACAATTTTATTTCTAAAAAAAATCTAGTTCAACAGGAATTTTTGATCAGATTTTTCGAAAAATGTCGATTTTTTTGTGTAGTTGATATATATATATATATATATATATATATTTTAAATTTATTGTGTGGTATCAAAAGAAAGCTCTTAAGAGGTAGATGACGGAACGATAGATAGTTTTTGAAATTCGTTTCTTTTAACACGAATTTAGCCAAAAATGTGCAAAAGTTCTTGTCCCGCTCCCTTTTACCAAAAAGGGTTAAACTAAAAATCTGACAAAATTATAAGTAATGTATATTGATCTGAGCCGGAAACGAACGAGAGGAATTTTTGACCAGATTGTGTTTTTAGAAAATATGACAGTTTTATTAAAATATTAAAAAAGTAATATATTTTTTTAAAAGTTGCGAACTGAGTTATTCACACCACACCACGCCACACTACACTCTACACTGTAAAATATTTCTTATTAATCTAATGAAGACTTGAATACGAAGCAAATGCAGAAAAAACGCTGGGATATTTGGCACTTTAATTAAATTTTGTTTAAAAAAATTAAATGGAAGCTCTTAGTTCTCAAATAACGAACAAATTGATTATAAAAAAAAACTGTTGATTTTGATGTGATAAATATACCTTGACATCCAGTATTATGTTGGCTTCTTACACCTATTAAATACCAGCAAAACCTTGAAATGTGTGAAAATTCACACTTCACTTCAATTTTTTTATTTTATCAACTATTTCATCTGTCTTAGGAGTACCATTAATGACATGTATTGTTTTACTTCTGAGCTTAAGCGTAAATATGTTTTTTCATTTATCCAAACTCACATTTTCCAAATCGACATTTGTATATATCCCACATGCACACGAATTAATATTTGTTTTATATTTGATAGCAAATATGAAATCGACATAATAAAATTAATTATAATATAAAAATAAATAAATTTGAGAACAAAAAAGCATAAGAGTTTGGAACAAAACACTTAAAAATGTAGACTACAGGAGGAGGCAAGTGCGCCTTATTGCCCTTTATGCTCCCATGACACTATGTGTATTTTTTTGTTTTGTTTTAGGGTGACAGTGGTGGCCCACTTGTATCTCAAGGTGTCAATGGAAAAATCCAGGTCGGTATCACTTCTTTCGTTAGTGGAGGAGGATGCGAATTGTCCGCTCCATTTGCCTTCACCAGAGTTACCAAATACTTGGACTGGATCGCAAGCAATTCTGATGTTGTTATTAACTAAATGTTTTGTATAAAATTGTTATAATTATATAAATAAATACATTTTCATTCAAAATAGTGTTTTAATTTTTTGAAAATCCGTTATTGAAATACTATAGTCCAGTAACCTAGTACATCATAAGTTGCATCAAGTGGGGGTAATTAGTTTCGTTTTTTTTTCTTGTATGGGTTGTGCCTGAGATGCAAAATCCAAGTTTTCGACCTCGGCAGCCTTCCGGAACACTTTTGAATTTCGCAAAAACTGCTAAATTTTCGCACTCTTTTCGGTTTCTGCCCATTTTGACCATAAATGAGCATGTTTTCGACAAACACCATTCTATGCATATTTAAACTAGATTAAATTTTCTACAATTTGAGACCAAAATGGGCTCGGTAGTCTTAATAGTTTCCGAGATACAGCTTTTCAAAGTTTGAAATAATCTCCAAACTTGAAAATTGTATGCTATATCATGCTCATGGGCACTGTTTATTTTTAGAAGTGAAAACTACTCCTTATTGTCAAAAATTATAAAATAACATTGCAAAACCTTATATTGCTGCCGAAAATACTGGTTATGTAGATGTTTCGAAAAAAAATTATTGGTTTTTTAAACATAGCTCCTTCATATTTATTGATAGAAAGTTTTTTCAAAAACGATTTTGTAGGGCTTTTCAAGAGCTATAAGACTGTGTAAATTAAATTCCTTAAGATCCCTTAGTTTTTAAATGGGGTGAGTTTGAAGGGCTCGAATAAGGTGGTGTTCGCTTGTAAATAGAGGTTTTAAACGGCTATATCTCGCCAAACATTCACTGTACAGAAAATATATGCACAGGGAAATTTAAGTAATTAAAAAAGCTACAATTTAGTGCTCTATCATTTTTTTCGTATCTCCAGTAATTTCGGAGATATTTGGAAGAAAAGGGTGAAAAATACGAAATCGCAAAAAATCGTTTTTTCTTTAAACTCCAATTTTTCTAAAATTAGGCATTTTAAATTGATCAAACTTCTTGGGTGTACTGAAAATACATATATGAAGAGAACCACAGAAGGGTGAGGATCAATTTTAATTAGGGGGGTAAATAGGGGGTTGTTTTCACTGATTTTTTCGTAGAAAAAAGTAGGTACCGATCTTGTTTTGATCATAAGTCGCTTAATTTTTATACTAGAGACTTTTTTTTGTTTTTTGTTTGAAAGGTCTAATCAAATACTTTAAAAAAGATTCAATGAGTTTTCTTCGAAAAATGCAAATTTTTCCTGTTATTTGACTTTGAATCTTTCAAATTATGCATTTGGCGAAAAAAAGTTAACCATTAACATGCCGTATCTCGGTTCGTATTGGTCGTAGAAAAATAATAAAAAAAAGGATTTTGTTTGTTTTTTTAAAAGCTACAATTTTGTTTTCTACAGTTTTTTTGATAAAATGCATATTTTTCGAGTTATTCGCAAAAAACTTTTTAAAAACATCGATTTTTTCGTCGAAAAACTGTTACACTCGTATTGTAGTTGAAAGTTACCATTATTTATAATAATTAATTCTTACCCACATGCTATAGATACCATTACTTCTATTTATTAATGCTTACCAACTTTCATGTGCGGTGTATTTATATTATGACAAGGTTTTACCTTGGGACATTGAATATATAATTTTTCATTTCAGGCGATTGAGGACGATGAAGAAAACGGTGAACAGTGACTTCCCTCCACCCATACCACCCTTCCTCCTCCTCCCCCACCTTCAAAATGTTAAATTGAATAAATGTTTACTTCACTGACTCATGTTAGACAGGTTGTTGAAGATATAAAGGCAATTGTATATGATGAAACATGAAAATTAGCATATAATTTTCAAGTTTGGAGTTTTTTTCAAATTTTGAAAAGCTGTATCTCAGAAACTATTGAAGCTACTGAACCCATTCTGGTCTTAAATTGTATCAAATTTAATCTAGTTTAAAAATGCATTGAATAATATTTGTCAAAAACGTGTTCCTTTATGGTCATAATGGTAAGAAACCGAAAAAAGTTTGAAAATTTAGTAGTTTTTGAGAAATTCAAAAGTGTTCCGGAGGGCTGCCGAGGTCGAAAACTTGGATTTTGCATCTCAGTCATATCCCATACAAGAAAAAATTACGAAACTAACTACCCCCACTTGATGCAACTTTTGCCCCATAATCATGACAAGGTTACTGGACTACTATGATATCGTGGTGAGAATACAGTACATTTTCGGTGGGAATATATTTACATATCTATATACTGTTACGTTTACAAAAATGGGACCCTGCTTTGAATAGAGTAGACAACCCGGATCACGTATGTGTGTCGCCGGGCGTACTCACCAAAACTTCTGCTCGTCTAGTGTTACACAATACACCTAGGGAAACGTGTTTAGGAAGGTTCAGATAGTCACAAATCCTTGACTCCGAGCATGACATAAAATGTTGGACCGCTGATGAAACAAGACGTGGTGACAGTCGAAGAAGTTATTGTACGAAAATATATGTAGCGAGAGTGAATCTTCTGCAGATTTCAACAATACGTTTTGCTCTACAGTTTATTGCAGTGAAATTGTACAATTGTACATCGAAAGTTACCACCATGACTTAGAAAAAGGGTTCAACATACACACGTATGGCCACATTACAACTTAGGTGAGTCTATCTTTATTTCAAAGTAGGCACAGAGTATCTTTATACCATAATTCGTATCGCTAGATACGAATTTTTGAGAATTTCAAATGGAAATTCCAACGTGCTCTTTGTAGCGGAAATGTGCGCACATTGCGCACGCAAACTTCTAGATCCGTTTATATTTTTTTAGGCCGTTTCCGCTACGTTTACGTTTTCGTTTCCGTATCGCCATCCTTTGCCGTCTCGTTTTTGATTTAGTTTGGGGATTATCAATGTCGATTACGTTTTCGTTCTCTGCTTTCTTGGTTTGCTGCTTTGAACGTTTTGGAGAATCCATTTCGGAAAGAGTCTGGATGCTTTTGCTAGCGTAATTTCGTTTCTTTGACCCAGCCACGGAGGAAAGGAAGAGACGCTCGTACGTGTACGTGAGGAGATGGTCCGGCTGTCCTGAAAGTCCCGAGTGAGCACCTGCCGCTCAGACCATTATATTTAAGAGTGTAGTACAGATAAATGTTAAATTTAGTTGTTTTCTTTTTTTGTGAATAATATTCTTAAATTCTTGTATAACATAACTTCATGGTCCCTGGTTTTCACGACAAGAGTCAAAAGTAGATTCTAGTTTTTGTACTTACTGAAATAGTATACGATGATCGATTAACTTCCGACTACTGTTTATTGTGGCAGTATTGTAGTAGCAATACGATTTGTGTGAGATACTTTTGATTTTTTGTTTTGATGAACTGTACTAGCTTTTATTTTGTACACTATTATTTAACACTACTTCGGCACTCCCTGCCGAATAATAAAAGGGACACTTCGTTTGCTTTTTATTAGATTTGTGGATATTTTAAATAGCCTCTATTTCTGTTCTTTTTACATTACAGAGTAAGAGTGACGGAAATTCAAGGTAGGTCAGTTCAGCGTATGTTAGTCTGCTCTGATCACTTAAACAAATGACAGTTTGACTAACTGGCGCCCTATTTAGTAATACCGTTAGTATAACTTTGCGGGAACTTATTTGGAATCAGCCCTGCCTCCTGATTATTATAATCATAAACCCCGCTCGTCTCCACTGACGCTAGTTCGGCCAACTTTAAGTTGTATTTGTTTCCCCCCTTTGTTCTTAATTTAACACACTGGCCCCATATCTGGCCACCATAATTTTGGGTGAAAGGAAGGGTAGCAATAGATAAAATCGTAACTGACTCAACTAGTCATAATCAACGCCCAGCCCAAACCACTGGACCTACAAACATGTAATTCACGAGTATATTCCTTCCATGACGTAAGCACCCACTAAGATCGGATTTTTCGAAATTCAACCTCTAAGCGAAAAAAAATGGGTAAAATGTGATTTCACGGATTCGTCAATATCATTTAGGCCCTATGAGATATCGCCTTGGATTTTGCATACAAAGTTTACTCATACAAATGTTTGAAAACATATTTCAGGATTTTGCCCCAATCAAGCCCTGATGACTTATAGAACCCTTTGTATCTACTGTGTTTGTTAAGTTATAACATTTCTTTTTGACATATTGGTGTATTTCTATTTTAACCCCTAAAGGGGTAAATTTGTATTTTTATTCGATAGAACCTTCCTTGGACCTAGTAACATAAAATTCGGTTAGTTTTGCATATTTCTTTCATAACGTAAGCACTTAGTAAGAAGAGATTTTTTGAAATTCAACCCGCAAGTTGGTGAAAAAGGGTATTTTTTTCATCTATTCCCCAATATCTCTTAGACTCGATATGATATCAACTTGATTTTTGCTTACAAAGCTTACCCATATACGTGTTCAAAATATAATTCATAATTTCTACTTATTTAACCCCTAAATGGGCAAATCTAGATTTCTGTTTGCTGTATTTGCTGCGTTATAACATTATTTTTTGGCATATAGATGCCTTTTTAAATTGTTAATAAAGCGTTTTGACCGTTTTGTTTTTTACTTTTCTCCTAAATGAGTAAACTGGTACTTTTTTATTGGATAGAACGTCCTATGTACCTAGAAACATGAAATTTGGGGATTATATTCCTTCAATGGCATTAGTACCCACTAAGAGGGATTTTTCAAAATACGACCCCTAAGAGGATGAAAAAGGTTGAAATTTTTTTTTATGCTTCCTCAATATCTCTTTGGACAGATGTTATATCGATTTAGTTTTTTCTTACAAAGGTTACACAAAGATTAAAAAAAAAATCACAAATTTGCCTCAATCAAGCCCTAAAGCGGTGAATCTACATTCGGGGTGAATTTTAGTATCATTTTTATCTTATGTGTTTGTTGAGTTACAACATTTTGGTGTTTCACATATAGGTGTTTCATTAAAATATTTAGAAAAGTTTGGACCGTTTTTTTTTTTTTAATTTCACCCTTGAAGGAGTAAATTAGTATTTTTTTTGAATTAGACATATCGTCCCCTGGACCTATGACTTTTGTATTTATTTTTAATTTGTTTTTAATTTTGTATTTAATTTAATGTTTTCAATTTATTTGTATAATTATTATCTGTGTATTTTCTTTTCATGGTTGACGCTATTTTTTTTATATTTTGTATTGACTGACTGAAAACAATGTACTTTGTAATTTGGTCAATAAAGAAATTATTATTATTATTATTATTATTATTATAATAATAAATTCGGGGAGTTTATTATTATTATTATAATAATAAATTCCGGGAGTTTATTCCTTAAGACATAACATGTCAAAGAAGGAATTTTTCGAAATTCGACCCTCAAGGGTGTGAAAAGAGGTAAAATATTTTTTCACATATTCCTCAATAGTCCTAGGTTCAAGGAGTTATCGACTTGATTTTCGCTTACAAAGGTTAGCCTAAGGTTACTTCTAAGTATGTACATGTACATGTACATGTACAACAAATTTATTCGGGATATTTCCCTAATCAACACCTATAGGGGCGACTATAATGTCAGGGTGAATTAAGGACCTCTTTGTATCTCCAGTCTTTGTTGATTTATAACATTCTTTTTTAGCATATAGGTATATTTTTAAAAGCTATTTTTAAAAATATCATTTGCATAAAATAAAAACGTATTGTGCTGATATAAATCTGTTCACTATGAGCAAATTTATTTTTATTTTATTTATTTATTTATTTTATTTTTATTTAAATTTACATCTGTCCTACGGAAATAATCCAAATACGGACAGGTACATGGTAATAACATATTAAAAGTTACAGTGCAATATATAAGTTTAAGTAGTTCTCTAAGTTTAATACATATAATACAAAAAAGTTCATACATATAAAATAAAATATAAAACAATAAAATGTAAAACATAAATAATATGGCAATAACATAAAGGAGCATAATGAAACAATAATATAAATAAAAAAGATAGATAAAAAAATAAAAAGAAAAAAAATAAATAAGTTAAAAATATAAAAATAAAAGTAGAAATAGTTCAAAGGCCAACTGAGCAATGTAGGAACTGAGACGCTTAGAAATCAAAATAAGAAAATTAAGAATTGATACTAAAAGAGATCAATATGTTCAATATCTGAATGATGATATGAACACATACGATTAATTGGGGACTTAAGACAAAGATTAGTACGCGCATGCGGTAGATAAAAAAGTAGTGAGTTACGAGTGTGGGCATGGGGGGAATGGAAACTTAAAAATTAAAGAAGTGCAGGATCATCAATTTTATTAGATATTATTTTTTTTAAGAATGACAAGGAATTGATTTCTCGGCGTTTGTATAATGGTTTGGTTGAAAATATTTGAAACAGGGAGTCATACGAAAGTTCAGTAGGAGGGTAAGATCCCATGACTTTAAAATAAATGAATTTAAGAAATTTATGCTGGATCTTTTCCAAAGAATTTTTCTGGACGTCATATATTGGATCCCAGACTACTGAGCAATATTCAAGTTTGGATCGAATAAAGGAATAATACAAAGTAAAAATGGCAGCAATGTTAGTAAAAGTCCTGTTATTATGAATAATAAAACCAAGCATTTTACACGATGAGGCGCACATATGATCTAAGTGTAGATCAAATGTGAGTTTTTCATCAAACACTACTCCCAAATTGATAATTAAGTCAAGATATAAGATTGACTGTCGTCAAACATATATCCTTCGATCTCAGCGACACCATCGGTAATGTCACTTCTCAATTACTAAATTTGAATGATATTGTTGACTCTGACTACTAACTTGAATGATAAAAAATTACCGCTGAGTAACCATATTTGTTTGCATAATTATTGCTATCTTAAATGATAAAAACAAGAAAAATGAGTTATGTGGATACATATAAATGTATTATTGCATAATAACTGCTAATTTGAATAATAGAAATTGATGTGAAGTGTTAATTTTCATTAAAGTTCCAAGAACTTTCATTTAAAACGCTACTTTATATTTAAAAATATTGTGTATAAAAACATTACTTCTTAACCAGGGGTACGCAAAAATAATTAAATACATTTAACTAAGTTTGTTCCTATTTTCTAGGTAAGACCGCAATTAGAAAATACAAACAATTCATACTTTTCGAAAACATAATCTGATAAAAAATTCCGAAAAAACTGTTCCGGTACAAATTTTACTCTGTACATTTGTACGAAAGATAGCACTGGTCAACAAATTTAAACTTTTTTTTTGCTGACAGATCTGATACTTGTTTTTAACTAATTTTGGGGTGCTGATTTCAAAAATGTTAACAGTTTTTGCCTATCACGTCAAATTTTTGTTCTATCGTATTTTGACTTTTTTCATCTTTTCACGTTCTGATATACGTCTACATTAATTTCAACTTCGTTCTTGTTGTCCAATATATTTTGTAGGAACGTCTTACATGCAGGTACTTGTTATGAGCGTGAAACTTCATTTTTTAAACAGTCATCTTGACAAATTTCCTGTCAATCTTGGATATCTTAGTGAAGAACAGGGTGAACGTATCCATCAGGATTTAAAAGAGATGGAGAGACGTTATCAAGGAAAGTGGGATACTCACATGATGGCTGACTACGGTTGGAGTATTAAAAGAGACTTATCGGGAATGGTGCACTCCAGAAGATCTTACAAACGACCATTTAATCCTTAAATTATTTTGTATTTTTATTTTAACACTCCAATGCATTAAAATGTAATTAAAACTGTTCTCATTTTCTTTCTTTCACTATAAATTAAATTTTAAGAATATTTTCTAATTATTTAGTCCTTATTGTTCGCCAAATTTGTACCAATTACAGTATCGACGTCTAAAATTAAACGATAGAAGCATTATTTGGCCGAAAATATGTATTTGTTGTAGAGCAAAATTCTGATGTGACAAATTTATTTGCTTCCAAACACTGTTACTTACTTAATCCTGAAGCCTTTCTACCTTGCGGTGTAAGGCTATAGTCGAGTTACTTATTTTCTGGTGTTGTTCTCCATACTTCTTTCCATCGTGTTCTGTCCTTTGTATATTTTCTTATCTCCTCCCACCTTACGCCTCTCTTCGTTGCAGCTTCTTTTGTTTCTTGGTGCCAGGTTTTTTTCGATCTTTCAAGCAGTGCCGGCTCCACAATGGATGCAAAGGATGCATCGCATCGGGGCGCTACGATCAAGGAGCGCCATCGCGACGAACGACTGAGCGGCGCCGTTTTTATACTGGCGAGCTATGTAATACTTATAACCACGTAAGTATTTTATTATTTACTGTTTCATAGTTACGAATGAAAATATATTGTGTCAATAAACAGGGCTGCGCCAAGTGGGGGTGTTAGGGTGTACAGAACCCCGGCGGCAGGCCTTAGGGGCGGAAAATATTTTCAAATAGGGGCGGGAGAACAAACAAAATTCTGGTCTACTTTCTTAAAAAAAAAAACTTTTGGTTGACGTCTTTTTTTAGAGAACAAACGAATTTCTGGGCAGCTTCTTTGTTTGGACACAATCTTTGAATCGGGGCGTCATAACCCCTAGAGCCGGCCTTGCTTTCAAGCCTTCGACCAGGTCGATTCTAATATCTTGATTAATAAACTCAAGCGATATTGCATTACCAATTCCCTGTTGTCTTGGCTCACTTCTGACCTAACTGGTCGCTCACAGTATGTTAAAATAAGCAACTGTCGCTCCGAAGTTATAACTGTGACTTCAGGAATTCCGCAAGGGTCACATTTAGGGCCTATTCTCTTATTCTATTCATTAAAGACGTTGCATTTTATGCAACGTCTGCAATTTCATATTGTTTGCGGACAATTTAAAAATCTTCAAGATTAATTCTATTGCACCTGATATAGCGTTGCAACAGGATCTCGATTCTATCTTCCAATGGTGAGCAGTAAACAACTTGGGGTTCAACATCGCTAAGAGCAAATATATCAACTTCTCTAAAAAACGAGAACCATCGAACGTTGTCTATTCACTAGACAATACACCTTTAGAACAAATCAAAGATATGAGGGATTTGGGTGTCTTATTTAGTAGCGACCTTAATTATACTGCCCACATCAACACAATTATCAGCAAATCGTTACGCAAGTTGGGTTTACGCAAAACGAGATTAGTTCTACCACCAATGATTATCCCACCCCATGCCATAACAGTACCACCTGTGTAACTGTGAACTTCCTGGACGTGCCTCAAACATTCCAAATTACCAGATCTTCTCCATACCCTTCTTCGACGAGAATCTGGATGAATTCGAAATCTGGATTCATGAGTAAAGAAAACTGTAGCCCAATCATTATCATACCATTATTGAAAATTGTGACACCAGTCTAATTTTGGTCTTGCTCTGCGATTGCCTCTAGAGAGGGGTTGACATCTGATTGGTCGTCGAGATAGAATATTAGCTTCGTGGAGACGATTTCTTACATTATCGCGACTAAGGGTTAAGTTATGCGCTCGCTGTAACTCCCTTACCAATTCGGGTGCTGTAATAGTAGGTTGTCTTCTAGCATTTAAAACCAACAGTCTGTCTTGATCTGCTGTTGTACAGCGGCCACGTCCCGGATGTTGTTCGACCGGACTCCCTGTTTCCCTGTAACGCCTCTATAACCGACTGATGACACTTTGAGAACTCCTATTCGCTCGGCTACATCAACTTGCATGAAGCCAGCTTGGAGAAGTCCCACCGCACGATTCATCTCGTTGATAGTTAAATGCTGTCGCTCCATTATTAAATAATAATGCCACTACTTAAAAACACTGTAATTATTAATAGAAATGTTTTAAATTGAATTAAAATGAAACATGTGATCAAACTACGGATCATGTACTGAATCAAATTTGACAAATTTGTATTTGTTTTGTATTGTTGGTTATTGTTTTTACTTGTTTTCCATAGTCAACAACTCATAATTGCATACTTTAATTGAAATACAACATTAAGGCCCGGTCTTTCCACCTTCAGATAAAGTTCCAGGTAACTATCTGACAGATAAGGATATTTATAACTTCATCTGCTGAATAAATGTCATCCCTTCTTTCTATACAAATGTATCTATCGGATAGTTATCTAACGGATAATGAAACTGACGTATTGGGTTCACTGACTGATATTGACATTTATTCAGCAGATGAAGTTATAAATAACCTTATCTGTCAGATAGTTATCTGGAACTTTATCTGAAGGTGGAAAGACCGGGCCTAAATGTACAATGAGCAATATATTTTCATATTTTTTCAATATCCCTAGATTTTTCCGATGTGTGTAGTTATATATATAGATTTGTAGATAGATAAGTAGAAAGATGGAGATTAACTTTTTTTGACAACAGTTTATAAAAAATATATTGGATATTTTCGAACATCAATCATAATAATAATATTATCAAACAAAAACACTTGATCTTATCTTTTGGGACCTTTGTATCTTCCTATTTTTGATAAGATTAATTTGATTTAAATATGGAAATATCAGATTCTGAGGGTATAAAAGAGCGAGAATTTGTTGATATTACAGGTTACAGCAGTAATCATGAAATTGTTCGTTTGCATCTTTGCTCTTGTGGCTTTGGCTCAGGTAAGAATATTTAATAATTCATTAATTTCTTAGGCTATTATCACAAAAATAATAATTATTTTAAGATAATTATTTTTAGAGTTATGTACGTATGAGTAAAAATTTCATATACCGTCACTTGTATGTCTGTCTGCCTGTCTTTTCAGTAGAAATTTTGGCTAAACGGCTGTACCTAGAAAGTTGAAATTTAGCCTGCACATACAGTTCTTTAACCCGCAAATAGGAAAAATACTGAGACTTCAAAATAAATACATCGCCCGAAATATATGGTAAACAAATTTTTATTTAACGAAAATAAATACTTTTTTACTTGTCCCACCTTAATATATAAGGGGCAAGTATTGTAATTCAAAAATTTTCGATGTCGAAATTTTGACTGATGACCACGTTTCATGGTCCAGGGAGTCCAAATACCTATTTTCGAAGTGCCGTCCGTATGTGTGTCTGTGTGTGTGTGTGTGTGTCTGTGTCTGTGTGTGTATACACGATAACTCAAGAACGGTTTGACTTAGAACGGTTTAATTGGGAAGAACCTTATTGTTTTTTTAAAAAATCTGAAACCGGAAACGGAAGTTATTAAAATTTAAAATTTTAAAAAATTCGTAACTAGTAAACCAAGCTTTGGACAACAATTTGTATAGAACATAATTTGATGTATTTTTGAAGATTTATCTAAAACTTTTTTAAATATTAAAAAAAATATATATTATTATTATTTTTTTTTTATGGGAGGGTAAGTCTAGCGGAGGTCTCTCTTCGCCACTGGATTTAGTTTGAGTTTAAAATTTGAATCTCTAAATCAGTAAATAAACAAAGAAAATTTTATTTTTGAAAACACAAATATTTTTACACGATTTTTGCATCAAAAAATAAAAAAAAAACTTTTGTTCCACACCCTATTTCTCGGGTTGAGGTATATCGTAAAATGTTATACCTTGACACTAATTTTGACGTGTTTCTGCGTTTTTTAGGATTTTATAGGTATGACCATCAAAAAACCCTTATAACGTTATTCATGCGCCTGTCTGTGTAGTAGAAATTTAGCATACTTATGCAACTCTTTTGAGCACATGTAGGAAAAATACTGAGAGTTAAAAAAAAATATTAAAAAAAAAACTATTTAAGGATGTACATATCCTAACTTTGCCATGCTTGTACATTTTTAAATTATTAGAATATATTAAAGATACAAAGCTACCAAAAAATTGTGAGATACATTCATACAATACCAGAGACAAACATAACATTCGCCTACCTAAAATGCGTTATACATCAGCTAAAACTAATCCAGATTACATTTGTTTCACTCTGTACAATAAAGTGCCAAATAATCTCAGAGAGCTCAAATCTTTAAAATTTAAAAATTGTCTCAAAAAACTTTTAATAGAGAAAGCATAGTACGATATAAATGAATGTTTGAACGACGATCTAAGTAATATAGTACCGCATAGGTAACTTTTATTGTACAAATTATCAAATGTATATCTTTTATGTTGACTTACTTCTGTATTTTGTGTACCTCCTACTGCAATAAAATTATTATTATTATTATTATTTATTATTATTATTCTATCATACTGGATAACGTGAATCTCGGATAGACCAACAGAAACTGATTATTTGGCGAATATTGCCTTATTTATTTATTTATTTATTTATTGAATTGGCGGCACAACAGGACAGTGTCCCAATAATAGTGCAACACTGATATACAAAAAAGAAAAATTTACAGTGTACATGTAAAATATTAATTCATTTATACAAAAACAAAAATAATATAGAATAGAAAAAAAAAAAAAAGTAATAATAATAATAACAATTAAATTACGAAAAATACAATTTTATACAAAATTTACTATAAATAATAGTTTTAAAGACAATTTTTTATGACCCTTTTAAAAGTAAGAATATTTGAATTGAAAATATCTGGAAAAGATTCTAATGCGGAATATTTATTAACAATTAAACATAATCTGTTAACAGGTGAATTATACGCCGAATTAGTGCGGTTACGTGGTAAGAAAAAGAGATCATTAGTTCTAGTATTATAGAATGGTACGTGAAACATTAGAATGTTTAAGATTTCTGGACAATCAACTAGATTATTAACAATTTGAAACAGAAATGATAAATCTAGAAATAATCGTCTTTTCTCAAGAGACATTATATTAATTTTTGAAGTAGGAAATTTCCGACTGTAATATTTAACAAATCTATCCTGAATATTCTCAATACGTTTTATATAGGTAATATTGTTAGGACACCAACAAATCGTAGAATACTCAAGATGACTTCTCACTAGAGTGAAATATAATGATAGTATAGTCTTGCATTTCACAAAAGGTTTACTAACTCTTAATAAAAATCCTAACATTCTGTATGATTTTTGTATTATTGTATTGATATGAACATCAAATATCAATTTAGAATCTAAAATAACCCCGAGATCCCTAATTTGGCTAACACTAGATAATGGACTGCCATTAATTACATACTCATAATTCAGCACGTTTCTGTTCCTTGTGAAAGATATCTTATGACATTTATTTATATTTAATTTCAATCTATTCATTTTTGAATATTCAACAAATCTATCAATATCTTCTTGGATATTTTTGCAGTCATTAAAATTTTCTACCTTTCCAAAAATTTTCAAATCGTCAGCATACATGATAAATCTAGAGTTTAGGAAACATTGAGATATGTCATTAATAAAGATATTAAAAAGTAAAGGACCCAAGTGAGATCCTTGTGGCACACCTGATGTAATTTTTATATATTCTGAGGAAAACCCATTTACTACCACAGACTGTTCCCTGTCAGTCAGATACGAATTAAACCATTTCAGAAGACTGCATACACACCGATGTATACCGATACTATACCGATACCGATACCGATACCGATACCGATACCGATACTAGAAAGTTTTGACAATAATAAGTTATGATCAATAGTATCAAATGCTTTACTAAAGTCAGTGTAAATTGAGTCAATCTGTATCCTTTTGTCCATTGACTTTAGAATAAAATCAACATATAAAACTAAATTCGTATCAACGGACCTTCCTGGAAAAAATCCATGTTGCTCAGTATTAATGACATTTTTAAGGTAATTAAATAATACATTATAAATTATTTGCTCAATAATTTTTTCGAAAATACATAGCTTGGAAACCGGCCTGATAAATACTAGAATCCGCACATGCGTACGTTTAGACCAATAACAATACATATATACTGCGTGACATTAAAAAAAGAACACCCAGTAATAATTAGGTAGTTTATTTCAATAATTTTTGGTATACATGTTTGTTATGGCAAGCCAAGTAATTCTCCACGGCATTTCTACTACCACTTTTAAATATTGGCACAACCAGAGCACGTTTCCAAATTGCTGGAAAGGTAGATTATTATGATCATTGAAACGTGTAAAAACCAAATAAGTGGCCGAAGAAAAAAAAAACAGATATAGCCTCCATTTTATTAATATAGTTATACATATGTTTCAGGCCAAAATCAACGTCAATGATTTGGAGTTCAATACTATCAAAGTTTTGGCTAAAACTCCAGCTCACCATGACGGAAGTCGCATAATTGGAGGAAAAGAAGCTGTCGCTGGTCAGATCCCTTATCAGGTATGTTATGGTAAAGCGAAGATAGTAACTTTTAAAGATTGAATTGGACTTTTGACCATTTTGATTAACAAAAGCCTCATTCAGTCGTTAAAAAGTTAGTACGAACAACTTAAGAAACTAAAAATCCAAATTCGTTCCACTTAATCGTTTGGAATTGATTATAAGTTACCTGTCTTCATTTACTAGATATCTATGGAACAGATGTGTGAACTATTTTTTTTATATACTATTAACTTTATTTCTTAAACTATTAGAATGGATTGTTTAACAGAATATAACATATTTTAATTATTTTATTTTAATTTTATTTTGGATATTTATTTACTTTTTTCTCTTAGGCTGCTCTTTACATTGATGGCAGAACTTTCTGTGGTGGTACTTTGATTTCTAAAAATTATGTACTGACTGCTGCCCATTGTGCTGATGGGTAAGTCTATATACACATTAACATAAAATATATATATAGGCAAATGGTCAGAATACCCTTTTCACAATAGATGTTTAAGAAGAGTGAACTTTAAGTCATAGGATTATAATTTTAAGTAGTACGTCTCAACAAAAAACAAAACTGTTTTTCAATACTCCATTTACTTCCTTTCTATACAATTTATTGAACTTGCGTCCGGTAACTCTAAAAGGTTACTTGTATCACAAAGATGACGAAGGGCCATTCTTAGCTCTACTGTAAAGAATTCCCTTCAAAGAGTAATATAAAGTTTGAATTTTGTCTTATAATAATTAATATTCTTACCAACTTGCATTTTATTCAATTTCTTTTAATAACATGACATTTACTAAAATAGGATCAGCCATTTTTGCAAACTAAACACCTACGTTACCTTTTAAAGCCACCGTTTTGGTAGGCGCCTATTATAGAACGGTAACTGTCTATTTTAACGCCGCTGCGTTAAAATTTTAACAAAAATATGCTTAGCGAATAGCATTTACGTTTAAAATGGTGTTAAAAAAATAATTTCAATCTATGACGTTAAGATTTTAGCACCTTGATTAGAAAATAAAAGCGAATCGGGTGTATTCTGTAAGAAATGCGTTAAAATTAGCGTCAGGTTAATATTTTTATTTTAACTCCATGTCTAACGTCATTATCCAAAAATGCTATCCTGTAAGAGCATTTGTTAAGGTAAGCGTTAATACAATATTTGTTAACGCGAGGTGCTAACTCACCTTGTAGAAAGGCTAATATTTACTGCACGCGCATGCGCTGTTACGTTGAATTTTAACAGGAGTATTTATTTAGTCAAATGCCAAGAGAATCTTAACCTAATATTTCGGTGTTGAATTAAATATTCAGTGGCGAAATTTATTTTAAAAATGGAACAGAAATGTTTAGTCCTGTGATATTCATTATAACTGGTTTCCACAGTGTATTAAATAAAAATATAACTTTATTCAACTTTTATTTAGTCAATTTATATACTACATTGTATTATAACAGTTTATCTTATTTTTGAATAAAATGTGAATTATGTGTTCATTTTATTTTTAAAATGGTGTTCGGTGATATTAATTATTAAATAATTAATTGATTTATTACACTATTTCTACCCTGGTATACCACTGTTGTGATCGTCATTATCAATCTCATCAATTGTTTCTTCAAATAATACATCATTAAAATGTACTGCGATATTTTGAAACACGACGGAGGCATACGTGAAGTTTTGTAGCTTTCAGATGATTATAATTTTAAGTTCTGTGTCTCAACAAAAACCAAAACTGCTCTCCAATACTCCATTTACTTCCTTTCTATACAATTACTTGAACTTGATAATTCACTTTAAAAAGTAATAGAAATTTGATTAATATTCCTACCGTCTTTTTAAATAACATGACATTTACTTAAATAGGATCAGCCATTTTTGTAAACTAAACACCAGCGTTAACTTTTAAAGCCACCGATTTAGTAGGCGCTTATTGTAGAACGTTAACTGGCTATTTTAACGCCGCCGCGCTATAATTTTAACACATATATGTTTAGCGAATAGCATTTACGTTAAAAATGGTATTAAAAAAATTAACGTGAGTTTCTGACGCTAAGGATTTTAACATCATGCTTAGAGAATAGACCCGAATGTGTGTTAATTTTTACATCACATAATTTTTTTCATCTTTTTAGAGCCAGTAACATTGTAGTAATTTTGGGAGCCCGCAACCTTAACACTGCTGAAAGTACCCAACAGAGAATTAACAGTGCTAGCATTGTTGTCCACCCAGGATGGAGCTGGAGCAACCTCATTAATGATTTAGCTATCGTTAAACTGAGCAGGCCAGCTCAAATCAACAATTATGTTAAGACCATGAACTTGCCATCCAGACAGGACGTGAGCAACGATTTTAAAGGAGCTGCATGTAGAGCCAGCGGATGGGGCAAGACTTCTGATAGTATGTATTTAATACTTTTTATAAATTCTGTTTTTTTTTTTTTTTTTTTTGACAAATATCGCTTATTAACAACGGGTAGTTTATTAGATAGATAGATATTTTTATTATTAAATATTATATACTACATTTTATCGTACAACAATTAACTTATACTTAATAATAATTGTAATTTTCGCCTTTCGGCTTAAAATCTACTCTCCTTCTCCTCTAGTTAATATCTTCGTTGACTCCTTTCCTTAATTTCCTCTCTTCTGTTTTTCACTTCTTTCATCCATTCATACCCCTTTCCTGTTTCATCCAAAATTTCCTTTCTCGTTTCCGTTCTGTGTCGTATTTCTTCACATTCTTCCAACAAATGTTCCATTGTCTCCTTACCTTCCCTGCACATTCTACATGTTCTTTCTTCCTCTTTCATCCAAAAATTATTGTCCCTCTCCTCATTTCCACATCTAAATCTCGCTATCACTTTTTTCTTCTCTCTACTGCCTTTTTCTGTCAGATACTGTGGTTTTCTCACCGTCCAGGTCTTTTCATATTTGTTATTATACCTTGACTCTCTTATTTTTGTATCTTGCTCCGTTTGTTGTATGTCGGTCATTCGCTCTGTTACTTCGTGCACCAATTCTTCTCCATTCATTCTTTTTAGTCTAACAACGGGTAGTTTATTAGTACCATATATTTAATACTTCTATATTGTTTTTCTTAGACGAGAACGTTATCCGCCAAACAGAGATAAATTCCGGTGGTAAATACTAGGATCCGCGCATGCGTACGTTTAGACCAATAACAATACATATATACTGCGTGACATTAAAAAATTGATGTGAAGTGTGAATTTTCACACATTTCAGGGTTTTGCAGGTATTTAGTAAGTGAATGATGATTATTTGGGATGCCAAAACAAATTTTATATTAAAATATTTTTTTTGTTAATTTTAATTCGAACGCCTAATACCATTCTTTAGGTTTCTAAATGTGTGCAGTATTTTTTTTATATAGCAAGGTTCGTTAAGAATTTTAAAAATTGCGCCTATGGCTTCCATTGGTTGTTATAAGTTCCGCCCCTCTGATTTCGTGTACATTGAAAATTGAAAATTATAATTTAAACAATTTCCACTGGTTATTAAATTTACGCTTTTAAAAATTAAATGCAACATTTGCCAAAATATAACTAGAATTTTGAAAAAATAATTTAAGCAATATAAAAATTAAAAAAAAAAAAACATAAAATAATATTGTCTCTTCTCGCAGGGTTCGATCCCTTTCGGATCAAGTTACTTGGGTGAAAAGCAAACGTCAAAACCACTACACCAGCATACACGTTCCAGTGTAGCGTGTTACAAAGCTATAACTTGTGTACATTATTAGCAAAAAATCACAAAAAATGCGTTTTTTTCCAAAAACGTAATCTGATAAAAAATTCCTGTTGTACTATTCCGGTTCACACCAATGTACATTACTTAGAATTTTTTCAGATTTTTAGTTTAAACCATCTGGGCTACAGAGTGTGGGACAAAAATTTTTTTGCACAATTTTGGCAAAAATTGCTTCATAATAATTTATTTTGCAAAAATAAAAATTTGGTCGTTAATCCACGTACCTAACTTTTTATTCCAAAATCGTAATCTGATCAAAAATTCCTTTTGTACTATTCCGGTTCACACCAACGTACATTACTTAGATTTTTTTCAGATTTTTAGTTTAAACCATCTGGGCTACAGGGTGTAGGACAAAATTTTTTTTGCACAATTTTAGCAAAAATTGCTACAAAATAATTTATTTTGCAAAAAAAAAAAAATTGGTCGTTAATCCACGTACCAAGGGCTTTCATTTGATACCCTACTCAAAATTATAAAAAAATATTTTTTTTTCGATCACCACATATTTGTTTATATTTTTAGGGGGATATGTTTTTTAGATGTCTTAGTATTTTTCCTATGTGCGGGTCAAAGAGTTGTATAAGCGTGCCAAATTTCAACTCTCTAGATTTAGCCGTTTAGCTACAATTATTACCGAACAGACAGACAGACAGACAGACAGACAGACAGACAGACAGACAGACAGGCAGACAGACAGACAGACAGACAGACAGACAGACAGACAGACAGACAGACAGACAGACAGACAGACAGACAGACAGACAGACAGACAGACAGACAGACAGACAGACAGACAGACAGACAGACAGACAGACGACAAAATGACGGTATAAGGGTTTTTTGGTCATACCTACATAACCCTAAAAAAGAACACCCAGTAATAATTAGGTAGTTTATTTCAATAATTTTTGGTATACATGTTTGTTATGGCAAGCCAAATAAACGATCAAAATTTGAGGAGAAGCGGACAGTTAGAACCTGACAAATAATTAATAATAGTTTGAGCCACCATGGTGCAATATGCACTCATTTACACTTCTGGGCATACTCCTAATTAGGTAAACGATTTCCTCCTGAGGTATCTCATCCACGTCTACCTGTACCTTATGACAAAATGCCACTAGAATCTGTGGGGGACGGGATAAATTTAGCAATCTTCAACCCATAATGTCCCATACGTGTTCAACGGGTGAAATATCAAAAGATCTTGGTGTCCAAGGCAATAATTTGATTTAATTATGCTCAAAGTAGTCCAAAGCAACACTGGCTACATTTGGTTGCGCATTGTCTTGTTGAAACAGTGGATTGCAGAGGGTCCTGAGGTAGGGTAGAACTTGTGTTTCCACAACTTCCTGAATGTAATGCTGGGCGATCATGTTGCCTCTGATGAAGAACAAAGGTTACTTACTGCCATAAGCAATATCCCCTCACACCATAACACTAACGGTGCAGTGCACTGGCCTTTCCACATAAAATGGAGGCTCACGTCTTTCACCACGTCGCCTTCTCACCTTTGCCCGACCATCATGCATACCCAAACAGAATCTGAATTCGTCACTAAAGATAACCGTATTCCATTCCGGGTTCCATTGTAATCGTTCTCTGCACCAGTCCACTCGGTTACGTCGATGCTCAGGGGGGGAGGAGTAACACAAGATGAGGACGGTATGGAATCAGTTCAAAACTTTTTATGCGGTGATAAACGGTTCGCATCCCAATAGGCCTTCCATGTTCTGTAAACTATTGGTTCGCAATTACCCTTGTGGAAATGAAGTGGTCCCTTAGAGCCAAAAGTGTTAGGCGGCGATCTTCGCGTTCTGTGGTTTTTCGACAACGTTCTATACCTCCTGCTCTTCGTGTTCGGCCTTCCTAGAACCATGTCCGACAACAGCCCACCACGGTATTGAGACTCCTATTCGTCCTAGTGGCAATATCTTTAAAGGCTAAACCGGCTTCTCGCAGACGTACTATTCGCCCCTAATCAAACTAAGTTGATGAAAATTTTGCGTGTCTTCTCGCACTAGGCATAATGAACAGATCAACGGCAAAAAATGGTTAAAAACATTGGTTAAATTTTAATGAGGTACTAAAATTGTCAATTTCATATGTTTTGTACAAAATTTACTAGGGGTTTAAAATTTAGGTGAAAAAGGTTGCCGACCACTGACCTAAACTATTGTTTAACACACCACAGTTCCAATGATTTAATATCTTCTTGTAAAAGTTGAGCATCCTGAATATTATCTATTTTACAGAATAATTTCATCTCCGAAGAGTAAACGTTCAGCAATTTTTAAAATACTTGTAATATCAATGATGAACACTAAAAATAACAGAAGCGCTAAGTTAGCCCTTTAAATTCAGGGCCCTAAAAGTCTGCTACTGCTTATTGGGATAATTAGTGCAGGCAGAAAGTTAGTTCGATTGCATACATCGAAACATGCATTATACGGCACTTACAAAATAATAATAATTGTTCTTTTTAAGCTGCTGGAGGAATTACATCAATCTTAAAATATGTTGATTCAACTATCATTTCCAACGCCGACTGCGCCAATTACTTTGGTTCCTACATTGTACCAACCACCATCTGCGCATCTGGATCCGGACACATTTCCACCTGCAATGTAAGTATTACAGTGGACCACTGATACGCGACTTTATATCGTACCATTGATATCAACAATGTGTAGAGCCTGTGATATAATTTAAAATATAATCTCAAATTGAAATGAGATTCTTAATTAAAGAAGTTCGGGTCCTAGGCATGAATTTTATCTAGGGTTCAGCATTATGATAAGTGAATTAAATGATATATTTTGGTACTTACCAATCAATATATCAGGCATTTTGTATTCGGTCTGGTTTGCTGAACACTTGTGTGAACAATAGTCCGATTATGGTCCAACATGTAAATCTTACAGAATTTAAGGCTAAATGAATCTTTAACTTCAACTGTTAAATTATTTAAAATTTTGCTATTACGGTCAACTAAATTTAAATACTTCAGCTACAGAATTGTGACCTTGTTAGAGGATAATTAAGTAACGTTCAACTGAGCATTGTCTGTCTCTGTCTGTGCGCTAAATAAAGAGAGAAAGCAATAGTAAACACATGTTAATTTAGTGTTTTTAGTGCTGGCTGTCAGAACATACGTGATATAACCAAAAACTTAAAATCTTTATTTATTGAAGAAAAAACAAAAAAATACATAGCAAAATGAATTCAAAGTACATGATTTATTAAACCATGTTTACAATATTTACCCAAAAATAATAAATAGTAAAAGTATAATTTTAAGATAAAAATGTATGTTCATAGGTAATTTTCATACAAAATAACACACATGGCTTAAGCGATTCGTAATGAGCCTGCATACTTGGTTTATAACTTTGCTTAAACTACTCTGGCTCATGCAATTAAAAATGGAGTTCCCCACAGCTTTTTGCTCAGAACCAGTTGCCAAAAAGTTGATAGTTCCTAACACTTTGAGATTTAGTGGAAGTTCGTCTTGCTTTGCAGGTTGTTCATTATGTAGTGGTTGAAAATTTCGTAGAACATCATTTCTTTTGACAGCCGAAAATTTTTTCTAAAACTCTCATTAGCCATTTCAAATGGATTTTCTGTGTCTCTTATAAATCTTCGTTCTGTGCGAAGTTCCTAAAACTACAAAGTACATATTTTTGATAATAACGGGTGTTTTTTTTAGAGGTATAGAACTTTAAATTGCAATAAAACAACGATGGATTATTCGATTGACATGAATTTTTTTTTTATTCGAAAGATAATCTTGTGGCATTACATTAAATCATACCAACAAGACGGCGCAACATGTCACACAGCTCGTGCCACAATCGATTTATTGAAAGACACGTTTGGTGACCGCCTAATTTCACGTTTTGGACCTGTGAATTGGCCTCCAAGATCTTGTGATTTAACACCGCTGGACTACTTTCTGTGGGGCTATGTAAAGTCATTGGTCTATGCGGATAAGCCACAAACGCTTGACCATTTGGAAGACAACATTCGCCGTGTTATTGCCGATATACGGCCACAAATGTTGGAAAAAGTCATCGAAAATTGGACGTCCAGATTGGACTACATCCGAGCCAGCCGTGGCGGTCATATGCCAGAAATCATATTTAAAATGTAATGCCACAAGATTATCTTTCGAATAAAAAAAAATTCATGTCAATCGAATAATCCATCGTTGTTTTATTGCAATTTAAAGTTCTATACCTCTAAAAAAACACCCATTATATAATGTTCATAAATTTATCTTTTATTACCTGTTGTCATCTTCCTCGGCAATTAAATGAACTTAAACATGGATCAATTCCATTTTCTTGTAAATAAAAATGTTTAACTTTAAATACAATTTCGAGAAACGTTACAATCTGATTCAGTGTCAAACATAACCTCAAATTTAGCGCTATAGAAAAATATATCTGGCTGTAGCTCAAAACAAATTTTTAGGATTTATTTAACGTTAAATGGTGACCGTAATTGCACTTCACGCTAAAGCCTGTGACCTTCACATTTAAAGACCTTAAATATTTAACTGAAATGACCATAATCGCACCATAAAGGTCAATAGTTACATACGTTAAGTAATAAGGCAATTTAAAAATAATTTTAAGATTTATTTAAAACAATATTTACAAGAATAAGTAAATTTAAAAGAAAATATATAAAAATTTAGATAAAAAAACAGGATCGACTAAACCACCAGATAACCGACTCAACAATACCTTCACCTACTCAAGAATTCAACAATACTAGTTCTTCTCGTTAACTGAACCGAATACTTCTGATCCCCGTCTTCAATAGATGGAAGTTTATATAAGGGTTCGGATAGCATTTCCTGGAATTAAAGCCTAAAAATTGTCCCAGGTTACGTCAGTGTTCAATTAAAAAAAAAAAAAAAAAAACGGTGTTTTTAATGCGTGGATGAACAAACACAATTTTATTTCTAAAAAAAATCTAGTTCAACAGGAATTTTTGATCAGATTTTTCGAAAAATGTCGATTTTTTTCTGTAGTTGATATATATTTAATATATATATATATATATATATATATATATATATATTTTAAATTTATTGTGTGGTATCAAAAGAAAGCTCTTAAGAGGTAGATGACGGAACGATAGATAGTTTTTGAAATTCGTTTCTTTTAACACGAATTTAGCCAAAAATGTGCAAAAGTTCTTGTCCCGCTCCCTTTTACCAAAAAGGGTTAAACTAAAAATCTGACAAAATTATAAGTAATGTATATTGATCTGAGCCGGAAACGAACGAGAGGAATTTTTGACCAGATTGTGTTTTTAGAAAATATGACAGTTTTATTAAAATATTAAAAAAGTAATATATTTTTTTAAAAGTTGCGAACTGAGTTATTCACACCACACCACGCCACACTACACTCTACACTGTAAAATATTTCTTATTAATCTAATGAAGACTTGAATACGAAGCAAATGCAGAAAAAACGCTGGGATATTTGGCACTTTAATTAAATTTTGTTTAAAAAAATGAAATGGAAGCTCTTAGTTCTCAAATAACGAACAAATTGATTATAAAAAAAAACTGTTGATTTTGATGTGATAAATATACCTTGACATCCAGTATTATGTTGGCTTCTTACACCTATTAAATACTAGCAAAACCTTGAAATGTGTGAAAATTCACACTTCACTTCAATTTTTTTATTTTATCAACTATTTCATCTGTCTTAGGAGTACTTTTAATGACATGTATTGTTTTACTTCTGAGCTTAAGCGTAAATATGTTTTTTCATTTATCCAAACTCACATTTTCCAAATCGACATTTGTATATATCCCACATGCACACGAATTAATATTTGTTTTATATTTGATAGCAAATATGAAATCGACATAATAAAATTAATTATAATATAAAAATAAATAAATTTGAGAACAAAAAAGCATAAGAGTTTGGAACAAAACACTTAAAAATGTAGACTACAGGAGGAGGCAAGTGCGCCTTATTGCCCTTTATGCTCCCATGACACTATGTGTATTTTTTTGTTTTGTTTTAGGGTGACAGTGGTGGCCCACTTGTATCTCAAGGTGTCAATGGAAAAATCCAGGTCGGTATCACTTCTTTCGTTAGTGGAGGAGGATGCGAATTGTCCGCTCCATTTGCCTTCACCAGAGTTACCAAATACTTGGACTGGATCGCAAGCAATTCTGATGTTGTTATTAACTAAATGTTTTGTATAAAATTGTTATAATTATATAAATAAATACATTTTCATTCAAAATAGTGTTTTAATTTTTTGAAAATCCGTTATTGAAATACTATAGTCCAGTAACCTAGTACATCATAAGTTGCATCAAGTGGGGGTAATTAGTTTCGTTTTTTTTTCTTGTATGGGTTGTGCCTGAGATGCAAAATCCAAGTTTTCGACCTCGGCAGCCTTCCGGAACACTTTTGAATTTCGCAAAAACTGCTAAATTTTCGCACTCTTTTCGGTTTCTGCCCATTTTGACCATAAATGAGCATGTTTTCGACAAACACCATTCTATGCATATTTAAACTAGATTAAATTTTCTACAATTTGAGACCAAAATGGGCTCGGTAGTCTTAATAGTTTCCGAGATACAGCTTTTCAAAGTTTGAAATAATCTCCAAACTTGAAAATTGTATGCTATATCATGCTCATGGGCACTGTTTATTTTTAGAAGTGAAAACTACTCCTTATTGTCAAAAATTATAAAATAACATTGCAAAACCTTATATTGCTGCCGAAAATACTGGTTATGTAGATAAGTTTCGAAAAAAAATGATTGGTTTTTTAAACATAGCTCCTTCATATTTAGTGATAGAAAGTTTTTTCAAAAACGATTTTGTAGGGCTTTTCAAGAGCTATAAGACTGTGTAAATTAAATTCCTTAAGATCCCTTAGTTTTTAAATGGGGTGAGTTTGAAGGGCTCGAATAAGGTGGTGTTCGCTTGTAAATAGAGGTTTTAAACGGCTATATCTCGCCAAACATTCACTGTACAGAAAATATATGCACAGGGAAATTTAAGTAACTAAAAAAGCTACAATTTAGTGCTCTATCATTTTTTTCGTATCTCCAGTAATTTCGGAGATATTTGGAAGAAAAGGGTGAAAAATACGAAATCGCAAAAAATCGTTTTTTCTTTAAACTCCAATTTTTCTAAAATTAGGCATTTTAAATTGATCAAACTTCTTGGGTGTACTGAAAATACATATATGAAGAGAACCACAGAAGGGTGAGGATCAATTTTAATTAGGGGGGTAAATAGGGGGTTGTTTTCACTGATTTTTTCGTAGAAAAAAGTAGGTACCGATCTTGTTTTGATCATAAGTCGCTTAATTTTTATACTAGAGACTTTTTTTTGTTTTTTGTTTGAAAGGTCTAATCAAATACTTTAAAAAAGATTCAATGAGTTTTCTTCGAAAAATGCAAATTTTTCCTGTTATTTGACTTTGAATCTTTCAAATTATGCATTTGGCGAAAAAAAGTTAACCATTAACATGCCGTATCTCGGTTCGTATTGGTCGTAGAAAAATAATAAAAAAAAGGGTTTTGTTTGTTTTTTTAAAAGCTACAATTTTGTTTTCTACAGTTTTTTTGATAAAATGCATATTTTTCGAGTTATTCGCAAAAAACTTTTTAAAAACATCGATTTTTTCGTCGAAAAACTGTTACACTCGTATTGTAGTTGAAAGTTACCATTATTTATAATAATTAATTCTTACCCACATGCTATAGATACCATTACTTCTATTTATTAATGCTTACCAACTTTCATGTGCGGTGTATTTATATTATGACAAGGTTTTACCTTGGGACATTGAATATATAATTTTTCATTTCAGGCGATTGAGGACGATGAAGAAAACGGTGAACAGTGACTTCCCTCCACCCATACCACCCTTCCTCCTCCTCCCCCACCTTCAAAATGTTAAATTGAATAAATGTTTACTTCACTGACTCATGTTAGACAGGTTGTTGAAGATATAAAGGCAATTGTATATGATGAAACATGAAAATTAGCATATAATTTTCAAGTTTGGAGTTTTTTTCAAATTTTGAAAAGCTGTATCTCAGAAACTATTGAAGCTACTGAACCCATTCTGGTCTTAAATTGTATCAAATTTAATCTAGTTTAAAAATGCATTGAATAATATTTGTCAAAAACGTGTTCCTTTATGGTCATAATGGTAAGAAACCGAAAAAAGTTTGAAAATTTAGTAGTTTTTGAGAAATTCAAAAGTGTTCCGGAGGGCTGCCGAGGTCGAAAACTTGGATTTTGCATCTCAGTCATATCCCATACAAGAAAAAATTACGAAACTAACTACCCCCACTTGATGCAACTTTTGCCCCATAATCATGACAAGGTTACTGGACTACTATGATATCGTGGTGAGAATACAGTACATTTTCGGTGGGAATATATTTACATATCTATATACTGTTACGTTTACAAAAATGGGACCCTGCTTTGAATAGAGTAGACAACCCGGATCACGTATGTGTGTCGCCGGTCGTACTCACCAAACCTTCTGCTCGTCTAGTGTTACATAATACACCTAGGGAAACGTGTTTAGGAAGGTTCAGACAGTCACAAACCCTTGACTCCGAGCATGACATAAAATGTTGGACCGCTGATGAAACAAGACGTGGTGACAGTCGAAGAAGTTATTGTACGAAAATATATGTAGCGAGAGTGAATCTTCTGCAGATTTCAACAATACGTTTTGCTCTACAGTTTATTGCAGTGAAATTGTACAATTGTACAAGTTACCACCATGACTTAGAAAAAGGGTTCAACATACACACGTATGGCCACATTACAACTTAGGTGAGTCTATCTTTATTTCAAAGTAGGCACAGAGTATCTTTATACCATAATTCGTATCGCTAGATACGAATTTTTGAGAATTTCAAATGGAAATTCCAACGTGCTCTTTGTAGCGGAAATGTGCGCACATTGCGCACGCAAACTTCTAGATCCGTTTATATTTTTTTAGGCCGTTTCCGCTACGTTTACGTTTTCGTTTCCGTATCGCCATCCTTTGCCGTCTCGTTTTTGATTTAGTTTGGGGATTATCAATGTCGATTACGTTTTCGTTCTCTGCTTTCTTGGTTTGCTGCTTTGAACGTTTTGGAGAATCCATTTCGGAAAGAGTCTGGATGCTTTTGCTAGCGTAATTTCGTTTCTTTGACCCAGCCACGGAGGAAAGGAAGAGACGCTCGTACGTGTACGTGAGGAGATGGTCCGGCTGTCCTGAAAGTCCCGAGTGAGCACCTGCCGCTCAGACCATTATATTTAAGAGTGTAGTACAGATAAATGTTAAATTTAGTTGTTTTCTTTTTTTGTGAATAATATTCTTAAATTCTTGTATAACATAACTTCATGGTCCCTGGTTCTCACGACAAGAGTCAAAAGTAGATTCTAGTTTTTGTACTTACTGAAATTGTATACGATGATCGATTAACTTCCGACTACTGTTTATTGTGGCAGTATTGTAGTAGCAATACGATTTGTGTGAGATACTTTTGATTTTTTGTTTTGATGAACTGTACTAGCTTTTATTTTGAACACTATTATTTAACACTACTTCGGAACTCACTGCCGAATAATAAAAGGGACACTTCGTTTGCTTTTTATTAGATTTGTGGATATTTTAAATAGCCTCTATTTCTGTTCTTTTTACATTACAGAGTAAGAGTGACGGAAATTCAAGGTAGGTCAGTTCAGCGTATGTTAGTCTGCGCTGATCACTTAAACAAATGACAGTTTGACTAACTGGCGCCCTATTTAGTAATACCGTTAGTTTAACTTTGCGGGAACTTATTTGGAATCTGCCCTGTCCCCTGATTATTATAATCATAAACCCCGCCCGTCTCCACTGACGCTAGTCCGGCCAACTTTAAGTTGTATTTGTTTCCCCCTGTATTCTTAATTTAACACACTGGCCCCCTGATAAATTATAGAACCCTTTGTATCTACTGTGTTTGTTAAGTTATAACATTCCTTTTTGACATATTGGTGTATTTTTATTTTAACCCCTAAAGGGGTAAATTGGCATTTTTATTCGATAGAACCTTCCTTGGACCTAGTAACATAAAATTCGGTTAGTATTGCATATTTCTTTCATAACGTAAGCACTTAGTAAGAAGAGATTTTTCGAAATTCAATCCGCAAGTTTGTGAAAAAGGGTATTTTTTTTAGACTCTTAGACTCGATATGATATCAACTTGATTTTTGCTTACAAAGCTTACCCATATACATGTTCAAAATATAATTCATAATTTCTGCTTATTCAACACCTAAATGGGCAAATCTAGATTTCTGTTTGCTGTATTTGCTGTGTTATAACATTATTTTTTGGCATATAGATGCCTTTTTAAATTGTTAATAAAGCGTTTTGACCGTTTTGTTTTTTTACTTTTCCCCTAAATGAGTAAACTGGTACTTTCTTATTCGATAGAACCCTGCTTTGAATAGAGTAGACAACCCGGATCACGTATGTGTGTCGCCGGGCGTACTCACCAAAACTTCTGCTCGTCTAATGTTACACAATACACCTAGGGGAACGTGTTCAGGAAGGTTCAGACAGTCACAAACCCTTGACTCCGAGCATGACATAAAATGTTGGACTGCTGATGAAACAAGACGTGGTGACAGTCGAAGAAGTTATTATACGAAAATATATGTAGCGAGAGTGAATCTTCTGCAGATTTCAACAATACGTTTTGCTCTACAGTTTATTGCAGTGAAATTGTACAATTGTACATCGAAAGTTACCACCAGGACTTAGAAAAGGGGTTCAACATACACACGTACGGCCGCGTTACAACTTAGGTGAGTCTATCTTTATTTCAAAGTAGGCACAGAGTATCTTTATACCATAATTCGTATCGCTAGATACGAATTATGGTATAAAGATACAAAATACTTAGTAAGAAGAGATTTTTCGAAATTCAACCCGTAAGTTTGTGAAAAAGGGTATTTTTTTCATCTATTCCCCAATATCTCTTAGACTCGATATGATATCAACTTGATTTTTACTTACAAAGCTTACCCATATACATGTTCAAAATATAATTCATAATTTCTGCTTATTCAACACCTAAATGGGCAAATCTAGATTTCTGTTTGCTGTATTTGCTGTGTTATAACATTATTTTTTGGCATATAGATGCCTTTTCAAATTGTTAATAAAGCGTTTTGACCGTTTTGTTTTTTTACTTTTCCCCTAAATGAGTAAACTGGTACTTTCTTATTCGATAGAACGTCCTATGTACCTAGAAACATGAAATTTGGGCAGTATATTCCTTCAATGGCATTAGTACCCACTAAGAGGATGAAAAAGGTTGAATTTTTTTTTTTATGCTTCCTCGATATCTCTTTGGACAGATGTGATATCGAATTAGTTTTTCTTACAAAGGTTACATAAAGATTAAAAACAAATTCACGAATTTGCCCCAATCAAGCCCTAAAGCGGTGAATCTACATTCGGGGTGAATTTTAGTATTATTTTTATCTTATGTGTTTGTTGAGTTATAACATTTTGGTATATAGGTGTTTCATTAAAATCTTTAGAAAAGTTTAGACTGTTTTTCTTTTTTTTAATTTCACCCTTGAAGGAGTATATTAGTATTTTTTTTAATTAGATATAACCTCCCCTGGGCCTATAAATATAAAATTCGGGGAGTTTATTCCTTCAAAGGCATAACATCTCAATAAGAAGGGATTGTTCGAAATTCGACCCTCAAAGGTGTGAAAAGGGGTAAAATATTTTTTCACATATTCCTCAATATTTCCTAGGTTCAATGAGTTATCGACTTGATTTTTGCTTACAAAGGTTAGCCTAAAGTTACTTCTAAGTATGTACATGTACATGTACAACAAATTTATTTATCTTGCCCTAATCAACACCTAAAGGGGAGACTATAATGTCAGGGTGAATTAAGGACCTCTTTGTATCTCCAGTCTTTGTTGATTTATAACATTCTTGTTTAGCATATAGGTATATTTTTAAAAGCTATTTTTAAAAGCATCATTTGCATAAAATAAAACGTGTTGTGCTGATATAAATCTGTTCACTATGTGCAAATTTATTTTTATTTTATTTATTTATTTTATTTTTATTTAAATTTACATCTGTCCTACGGAAATAATCCAAATACGGACAGGTACATGGTAATAACATATTAAAAGTTACAGTGCTCTAAGTTTAATACATATAATACAAAAAAGTTCATACATATAAAATAAAATATAAAAGAATAAAATGTAAAACATAAATAATATGGCAATAACATAAAGGTAATGAAACAATAATATAAATAAAAAAGATAGATAAAAAAATCAGCTGTGGCCACCACAGGACCAACCGCCATTATAAAGTACTTGCATAAAATACATTCTAGCAGCAGAGTAGAAATAACTTCGCCTAATATTTTCTAACAGAGATATTATTTATCATGACCATGGAAACGTTACATATAAGTATGAAGAAATTTCGAAAATATTAACAAAAATTTTTCGAATTTTTTCGTTTTATCAAAAAACGTCTCAAATAAAATTTATTACTTATTGCATTTATAGCAACTTTTTTTAAGTAAATTTTTTCGAATTATTTTTGTGTTGCTAAATATTCGCAAAAATATTAAAATCGACACGAATAAACTCCCATTTCTAGTCAACCGATTTTTACCAAAAGTTGATCAACTCGTGCCATAGATGTCAAAAGCTAAAATATGCAGTTTCATAAAAATCCTTGTAGCCGAATTTGCTCTGCACGTGTACACAGACAGACAGACAGACGGACGGACAGACAGACAGACAGACAGACAGACAGATAGACCGACGGATGGACAGACAGACTGACAGACATCATGCTAAAAATAGTCAAAACGTTATGTAGGGACCTCAATTCGTGAAGATCCATCGAAATCTCGAAATGTCAAAATCGGTATGATTACAATACCACCATTATATATGTTGGCGGTCGGTAAAAATAAAAAGAATAAAAATAAATAAGTTAAAAATATAAAAATAAAAGTAGAAATAGTTCAAAGGCCAACTGAGCAATGTAGGAACTGAGACGCTTAGAAATCAAAATAAGAAAATTAAGAATTGATACTAAAAGAGATCAATATGTTCAATATCTGAATGATGATATGAACACATGCGATTAATTGGGGACTTAAGAAAGAGATTATTACGCGCATGCGGTAGATAAAGAAGTAGTAGGTTACGAGTGTGGGCATGGGGGGTATGGAAACTTAAAAGTTGAAGAAGTGCAGGATCATCAATTTTATTAGATATTAATTGATTTCTCGGCGTTTGTATAATGGTTTGGTTGAACATATTTGAAGCAGGGAGTCATAAGGAAGTTCAGGAGGAGGGAAAGATCCCATGACTTTAAAATAAATGAATTTAAGACATTTATGCTGGATCTTTTCCAAAGAATTCTTCTGGACGTTATATATTGGATCCCAGACTACTGAGCAATATTCAAGTTTGGATCGAATAAAGGAATAATACAAAGTCACATCAGCAAAAAACTGCAACTTGCCTACGAAAGGCTCCAACAACTATACCCTCTAGACAACCGAAAATCTAAGCTGAAATTAAACTGCTCCATGCTACTGTACAAATCGCTACTCCGTCCATTGCTAACCTATGCCTGCAACGTCTGGGGAAATACTTCAGCAAGGAACATCAACAAGTTACAAGTTTTTCAAAATAAAGTGCTAAGAACTGCTACCAATTCACCCTGGTTCATCGGAAATGAACAACTCCACTATGAACTGTCAATGCCACCAATTCAAGACTTTATAAATACAGTTACCAAACGATCTATTAGAAACTTGAAAAACTGCGAAAGTGCCATCTTATTTAACATTGGGCAAAAAGGTATTCATAAAAGGTTAAAGAGACATTTACCGCAAGACCTATATAGTTCAGAAGACGAGTGACACTTAAGTGTCAGTGCGCGACCATGCCAAACAAGAAAGTCCTAAAAACAAATTAATATTAATTTTAAAATTAACATATGTATAAACTAGGGTAGTTACGTGATCCCCACGCCATATTAGATAGGATAATTTAAAAATGCTGTGAATAACATCTGTATTATGTTGAACCGGAAATAAACAATTAAAAAAATAAAATAAAAAATAATACAAAGTAAAAATGGCAGCAATGTTAGTAAAAGTCCTGGTATTACGAATAATAAAACCAAGCATTTTACACGATGAGGCGCACATATGATCTAAGTGTACATCAAATGTGACTTTTTCATCAAACACTACTCCCAAATTGATAGCTAAGTCAAGATATAAGATTGACTGTCGTCAAACATATATCCTTCGATCTCAGCGACACCACCGGTAATGTCACTTCTCAATTACTGAATTTTATTGTGAATGATATTGTTGACTCTGACTGCTAACTTGAATGATAAAAAATTACCGCTGAGTAACCATATTTGTTACTGCATAATTATTGCTATCTTAAATGATAAAAACTGACTGCTGAGTTATGTGGATACATATAAATGTATTGTTGCATAATAACTGCTAATTTGAATAATAGGGATTTTTTTTTGCTGACTTAGACCTTTTTCACCTTTTCACGTTCTGATATACGTCTACTGTAATTTCAACTTCGTTCTTGTTGTCCAATATATTTCGTAGGAACGCCTTACATGCAGGTACTTGTTATGAGCGTGAAACTTCATTTATTAAACAGTCATTTTGACAAATATCCTGTAAATCTTGGAGATGTTAGTGATGAACAGGATGAACGTTTCCATCAGGATTTAAAAGAGATGGAGAGACGTTATCAAGGAAGGTGGGATACTGACATGATGACTGACTACTGTTGGAGTATTAAAAGAGACTTATCGGGAATTGTGCACTCCAGTTGATCTTACAAAAGACCATTTAATCCTTAAATTATTTTGTATATTTATTTTAACCCTACAACGCATTAAAATGTAATTAAAACTGTTCTCATTTTCTTTCTTTCACTATAAATAAAATTTTAAGAATATTTTCTAATTATTTAGTCCTTATTGTTCGCCAAATTTGTACCAATTACAGTATCGACGTCTAAAATTAAACGATAGAAGCATTATTCGGCCGAAAATATGTATTTGTTGTAGAGAAAAAATTTGATGTGATACGCAAAAACTGATGTGATATTTGAGTTCAGCAGCACCAAATTAGTAAGAAACAAGTCTTAGATGTAAGTCAGCAAAAATTGTGTTGATCAGTGTAATGCTTTATTAAAACACGGACTTTTTTCCATTGCAGCAAATAAACACAAATTTATTTGCTTCCAAACTCTGTTACTTACTTAATCCTGAAGCCTTCTACCTTGCGGTGTAAGGCTATAGTCGAGTTACTTATTTTATGGTGTTGTTCTACATACTTCTTTCCATCGTGTTCTGTCCTTTGTATATTTTTTATCTCCTCCCACTTTACGCCTCTCTTCGTTGCAGCTTCTTTTGTTTCTTGGTGCCAGGTTTTTTTCGATATTTCAGGCAGTGCCGACTCCACAATGGATGCAAAGGATGCATCGCATCGGAGCGCCACGATCAAGAGACGCCATCGCGACAAACGATTAAGCGGCGCCGTTTTTATACTGACAAGCTATGTAATACTTATAAGCACGTAAGTATTTTATTATTACCTGTTTCATAGTTTCTAATGAAAATATATTGTGTCAATAAACAGGGCTGCGCCAAGCGGGGGTGTTGGGGTGTACAGAACCCCGGCGGCAGGCCTTAGGGGTGGAAAATATTTGCAAATAGGGGCGGGAGAACAAACAATATTCTGGTCGACTTTCTTTAAAAAAAAAAACTTTTGGTTGACGTCTTTTTTTTAGAGAACAAACGAATTTCTGGGCAGCTTCTTTGTTTGGACACAATCTTTGAATCGGGGCGTCATAACCACTAGAGCCGGCACTGCTTTCAAGTCTTGCTTCAAAAACTCTTTTTACTATTTTGTCTTCACTCATTCTGTGTATATACCTCAGCCATCTTAGCTGTCCTTCTTCTATTATGGTCTCTACTGGCTTTGTGTCTAGTTTTTCTCTAAAGACTTCATTTCTTATTCTGTCCAGTTTTGTTTTACCTTCAATTATCCTTAAAAATCTCATTTCAGAGTTTCTTATTTTGGACTGGTGCATCTCTCTGGTGGTCCAGGATTCTGAGGTGTATGTCAAAATCGGTACTGTCACTTTTTTGAAGATCTCTACCTTGATGTTGGTTGGTATTTCTTTTTTAGTTAGGAACGATGATTTGATGCCGAACGCTATTAAAATTGTATGACATTATTTCACAGATCTACTTAAAATTAGTGTTTGTCTACAAAGAATGGCAAATGACAGAAATAATATCAAAGTCACTAACTTATCAAACACCCCTCGTACCAATGTAATTCATATTATAAATAGATCGATTTTATTCATTATCATTTCAAAATATGAGCCCTGTCTACTATCATTTAACAGAATGCGAATAGCTTATGAAATCTAGGTAATATTTTATTTTCAATTAAACATTTTAGAGATTTACGATTAATATTTACAACTATTAAAGTAAATTAATAAGAAAAAAATAATATTTCCATTGGAAAGCCATTAAATTGGAAACCTATTTCAGAAGTTACCACTGGGTAACGTCACCTTTCATTTTTATAACGGCATTAATTCTTCTAGACATACCATCTACAAGGTCTTGGCATTGTGGAGGAGTAAAATTATCCCATATTTCTTGAAACTTTAGTCTTGATTCTGGAATTGTTCTAGCCGGTGTTATACGCAATCGTTTTTTCATTTCGTGCCAAAGTGTCTCGATGGGGGATAAGTCTGGACTAATTGAAACCCACTCTAAAAGTGGAATAGAATGATCACGGAACCATTTCAAAGATTGTTTTGACGTATGGAAAGTGGCTCCATCTTGTTGAAAAATAAAATCCTCGCCAAAGATTAATGCAAGTTCCATAGTTGGCAACAGAGACTCCACTAAAATACTTAAATATTTTGCTGTGTTAACAATGTCATCGATAAAGTGTTTTCCTACACCTCTTGCAGACATTGAACCCTACACCATGACAGATGCTGGAAATTTCACCTTCCTTTTCAAGCAATCGGGATGATATGCTTCATGTTTCTGACGAACAACTCTGCTCCGGTTGTCCCATACACAGACTTCAAATCTAGACTCATCGCTCCATTGCACGCTGTTCCACTTTTCACAATTCCATATTTTATGTTCTCTTGCCCATTTCAACCTGTTTTTCTTTTGCTTAGACGTAAACAATGGTTTTTCCTTGGCCTAAGAAAGTTTTATAAATTTCTGTAAATTAACATTTGAGAGTCCGATTAAAAAAATATTACCTTATAGGTTCCAAATCCTAATTTTTTAGCTTCCTTATGACATGTAGACCTTGAAACACGTCTTCCAACAACATCGCTCCACAGTACACTCAACTGACTGTAGTTAGCACGTCTGTTATCCTTAATAATTCTTTACAATGCACGTTTGTCATTATCCGTCAGTGTAGTTTTCTTCACGTACTGGGGCTTTGGGGCAACTGAACCATTTGTTTTGTACAATTTTACAATATTTATAATACTGTATCTTGACAAACCTAATAATTTTCCGATTTCGGAAGTGGTTTTTCCTGTGTTTGCTAAGTTCACAATGATTAACCGAATTTTTTCATCAATAGAAGACATAAACTCAAAAAATACGTTTTGTTTTACGAATATCATTTTTATAATCATAAATTAAATATTACGGAATAAATTTGGCCCCTTTGCTTCTAATATGATTATATTGTCAAAAAATGTACAAAGCAGCATTTACTTTTACTTATTATTTAATAATTTCTAAAGAAACTGGAAATTTCATAGCTGGGCCAACTGAAAGTGGACAGGGCTCGTATTTACAAATAACTATTTAAATGCCATCTCAAAAAATCTTTAATCATTCATTATGATGTTCTAAATTTTGTAGGACATAATAAAAAAAAAAAATTCAGGTATGTTTCATCGAGAATACTCGGACTCCTATGTCAATTATATTTTATTTGAAATGGTTTAAATTTTAACAAACTATAATATCGTCGGCTTACTTGTAAAACCTTCTAAGTAACATTTTCGACTGTCTTGATTTTTATTTTGTTTTATTATATATATTCTTTATTTCCCTAAGCCTTGCGGCGTTCAGGGTGCTAACATTTACAAAAAAATAAAAATTAAATAAAATATAAAACAATCAATCCAAAAATACATAACAATAACATCCAATACAATTTACATTTTACAATATTTTTTTTTCTCTTTTCTTTCTTCTTTCCGTTTCCCCTTCCTGTTATCCTTCGCCAATCTCCATCCTTCTTGCCTCTAATTCTCTCGCCCACCTCTCCCCCCTTCCATCTTCGTGCAACAGGTCTAATGTACTCCCCGACCATACTGTCATCTCTCTACACCTCTTCGCGAGGTGCTCTATATCTTCCTCCTCCTCCCCGCACATCCTGCACATCTTATCCTCCTGTCTCCTCCAATATCTATTTCCTCTCTCTTCATTCCCGCACCTTAGTCTCGCAATCCTCCTAACTCTCCCTCCTGACCTTCCTCTTTCTCCCCTCAAGTAGCTTGGTACCCCTATAGCTCTGACCTCCTTATATCTCCCTGCGCTCCTTGAATTGTCTATTCTGACTGTCCTTTCTTGCTCCCCCACTTCCTTATCCCTCCTGCACAACTCCTCAATCACGCTTATCCCGTCTTTTCTTCTCCTTTCCACCTCTGTCGCATCCACTCCGCATCTCCAGTAATACTCTTTTCTCATCTCCCCCCATGCGTACCATCTTCCTTTCTGTTCCTCTCTGGCTCTTTCTTCCCAGCATTCCCTCATTATTTTTTTGTCTATTTCTATTCTAACTTTCTCTTCGTACTTAAACGCCCTCCTTCCTGTACCCACTTTCATCTTATCCCTTTTCAGTTCCTCTCGTACAATGTACCCTGGTGTCGTTCTATCTACCCCTAAGATCCATCTTAAATACCTCTCCTGTACTCGTTCTACCTTCTCCCATTCCTTCCATCCCCAAATTTCCACCCCATATAGCAGGATGTTTTTCACCACGGCGTCAAACAACCTCAATCTCCATCTAATATCGTCGCTAAACTTCCTCTCTCCTATACTCCACAGCTTCCCCATGATCCCCCATCCTTTCTTCTTCTTCTTCTTTCTTTGGCCTTGGTAACTATAGACCATTGGCCAGGTGTTAAAATGTTATTTTGATCTCATATGTGTATTTTACTTGCTGTTAAAAATGTAAAAATAATTTTGTGAATTTCTTCCTTCTGCATAAATAAAAGTATTTGAATATTGGTAGGTAGAGTTATTTTCATATTAAGGAGTTCATTAATAAAAGAGTGACGATGGCCATCATATTTTGGGCAATTGAATAAAATATGGTTGACGTCTTCTATGCTAGTGCCATCGCAGTCACATGTTGGTTGGGGAGCCATATTAATTTTGAAAAGGTGGTGTTTTGTGAAGCAATGATTGAATCTTAAGCGGCATATTGTTGTTATATATTTCCTGTTATTACTGGTTGAAAACCAGGTGCTGGTGGGAAGGGTGGGCTGAATGTTCCTGTACCATGATCCTTTCACAATTGTTGATCTAAGGTAGTCGTCTTTCGTCTCTTTGGTGATGATCCTGTTGATTAGAGCTTTTATATCTGAGTTCATAAGTGGATGTACAAGGAATTCGCCATCTTGAGCTGCTATTTTCGCCAGTTTGTCGACCTCCTCATTATAGTGGATATTAGCGTGTCCTTTTAACCATATGATTTTAACGCTAATTCCGTTATCGCTTAGTGAGCTTAAGTCTTCAATTATGTCGTAAAGAATTTTGGGGTTGTTGTCCGAGAAGCCGGGACATTTCAATTTGCAAAGGGCGCTTTTACTGTCGGAAAAGATGATGATAGGCTGAGTAAGGTGGAAATTCAACTTTATGTAGTTCAAGCATAATTTAATTGCAATTGTTTCTGCTGAGAATATCTGGATATCGTTAGGTAACTTGTATTTCTCGTAGTACTGTTTGACTGGGTCGAGAAAGGCGCAGCCAACACCTAAGTGTGTCTTGGAAGCATCGGTGTAAAAATGGTACGCATTGGGCCATTTTTCTTCTATTTTATTTAGAAACTGATCATTATTAGGATTAGCTGGTAAAGGAAGATTTGGGACAATGTAGTTGTTTGGGAGAGAATATTCAATTGGAGCGGAGAAACAAGGTAAGACAATTGAAGTAGCGGTTGGCATGACGTTCGCGAGGGTGGTGAAGCTGTCAACGAGTGGAGGGGTTGGTTTTTTCCTCCAATATTGGGCGGTGAGAATTTCGGTAGTTAGTTGGCTTATGGGGAGATCATTGACGGTGCGTAATCTTTTGTTCATAAATCGGAGACTCAGAAGTTTTCTCCGTAGATCGAGAGGAGTCATTTTCGCTTCTGCTAATAAAACATTGATAGGGGTGGAATGCATCGCTCCAATGGAGATTCTTACTGCCTTAGACTGGATTACGTCGAGATGACGTAGTACACTCTGTGATGCAGAGCCATATATGATGCTAGCATAGTCCATGATAGATAATATAAGGCTTTTATAGAGAATCAAGCAGGTTCTGGGATCCGCACCCCAGTTATAGTGTGAGACAGAGCGGAGAATGTTGAGTCTGTTTTCACATTTTTTAGTGACTGCAAGTACATGTGGTTTCCAGGTTAGTTTATTGTCGATATTTAGACCTAGGAATTTTACGGTTGGTTTTATAGTGAAAGTTTGACCAGCTAAGAGAATTGATTGTGGTATCGGTGGTTTTCGGTGTCTCGTGTATACTGACACAGCTGATTTTTCCAGGGATATGTCGAATCCATGGTCTTGAATCCATCTGTTAAAATGAGACAAAGCAACATTTAGAGTTCGTTTTGCGCCTAAAAGAGTTGGTTTGGAAGTATAAATGCAAATATCGTCTGCATATTGAATTATCTTAACATCTGGGTTCAGTACCTGTTTGATATCCCTAGTATATATATTAAATAAGAGTGGACTTAGGACGGAACCCTGTGGTAGACCAGTGTGTGTTAATCTTGGTCCTATGATGTTGCCTTGATGTTTAATGAAAATTGATCTATTTTGAATCATGTTGTTGATGGAGTTTGCTATTTGGAGAGGGATACCAATGGATAACATTTTCTTGTAAAGTACTTTTAACGAGACTTTATTAAATGCTCCTGTCAAATCTAAAAACAGAGCTGTAAGATAGTGATTTTTTTTTATTGCTGAGATAAATATCTGATGTTAAGGAAGCTAGGTTATCCATCGTACTGTGGCCCTTGCGAAATCCGTGTTGAAAGTTAGGAAGGAGGTGTTTTGACTCTAACCACCATTCAAGTCGTAGTTTTAAAAGTCTCTCAAAGGTTTTAGCAAGGCAAGACGAGAGGGCTATCGGTCTATATGAAGAATGGTTGTTTGGATCTTTGTTAGGTTTCCGAATAGGGACTATGTTTAGGATGGACCATTCCGGTATGGAACGAGACTGCATCCAAACTTCGTTGTATAAGTTGAGAAGGAGTAGTCTGGCAGAACTGCATAAGTTTTTTATCATGGGATAATGGATGTCATCGTGTCCCGGTGCTGTGTTTGTGGTTTGCTTGATGCAATAGTCTAGTTCCACCAAAGTAAATTCTTCTAAGGCCCTTGTCTGGGATTGATCAGTGATGTCTTGTGTTACTTCGTAGGATTCACGGCATGAGAATGGTGTGAGGTCGTTAAAGAAATTTTCTATCCAGTTATTGTTAACTAAGGGAACATTGTCATGATTTTGCCTGCTGTTGTAATTTTTCATAATTTTTATTTTATTCCAAACTTCTGTAGGATTTGTATTTATATTTATTGAAGAACAGAAGGATCGCCATTTTTCTTGTTTCTTTTTCTTAAATAGACGTTTGGTTTGAGCTATGATTCTTTTACATTCTATAAAATTGTCTAAATTAGAGTTGGACTTGTAAGAATCGAAAATTCGGTTGGAGGAGTTTATTTGAGCCTTGCATTCCGCATCCCACCAAGGTTTTCTTCGGAATCGGCTAACTTCATTTATTTCTGTTTTTGGAATGGAAATTTCAGAGCAAGAGTTGATTAAATCAATGATTGTTTTATACTTGTCAGGAGTTGAAAGTTTGGAGAAGTTTTTCTTTGGAATATTTTCAGCCAATATGACGGATGTATTAAAGTATTTGTCCCAATCAGCCTTTCTCAAGTTCCATTTTGAATTTGGATGCAGGATAAATTTGTTACTAATTGAAAAGTTTAGTTTTATAATTATTGGAAAATGATTCGAACCCATAGTATTTTTAATCGTTGCCCAAGTTGCACCTGGAGCCAATGAGGGCGAGCAGAGTGTAATGTCTATGGCCGATTTTCGCTGGTTTGGTTTTGTGAGAAGTGTGGGTGATCCGTCGTTCAGTATGGTTAAACATTTGTTGTTTATAGCTTCCAATAAGAATTTACCTTCATTGTCTGTTGATTCGGATCCCCATGCGCAGTGATGAGCATTTAGGTCTCCGCCAAAGATATAAGGGTGAGAGAGTTTAGCTAAGATGTTTTCCCAAACGTTTGAACATATTTTGTGTTTCGGGCTCGCATATACTGATGTTAGATTAATATTTGAGTTTTTAAGATGAACGGTGATACTGCATATTTGACAAGTGAAGTTTGAAATGGTGCTGATATTGTGATTTGACGAAAACGGAGTTCCGTCTTTTATTAATATACAAGAACCACCTCTACCATCTGCGCGGTCTGCTCGTATTACGTTGTAGCCAGAAAGGAGGAATATTTCTGTAGGTAGGAGCCAAGTTTCTGAGATCAGGGCAAAACTGATCTTATAAGTATATAGCATTGATTCTAAAGAAGATTTATTGCTCTTAATGGATCGGGCGTTCCACTGTAGAATATTTATTTCGTCCATTATTTATTTAGGAAAAGAAGAGAGCGTAGAGTTTAATATTTCTTTTATCTGCGATTCGTTTATGTTGTTTCCTTGAGTGAGGGTTTCTGTAACGAATTTTATAATAGCTGTAGATAAGGTAAGAATAGACTCATTTAGAGAGCCTGTAGAGGTTCTTGAACTGTTAGCCAGTAGATGTGGCTGTGGAGGGTAAGGGTTACGAATTGGGTTGGAATTTGTTTGCGAAAATTGTTGATTATTCCTGGTTTGGGAAATTTCTCTTTGAGCAAATTGCTTTTGAGGTTTTCGTTCAGATACTGGTCTATGTGGTCTATTCGGAACTACATACGGAGAATTAATGGTTTCTTCAGTGGAAACATTATCTAAAATTTGGAACTTATTAGAAGTAAAAAGTGGAGGAAAGTTGTCCAAGTTAAGACGTTCAGAAGTGACCTCGGAATATTGTCTGTATTTATTTTTTGCCTCTTTGAATCCAACATTGTTGTATGCCATGTACTTTTTTATGAGGCATTGATTGTCATATACGGGACAGCTTTTAATGTCAGTGGTGCTGTGGTTGCCTTTACAGTTGAGACACGATATATTAGCAGTTTGGTCTTTGCATTCAGTTGTATTGTGTTCTTGACCACAATTGGCGCAGCGGGTAGTACTTCGGCAGTGCGTGGCAATATGACCATATCTGAGGCATTTTTGACATTGTCTAACACGGTAGATGTATGGGCTGACTCTACATAAGGCGCCATATATTGACACAGTATCTGGTAAATTCTGGCCTCTAAAAGTTAGTACTACTAGTGGTGTATTAATGTAAGAATCGTCAACCTTTTTCGTAATGCGGCGTATTTCGCTAATAGGAATATTAGATTTGGTATATTGCTGTAGCTCATAGGTATCGATGCTTGTATCGACATTCCTAATTAGACCTTTTCGAAATAAAAGTGATTCGGGTATGTAAGCTCGTAGATTTTTTGATGACAGATAACTGGAGTTTAAAATATGGTTGGCAGCTATTATATTGGATATGTGTAATTTTACCTGGTTGACTCCGTTTGGCATGATGTTAATTATATCGCCTTTGTTGAGAAGTGGGTGAGAAAACAAGATCTTACCTACACTCATCCGATGCAGACGTCCAATGTTGTTCGTATTTGTGCTCTCAACAATTAGATAGTAAGGACCACTGTCAATTGTTTCACTGTATCTCTGTTTGGTTTTTTCCTCTTGAGAAGGTGACGTTGTGCTTTGGGCTGTAGAGGATGACGCCTGGGTTGGTGCTCGAGAATACACAGGAGAATGTTTTTTCGCAAAGTCATGCATATGATACATACTTTTTGACGCTCTAATAGACTCATTAGTGCCATCACTTAAGTTGTGAGACTTTTTAGCTTGAGCATTATCATTAACCAAATTTGGTCTTTTATTAGTAATTTTATTATTACTGTTAACTACATTATATTCAGAAGTATTGCTGCATGCTCCATTATTAATAAGATAATTTTCGCTGCTGGTGTTAGCGATTTGCAAGGTGGAATTTTCTGCGAAATTGTTTGGGCAAATTATATTTTGATTATTTAAAGTATCCATCGCCTCCATAAATGAAACTCTAGTTTGCGATAAACTAGAAGAATTTAGTGGGGGTCCTGGACCCCCACTGTCTACGTTCATATTTCTATATGCCAATTAAACAGTAGAAATTTAAATTTTTTATATCACTGTCCCAAAATTGACAGCTGACAGATGACAAGAATCTGACAGTTGCGGAAAGAGCACGCTCGCTTCAACAGCTCGGAAGCAATTTACTCTTATCAACTGTCTAACTACACTTTTCACTGATACCTGCGTATCATTTCCAGTTTATACACTTTTACCACTTCAAAGAAAACACACTTTTTATCACTTGACACTTTCGAACTATCCCCCATCCTTGCTTTCTTTACTCTTTCCCTTATGTGTAGTTCAGCCCCATTGTTCCTCGTTAGTATATAACCTAGGTATTTTATACTCTTCACCTCTTCTATTTCTCTGCCACCCCATTCCCATTTTATCTTCTTTCTTCTTCCTCCTCCTTTACCGAATACCATTACCTTCGTCTTATCCCTGTTTACTTTTAATTTTTTCCTTTTGAAATATTTATCCGCCCTTTCAATCATTCTCTTAAGCTCCTGTTCCTCCTCTGCCATCAATACAATATCGTCCGCGTACCCCAATGTCCACAATTTCATCTTCCCTACTACCACCCCCCCATCTTGTCCCTTCCTCATAGTCCCTAAATCCGCTACATATAAGTTGAACAAGGTCGTGCTCAGCGGACAACCCTGTCTCACCCCCTTATTCACCAAAAATCTTTCCTTATTTTGTTTTATTATTTCCGTAGAATAATACAAAAATTATAAAATAATCATAAAATGTTTTGCCCATTGTAACAGAAATTGTACAACTGATATTTCATGAAAATTTCATAAAACTGAGATCTAAATTAATGATTGTAGTTTTTTGCCTCTCCTGAAAAATTATGCTTCTCGGACTTACAAGTATTTACAGGTAAGCCGACGATATATTAAACATTTTAATTTGTAATAATAAATTTTGAATGGTGCCATATGGGTTCTTGGTTATACCAACGACATATTAATTATAAATACATCACGTAGCTAAATTAAATTGAAAAACTTTGGATTTAGATAATATTTTTTTTTTTTAATTTTCATTATCATTTTCAAATACTTACAAATACCTAATTGCAATCTCAAAAAATCTTTAATCATTCATCATGATATTGGAAATTTTGTAGGACACGATAAGATTTTTTCAGATATGATAATGAGTAAGTATTGTACAATGTAATCAAATCATATCTGAATTAGTATATAAGGAAGAAAATTTCGGTTAAAATTGTCAAACCACTTTTAAACATGAAAGTGATCGTTTGTGTTATCGCCCTTGTGGCTCTAGCCCAGGTAAGATTCAATTTTGTAATTAATAGGAACTAACTTAAGCTAACCGAAATTATGAGCCTAAGGCCGACATTACACTATAAAAGATCTTTGTAAAAATTCATCGGACGAACCCTTTTCTCCCAAATAGAACTTGATTTAACCACTCTTCTCCATTGGCGTATAGAATACTGTATTTTATTCCCAGCCAAGTATGCAAAATATGCGTATCGCGATTCATGAATTGTCGTGCGAAACCGAAACCGAAACAGAAACAAAGAGAGAAAAAATTTTTTTTTGAACTAACTGTATTTTTGCTTTTCAAAATATTCGTCTTTAAGATTTATACACTTTTGCATGCGTTTAAACCAATTCTCGAAACAGTTTTTCCACTCTGAAGTTGCTATTTCAAAAACATGGTTTTCGAAGGCTTCAACAGCTTCTTGAGGTGATGAAAATCGCTATCCACGCATTTTTTGTTTGACATTGGGGAAAGGAACAAACCCGTTAGGGGATAAATCAGGTGAATACGGGCAATTAGAAATTAATTCGATGTTTTTCTGCTTCAAATAAACAATTGTTTGACGTGCTGTGTGGGAGCTTGTATTGTCATGAAGAATGATGCGACTTTTTTGGTTGTTTTTCCTGATTTTGTCGATGATTTCTGGCAAACAAATTGTTGTATATCATCAGCATTGTAGTATAGCATGAACTGTTCTCCGATCCTCTAACGAGCCCTTTTTTTGAGCTTGAGTCAAATTATGCGGAATCCATCGGGAACAGATCTTTTTCACAGCTAAATGTTAATGCAAAATCGAATGTATTGCAGTCTGCGATATGCCAAAGGATGCCTCTATCTCACGGTAAATCACATGCTAATCTTCCTTAATTATTTGGCGCACAGCATCGATGTTTTTTTGAATCACAACCGGTTTTGGTTGACCTTCATGAGATTCATCACTGACGGACGACTGACCACGACGAAATTCTGCAAGCCATTTGTAAACATTTCTGATGCTGCTTTATTACCAAAAGTTGAACGAAGCGAATCTATGCAGTGTTGTTGATTCGGCCTTTACTAAAATCGTAAAAAATCATCCAACGAAAACGTTTACGAGTAATATCCATTTTTTCTAAAAACTTTTTTTTAAACGCTCACTGTCAACAAACTACTGGGTCAATTTATAAGCTGCCACTGATTTCACAATAACAAATGTCAAATTTTACGAATATAGTAATGACACATTTCAATATTGCCATCTAGTGTTCGTTTGTAAAAACTTAAAAGCTAACCCTCATATATTTTCGTATTTTAGAATTATTGTTGTTATTCTTTTACAAGAGAATGCTATTTGTAGGGAGGAATTCTTCGAGTTCCAAGGAAAGGTTTACCGTCTTTCCATGGTAATAGTCGCATTGTTGGAGGCGAGGAAGCTGGACCACATCAGTTCCCTTACCAGGTAAATGATTTAATGCTACAAACATATATTTACTCTCAGGCTATACATTATTTCTATTGAATTTATTACAGATGGGGCTAAACATGACTTGGCATAATGGAGAACATCATTTCTGCGGTGCTTCCTTGATTTCTGAAAGATACGTACTCACAGCAGCCCATTGCGCAGATCAGTAAGTATTTCTTCGATGATAATTACTAATTCTATAGTCCTACGAGGGTATTTTTTTAAATAAAAACCGTTCTGGTTTAAAGTAAACACAACTACGGGTCTATTCTGTATCTTAAAAAGTTAAAAATTAACCTCAAGGTCGAAGTTAAAAGATTTTAACCACGCTTTACACTATTTTGTTATTCTGTAACTCTATGACGTTAAAATTTAAACCTCGATGTGGTTAATTCAGCAGGTTATATTTGGAATTATAACTCCAGCCAAATACATGGTGTTAAATTTTAACCACCTATAGTTCTAACCTCTAAACGTCACATAGCCAGGAAAAATCCATTTTTAGAATTAATTATGGCAAGTCTGTTTATTTTAAATCAATTATTAATAAAACAAATTGAACAAAAAGAGGTTAATAAGTGAAAAATTAATATAGGTGAATAAAAAATATATACAAATACTTTTTTGGAGATCAGTTCGAATTAAACGAGGGCAACTGCATGATATGAGAGACCCTTTTAATTTACCTGAAGAAATATTTTAAAATATTTTCATTATTCTAAAACTTTTTCGTTTTACATGTTTTTTTTTTTAATCCGAGAAGAAACAAAATATTTCCCGTTTCCCGATAAATTGCAAGTAAATATTGAAAACTTTGAAACTGTGATACATTTAAAAATTTTAATTTCTCTGTTTAAAAATAAAAATAAGGTAAATATAATCTGAAAATAAAAGTATCTTAATATAGAAGAAAGAAAGAAAATATTGATACATTTGCATATTATGGTAATATTATAATATATTATTTACTTTCTGCACCCATAATTATTTATGTATAAATATTGTACATTTCCGCAATATAGATTTATTATATTTGATCGTTGTTCATTCACGATTCAACCATAACACTTGTTTACATTAAACCCACAGTTACACAAGCAAAATACCTTCCCTTGTAGATAATTTCACAACATACTTTTAACCATAAGGTTAAAAAATTACAACTTAACGCCTGGGTTATAACGTGAGATACAGAATAAGAACCAAGGTTAAAATTTTAATGCCTAGTTAAAATGTTACTTTTTAACCATCATTTTTAACCAAATCTTTTTAACCACAAAAGATACAGAATAGACCCGCTAACGTCTTTTCAAAAATGTTATTTTTACAATAACTAACATCCTTTCGCTCTATCATAAAAATTAGTTATCGTTATCGTAATTGGTGCGCAATTTTCGCCACCATCTGCCTCACTTCACAAATAAGTGCTGCGGGTCAAAATGATTTAATTTTTATAGAGAACACGCGTGCCAAATGGCATTCCATTATCATCAAGTGCAGTAACTTTCGACGTAGGCTAATAGTGATAATATAGGGTGATCCAATTTGGACTCTAGGATTTGTTTTTTGAATAAAATACAACATATTGGAAAAATCCGAATTTTATTGTTATTAGCGTAAAGTACAAACTAGGCAATTATTTATGAAATATGATGTCGGCCAAATGCCCTCCATGACTCCGCTGACATGATACCATTCTTTTAGCGAAGTTTTCCGTAATCGTTTCCAATAAATGCGGTAAGATTTCAGCAATTGCATGTCATGATGTTCTCTTTTAGTTCTGGAATTGTAGCAGGCTTGTTGACATAGATCCTTTCCTTCAAATAGCCCCAGAGAAAAAAGTCTAATGGGATTAGATCGCAAGACCTCGCTGGCCAATTGATGTCGCCCCTCTGAGAGACAACATGACCAGAAAATTTGGTTTGAAGTAAAGTGAGTGTTTCACGTGCTGTGTGACATGGGGCTCCATCCTGTTGAAACCACATGTCATTTAAGTTCATTCGTTGGTTTCATTGAAAAAAAGTTGTTTAACATCTCCCGATAGCGTTCACCATTGACAGTAACAGCGTTACCAGCTTCGTCCTCAAAAAATACGGGCCAATGATTCCTCCAACCCATAATGCACACCAAACAGTGCACTTTTGTGGATGCATTGGTTTTTCTTGAATAGCATGTGGATTTTCACTACCCGATTTTTTTTTTTTTTTCAATTATTGCACGCTCATTTGGAACATTATACCGTCCAAAAAGTGGTCGAAGTTTTCTTTGCATAATCGTAACCAGAGGGTCGAACCGGAACCGAACCGAAAACCGAAAACCGAAATTAACCGGAATTTTTAACAGAACCTATAAATGAAGATAGGCACGAAAGTGCTCGTTCGCCAAATAATTCATCAGATCTTGAAATGTACCTTCAAAAAAAAAAAAAAAGAAAAAGAACTAGGAATAATTGTAAATAAGAAAGAAGGGAATTCACAAACGATTTTCAATGATTCGATTAATTTGTCTTTGTCACACCAAATTATTAATTTCAATCCTTCTAGAGAACCAAAGAACACTAAGGTGCTAAAATACTGGTCGGAGAAAAGTATTATTTTCCCTGAATTAGCAGATCTTGCAAAAATAATAAGGCAGTACCAGCTACACAAGTTAGCTGGTACTAAAACTTATATTAACTGACAAAATAATGAATTTATCAGAATCTAATTTGGAGAATATATTAATGTGTCGATTAAATATGAATTTTAATGAAATATGAAATTAATTTTATTTTCATTTTAAATTTAAAATGTAATTTTTTCAACTGAATGAACTGTGATTAATTTTAATATAATATTTAAAAAAATGTTTGTGTTATTCTGTTTTCTTCCTTATAATATTACGATTCTACGAACTGTTGTTTTTTATTGTTGTAAGAGAAATGTTCACATTGTTTATTAAAATTTAACTTGTTATTTGAACCGTAACCGAACCGGAACTGAACCGAAATTTTTCGATGAACCGAAACCGAAACCGGAACGAAAAACGTTTACTTGGAACGTAACCAAAAACCGGAACGAAATAAATTTCGGTTCGACTCTCTGATCGTAACTGATCGCCTGTTTTCATAATAAAGTTGCACGATATTTATGCGTTGCTGCACAGTATACGGCGCTATGATGAATTTGCAATGTGTTTAGATACCAACTGTAAAAATGCAAACTTCCAACATTCAATGAACAAAAATGGCGCGCAATTAAAATCCCGGAGTCTAATTTTGATCACCCTTTAGAAGCAGAAAATTCATTGTCAATTTATGATTAATCATTTTTATCTGTAATATTAATTGTTATGTATTTTCTTTCAGGGCTGCAAGTATTGAAGTTATTATGGGTGCTCATAAAGTACAAGAACAAGAGCCTGGTCAGCAAAGACAAGTCAGTACTGAATTCCATGTTCATGAAGGATGGAATCCCAACACCCTTATGAATGATTTGGCTCTCATCAAGTTACCTAAAGCAGTCACTCTGACAGGTAATATTACTTGACCGCTTATAATTTACTATTATCCATTACAGGGGTTTTAAACAGCGATTCCTGAATCCCAATACGCGTATACGATTCACGTAGCCGGGAATAAAAATATGGGTATAGGCAGTGATGGCATCCTACCGGTTCGGACCGGTTCGCGCGAACCGTTTCTTAAAATTATTGAAACCTTAGAGAACCGGTTGTTGGGATTATTCAAAATAAATGAATTACTCTATAGGTATGAAATGACTTTATAGAACCGCTTCCTAAAAATTTAGGATGCCATCACTGGGTCTAGGTCAGTCGAATTTTTATGAAAAAATAAATATATCTTTTTTGGCGAGTTTTATTTCATAGAATTTTTTTCCTAATTTTTAGGTTAAAAATTTTTTTTTATAAACATTGCAAGAATTAGATAACTTTTGAAACAATAACACTGGTCAACACAATTTTTGCTGACTTACATCTAAGACTTGTTTCTTACTAATTTGGTGCTGCTGAACTCAAATATCACATCAGTTTTTTCGTATCACATCAGATTTTTGCTCTACAACAAATACATATTTTCGGCCAAATAATGCTTCTATCGTTTTATTTTAGACGTCGATACTGTAATTGGTACAAATTTGGCGAACAATAAGGACTAAATAATTATAAAATATTCTTAAAATTTTATTTATAGTGAAAGAAAGAAAATGAGAACAGTTTTAATTACATTTTAATGCATTGGAGTGTTAAAATAAAAATACAAAATCATTTAAGGATTAAATGGTCGTTTGTAAGATCTTCTGGAATGCACCATTCCCGATCTCTTTTAATACTCCAACAGTAGTCAGCCATCTTGTGAGTATCCCACCTTCCTTGATAACGTCTCTCCATCTCTTTTAAATCCTGATGGAAACGTTCACCCTGTTCATCACTAACATCTCCAAGATTGACAGAAAATTTGTCAAGATGACTGTATAAAAAATGAAGTTTCACGCTCATGTTGCACCCCAGATGATGATAATTTTCAATCAAATTTTCAACGACCTCCACATAGTTTTTGGCTTTTTTATTCCCAAGAAAATTTTTGATGAGCGCCACGAAATACTGCCATGCATTCTTCACCATATAATACTTATGTACAATGAAATGTGGATCATTCACTAATTTTCTAATTTGTGGTCCGTCAAAAATGCCTTTTAGCTTTAAGCTTCTCATTACTGAGACTTTGAAATGTTTCAGATATATATTTGAAACAGTCACCATCTTTGTTAAACGGTTTTACAAACTGCTTCATTAGACCCAGTTTAATATGAACATGGGCTTGACCTTGCAACCCTCGCCGTTGTAAAAAGGTCTATAACAAGTACCTGAATGTAAGGCGTTCCTACGAAATATATTGGACAACAAGAACGAAGTTGAAATTAAAGTAGACGTATATCAGAACGTGAAAAGGTGGAAAAAGTCAAAATACGATAGAACAAAAATATTACGTGATAGACAGAAACTGTTAACATTTTTGAAATCAGCACCCCAAAATTAGTTAAAAACAAGTATCAGATCTAAGTCAGCAAAAAAAAAAGTTTAAATTTGTTGACTAGTGTAATTTGATCGAAAATTTCGAGTGTACTGCTCCTCCTTAATTTTCAACCAATAGGTTGGTTTGCAGAATTTCTCCATACTTCTCTGTTCTCATTCAGTCTTATTAGTTCCACGTACGTGTTACAATTATATCTTCCATTATCTGTTTCATGTACTCTATAGGTCAGTCGTTCAATCAATGCAGTTGGTCATTTTGCGTCATAACTTCAATGACAAATTTAGTGGCGAAAAAATAACTAAATCGAATTTTTTTGCTTGTGAATTGTAGACTAATATTGTTTCAATTTTTTTCTGCTCATCAGTTTAAAAAATAAGCTTAAATAAAATGTATTTTATATTTTGGTTCACTCCCATAAACATTATCTGAACCGAAATAAACCGATATTTTTTTTCGGGTTTCGTTCCGACAAAAATAAAGGTTTTTTTTCGGTTTTCAGTTTTCGGTTCAGTTCCGGTTCGAAGCCCTGGTTTAAAATCTCCAGATGGGAAGGAACGAGTGTCTTGAAGACCTAGTAATCTAGGGACTTTATTAAAAAGAAGAAAACAATGTCAAACCAAATCGATTAATAATAAATTAACGATTAATTACACTGGTTAACAAATTTAAACTTTTTTTTGCTGACTTAGATCTGATACTTGTTTTTAACTAATGTTGTGGTGCTGATTTCAAAAATTTTAACAGTTTCTGCCTATGACGTCAAATTTTTGTTCTATCATATTTTGACTTTTTTCACCTTTGCACGTTCTGATATACGTCTACTTTAATTTCAACTTCGTTCTTGTTGTCCAATATATTTCGTAGGAACGCCTTTCATGCAGGTACTTGTTATAGATCTTTTTACAATGGCGGGGGTTGCAAGGTCAAGGATAAGGTACTTAGTATGACCGCTGCATCCATTAAATGTTCAGATTTGTACTTGTTGTTCAATAAGTTTCCCAGCAAAATTGGCCGGTGAGAATAGATTTAAATGTTGGAGACCCAAACATAATACACGAACCTTTGGTGGAGCTAACAAAAATCATTTTCCCCCCTCTTCATATTAAACTGGGTCTAATGAAGCAGTTTGTAAAAGCGTTGAACAAAGATGGTGACTGTTTCAAATATATATCTGAAACATTTCAAAGTCTCAGTAATGAGAAGCTAAAAGCTAGCATTTTTGACAGACCACAAATTAGAAAATTAGTGAATGATCCACATTTCACTGTACATATGGATGATATGGAGAAGAATGCATGGCAGTCTTGCGTGGCGCTCATCAAAAATTTTCTTGGGAATAAAAAACCCGAAAACTATGTGGAGGTCGTTGAAAATTTGATTAAAAATTAAGATCATCTGGGGTGCAACATGAGCGTGAAACTTCATTTTTTAAACAGTCATCTTGACAAATTTCCTGTCAATCTTGGAGATGTTAGTGATGAACAGGGTGAACGTTTCCATCAGGATTTAAAAGAGATGGAGAGACGTTATCAAGGAAGGTGAGATACTCACTTGATGGCTGACTACTGTTGGAGTATTAAAAGAGACTTATTGGGAATGGTGCACTCCAGAAAATCTTACAAACGACCGTTTAATCCTTAAATTATTTTGTATGTTTATTTTAACACTCCAATGCATCAAAATGTAATTAAAACTGTTCTCATTTTCTTTTTTTCACTATAAATAAAATTTTAAGAATATTTTCTAATTATTTAGTCCTTATTGTTCGCCAAATTTGTACCAGTTACAGTATCGACGTCTAAAATTAAACGATAGAAGCATTATTTGGCCGAAAATATGTATTTGTTTTAGAGCAAAAATCTGATGTGATACGCAAAAACTGATGTGATATTTGAGTTCAGCAGCACCAAATTAGTAAGAAACAAGTCTTAGATGTAAGTCAGCAAAAATTGTGTTGACCAGTGTTATCAATTAATCGAAACCAAAAATATCATATGATTAATCGATTAAATGAAACAAAATAATCGATTATTTCACTCGTTCGATTAATCGTTGCCATCTCTAAATGCAGTATCCTTCATACAATTAACGCGATTCGCGAATCGTCGTGTGAAACTGATCTTATAGTATAGTCGAATTATAATATGCAGAACTACAGTCTATTAAAATATATTTTATTTTGTAGAGAGTGTTGGCCTGGTGAAGCTACCAACATGGACAGATGCTGATAATGATTACACTGATGCTGATGCTATTATTAGCGGGTGGGGAAAAAATTCCGACGGTAAGTATTTTTTCAGTGAATTTTTAACTAAATCTATTCTATTCTAAAACCCATAATTATTACATACCCTAACTAAACATGTTGAGTGTATGTAGATTGTGTACTCCTATTTCACTAGACATGTTTTTAGATGCTCCTGGAATCACTCCAAATCTCCAGTTTTTGGACACTTTAATCATTTCCAATGAAGAATGTCAGGATACATTTGGAAGCGATCTTAAAGTGACTATGATTTGTGCCAAGGGAAAGAAAGTACACCAATCTACCTGCAATGTAAGTAATATCTAAAGTTTTAATTGGACACTAGACACTGGTCATACTGAAAGCCTAACTTTCATCTCCAAAAAAACATTTGTCTCTCATAATTTTTTAAATATGTCTCTCCACCTTTTTAGTTGAAAATTGTATTGTTTACACTTCTACTCCACGATTAATGCTGCATTCACAACCTCAAAATTGTAAATTAGAATTCGTACTTAGAATTAACGTGAATGTTTGTTATACATAATACTTCTTTCAAACTCTCAATGCTATTCGACATACTATCCAACTTTTCTAGATTCAGTCAGACTCTTTGTCGTACCAAACTTTGTCAGGCATACTAAGTTTACGGTAACCAGACAACTGGGGCCGTAAGACAATTCGGGCCGTTCACAATTGGGGCTTTTCACAACTGGGGCCATTAACAACTGGGGCGATGGACAATTCGGGCCGTACACAATTGGGGCTTTTCACAACTGGGGCCATTAACAACTGGGGCGATGGACAATTCGGGCCGTTCACAATTGGGGATTTTGACAACTGGGGCCATAACTATAAGAGTCTTCTTTTGTTTAAAATAAAAAATAATTATTTTACAAGTTAGCATAAATTAAATGCGTGTTCTTTTGAAAGAAAATATTTTAATGGTTTGATTAAGTACATTTTGGTGGGAATTAGTGAGAAGTATATCTGATCTATGTTTTTAAATGTTGCAGGGTGACAGTGGTGGTCCATTGGTTACTGTTGAAGATGGAGTCATCAGACAGATCGGTGTCACCTCCTTCATCACTGGATATGGTTGTGAAACATCAGCTCCATTTGCTTTCTCGAGAGTCACTAAGTATTTGGACTGGATTGAGAAAAATTCCGACGTCGTTATTGAACAATAAAAACATGTTTCTTTATATTTATAAATAAATTTAAACAAAACTTACTACTGGTATTTTTTATTAACCTTTATGATACATTATTAGGCTTATTATTGTAGAACTGGAAATAAAAAAACTGCAGAACTCTTATGCAGGATGTGACAAATTGGGTTCCATGACAACTGGGGCCGTAAGACAATTCGGGCCGTTCACAATTGGGGCTTTTCACAACTGGGGCCATTAACAACTAGGGCGATGGACAATTTGGTCCGTACACAATAAGGGGCTTTTCACAACTGGGGCCATTAACAACTGGGGCGATGGACAATTCGGGCCGTTCACAATTGGGGCTTTTGACAACTGGGGCCATAACTATAAGAGCTAGAATCTTCTTTTGTTTAAAATAAAAAATAATTATTTTACAAATTGGAATAAATTAAATTACGTGTTCTTTTGAAAAAAACTATTTTAATGGTTTGTTTAAGTACATTTTGGTGAGAATTAGAATAATTAAAAAAATTGTATTTTAAGGGTTAGATTAAGAAAATTTTCGTGAATTTGGTTAAAAAGAAATTGTATTTTATGAGTTATATTAAGTAAAATTTGGTGCTCTTTTGACTATATATTCCCCGCATTAAATTCATTAAATTCTGAACCAATAGAAAATAGAAAATAGAATATTATCTTCCAATGCACGTGTACATAAACACACGTGCATTCGAAGATAATATTCTAATAAAATTTTACGATCGGTGAGAATCTCAAAGTAGCAGATAATCGGCCCGATTCCGTAAAAAGTTACTAGGTTAGTTGCTACTGAGTAACGTTGCTACGAAATAACTTTTATAGTAACTTTCTTATCAATCGCCAAACAATTGGTATTCTCCAAGCATAAGCACAAGCAACGTTCTTATAACAAGTTATGTTTAGTAACGTTGCTACAAAGAACCGTGAAGCTAGAAGCAGATTACGTTCTGCGCAGGCGAGGTATTCGTTTTTAATTGAGTTTGACAGCTATGTTGTGAGTGTCTGAGGTTAACAGAAAAATGTTTTATAAACAAAATCAGAAAAAGAATTGCAAACAAATAGAAATTCTGTCGAATTTCCTGGCAAATAACCCGGTCATGGTCGGCGATGCGAGTGTTTAAAAAATAATTGACAGGAACGAGTGGTGGTGCTGTGGTGATGTGCTATGTGGTTACTGTTTTCTGTGTGGTGGTGCAAGTTATAGTCCAAATTTAAATGATTTGAATGAAATACAGTTAAAGAAGTTTGGATAGCCATTGAACAGGCGCGCACTTAGAACATTGATCTGGGAAGGGTCCATTTCGAAAAACTATCTGTAATATAATACAAATGTATTGTTGTGTTTTTATGTAGAGAACTGGGTTTATATATTAATTTAATTTTGATTATAATTTAATTTTTAATAATAAAAAAGGTGATTCTTATTTACAATCGCTTAGTTTTTATTAAATAAGTATTTGATTTTTCAAATCCTTGGGGGAGGGAATCCTCTGAACTCGTCAAACACCCCCTTGTGTGCGCGGCTTCTATTGACAGTCGTAGTTAACACATTTAAAAAATATTGTACTGTTATACTATTATAAAACAAATGTAAATAAAAAAACAAAAATAGTAATTGAAATAAAGAACTCGAAGAATTTTGTGCTATACAGAAAATAAAAATCCTTCTATAATTATTGTCTCTATGTTGCCCTTCATTGTCAAATGTTTGAAATAATTTATTATTAAACAGAAAAATTGCGATTTTTCACGATTTTAACAAGTGATTTTGAAGTTACTAAGTGTAGCAACTGCTTTCTGTTAGTTGTTATCCATAATAACTTTTTTAGCAACTAGTTACTAATTTCATAGTAACTTTTTTCTTACAGAATACGGATTTCGTGAAAGATGCTAAAAAAGTTACTGACCTTCGGCCCAATTCTGTAAGCAAGTTACTACAAAAAAGTTACAATAAAAGTTGCTAAATACAAGGTCAGTAACTTTTTTAGCAACTTTCACGAAATCCGTATTCTGTAAGAAAAAAGTTACTATGAAATTAGTAACTAGTTGCTAAAAAAGTTATTATGGATAACAACTAACAGAAAGCAGTTGCTACACTTAGTAACTTCAAAATAACTTGTTAAAATCGTGAAAAATCGCAATTTTTCTGTTTAATAATGAATTATTTCAAGCATTTTACAATGAAGGGCACATAGACAATAATTATAGAAGGATTTTTATTTTATTTTCTGTATAGCACAAAATTCTTTGAGTTCTTTATATCAATTTCTATTTTTTTTTTGTGTATTTACATTTGTTTTATAATAATATAACAGTACAATATTTTTTAAATGTATTAACTACAACTGTCAATAGAAGCCACGCACACAAGGGGGTGGTCGACGAGTTCAGACCCGCTCCCACAAGGATTTAAAAAATCAAATCTTATTTAATAAAAACTAAGCGATTGCAAATAAGAATCACCTTTTTTATTATTAAAAATTAAATTATAATCAAAATTAAATTAATATATAAACCCAGTCCTCTCCATAAAAACACAACAATACATTTGTATTATATTACAGATATTTTTTCGAAATGGACCCTTCTCAGATCAATGTTTTAAGTGCGCGCCTGTTCAATGGCTATCCGAACTTCTTTAACTGTATTTCACGCAATTCATTTAAATTTGGACTATAACTTGCACCACCACATAGAAAACAGTAACCACATAGCACATCACCACAGCACCACCACTCGTTCCTATCAATTATTTTTTAAACACTCGTATCACCGACCATGACCGGGTTATTTTCCAGGAAATTCAACAGAATTTCCATCTGTTTGCAATTCTTTTTCTGATTTTGTTTATAAAACATTTTTCGTTTAACCTCAGAAACTCACAACATAGCTGTCAAACTCAATTAAAAACTAATACCTCGCCTGCGCAGAACGTAATCTGCTTCTAGCTTCACGGTTCTTTGTAGCAACGTTACTAAATATAACTTGTTATAAGAACGTTGCTTGTGCTTATGCTTGGAGAATACCAATTGTTTGACGATTGATAAGAAAGTTACTATAAAAGATATTTCGTAGCAACGTTACTCAGTAGCAACTAACCTAGTAACTTTTTACAGAATCGGGCCGATTGTATTTAGCAACTTTTATTGTAACTTTTTTGTAGTAACTTGCTTACAGAATTGGGCCGATTATGAAGATTATGTATTTGAATTTAGTCACATTAGAGACATGATAGGTATTATCAAATTTTAATTTTTATTATGTTTATCTAGAAAATTTTGCCCGTTTTATATAAACGAGATACAGAAAATACCTACATATGTACAATAAAATACTATCATACATACAAAAAACTAGGAAAATCAAATAGTCAAACAAAAAATAATTGATTTTCTCGTAGTTGACTCATATTAATTAAATTTAGTTACAAAATATTTACTTCTAAAATTAAATACATTTTTTATTTATTTATTCAAAAGAACACTTTAACTTAAATTTACTTAAGCCAACCCTTAAAATACAATTTTTTTATTTATTTTAATTAGCACCAAAATGTACTTAATCAAACCATTAAAATATTTTTTTTCAAAAGAACACGCAAATTTACTTAATCCAACTCGTAAAATAATTATTTTTTATTTTAAACAAAAGAAGACTCTAGTTCTTATAGTTATGGCCCCAGTTGTCAAAAGCCCCAATTGTGAACGGCCCGAATTGTCCATCGCCCCAGTTGTTAATGACCCCAGTTGTGAAAAGCCCCAATTGTGTACGGCCCGAATTGTCCATCGCCCCAGTTGTTAATGGCCCCAGTTGTGAAAAGCCCCAATTGTGAACGGCCCGAATTGTCTTACGGCCCCAGTTGTCTGGTTACCGACAAATTGATAGTACAAATTTTAAGAAGGGCAAATTAAGTATTAAATAAGTCCGATTTAATCCAAAATATGAGTATCACAAAGTTTTTTGTTTTGGAAATATGTGGCTATAAATGAGTTGATGAACGAATTGATCTTTAATTATAGTTAAAAGTTTCGATATTGTCATATACAGAGTGTCCCAAATAACTTGGGCCAAATAAATGGAGATCTCGAGAACGGTAATAAATACAAGGTCGCTTAAATTACACGAAAGTTGCCGTAATAAGGGACCATTTTAACGATGTCTTTGTTCTCTTAAAAAATACATACGTTACTAGATATGAACGAAAATGTAAATATTCCGGTTTTTAATTTTTGCTCATAACTTCCAAAATTAAAGTATTAGGAGATTTTGGTATGCACTTTCTTGAGGCACTTTTTCATGTGAAATTTACAGAGGTTCTCAAATTTACAATTTTCGCGTACCATTTTCAAGTTAACGGGGTCTGTACTTTTACATATGGAGTGTTGACACAGAGTGATAGTGGAATGTATATTTAATGGGGGCTGGTAGACTCTTCACTGACGCGGAACGTACGCCAGTCTTGACACAAAGGGATACGTTAGCCTTGGGAGAGATAGGTTCCCGTTGAGGCCCACATAAAATAATGTAAGGAGGATCCCTATGCGAAAGACGTCCTCTTGAGCCCCTAACGAGAGAGGTGGGGGCGTAAGAGGGCCAGCGCTAGGATTTGGGAGGCCATGTGCCAAGGCAGGCGCGAGGCCATGTGCCAGGGCAGGCGCGAGGCCATGTGCGAGATTTGCAAGAAAATTTTATATTGACGCGGTGGTCAAAAAGGACTGGTTCAATAATGATGAACCACGCAAAATTACGGAATGAACGAGACACATCAGTCAAAATGTAATTTTCCTTACCTGGTGCTGTCCGCTACCACGCTATGTTTACATATTAGATACTCCTATAATGTTTCAAATGTATATATTTTAATGAGGGATACATTTAGTGAATGTTACACTATTTATTTTCTGTGGCATCTATCAATAACAACTTTCGGCTGTGTGATTTTTTCTCGTATTCGGGGAATCACAGCGCTTGACAGCTGATGCAAAGCACCCCACTCGTTTTCTTCTTTCTAATTTCAGCGCGCTCGAAAACTACATATGCAATTTAGATGGGAGTTTAGTGTACGCGAGTACGCGCGGTTCAAAAAGTTCGCACCATGCGCGAGGCCATGTGCCACTGCAATGCTGCACATGCCTAGCGCCGGCCCTGGGGCGTAACCAGGATAGTCCCTAGTGAGTAGGACTCTTGCCTGGGGACACCCTTTTCACAGAGAATATTTTCTTTGCAAAGACGCGTTATTAGAATAATAGCTAACTTATCCTACAGATCAGACTGTAAACACAAATTTACTGATTTGAATATCCTTACCTTACCGTGTTTATTTATATTTCAATGTCTCGTCTACGTACATTGCAACCTGATTAATTATGAATAGCAAAATCAAATACATGGTCATTTTACAAGAAAAAATGATATAATCAGACCAAAATACGTAAGATTGACCAAATCAAGGCAATCCTTCAGTTATTTTGGTATCTTATTTTACAACATACTCTCCTTGGCAATAAAGAAGTTAAACAACCCGCAATTCAAAAAGACCGTAAAAAACTATTTAATAACTAAAGCATTTTATAACTTTGACCAATACCTCGCTAATAATCTTAATGACTTCGTAATGTAATTTTGTAACTTTATTTTTAATGTTAAATTCAATGTATTATTGTTTATTTGTAGTATTTTTTCCCCATTATTACTTTTATTAACTTCTGACGTATGTAAAAATATTTTGTATTTGTTAACATTAATAAAATTATTATTATTATTATTATTATAATACAAAGCAAATGCAGAAAAAAACATTGGGATTTTTGTCAAATAACGAAGAAAAGAGATTATCAAAAAACTGTTGATTTTGATGTGATTATAGAACAAATATTAAATTAAATACACAAAAATACTTATTAAATACCAACAAAACCCTGAAATGTGTGAAAATTTACACTTCACATCAATTTTTTAGATCAACACTGGCATTTTGAAAAATAAAAACGCATTAGACCAGCGCTTATTTCTAAGTAATTTCTCGATTTCTACCCTTTAAACAATTTCGTCTTCTGAGCGCCAATAAGATTTTGAAGATCTTGAATATTGTCTGTCAAAAGAACAGTGTCGTCAGTGTATCTAATGTTGTTAATAACCTTAACATTAATAATTATACCTGCTGGTTCTCCACTTAGCGCTTCCTAGAATATTGCCTCCGAGTAAAGGTGAACAACAACGGAAATAGTAACATCCTTGTCGTACACCTCAATTTTAACGGCAGTCTTTTGATTCCATTAGAGTTTAGCCATTATTCTTATGTTATTTTTGTCAATGCCAATTTTATTCAAGATTTCAATAAGTTTAATTATAAGATTACAAACAGATTATTTATATATTGAATTTATCAAGTATCTATAAATAATATTTTAAACAATGATGTTAACTCTCGTGATAAATAATTTTGAAATCCCAAATGTGATTAAGACAAAAAAATTAAGTATAAAATATATTTATCTTTTGTAATAAATATATATTAACAAAGTATTGTTTCCCTTTGATGTATTGACAATGGGAATTTTGAAGTGATAAAGTTGTCTTGATATAATCTTTAATATTATTATCATATCTGAAGTGACAATCAAAATATCATGTCAAATTGGTATATAAACAGAAAATCTTAAAATATATTATCAGATTGTGATAAAATGAAAGTGTACGTTTGTATTTTAGGTCTCGTTGCCTTAGCCCAGGTAAGATTTAGTTATAGCATTGCTGGAAAAAAAATCGATTCCAAATTTTAAAATTAAAACATTTGCCTCATGGGTATGAACGCTCGTGCGTAATCTATATCAATAAATTTGGAGGCTATATCTAGTTTTATTTTATGATTTTTTTAATTTATGATTACAAGATAATATCCGCAAAAAAATACATTTTTGTCTGTCTCTCTATTCGAGATTCATATTTTCGCGAACTTTGGTATGATGATAGAGTAAAACCACGATTTGAACATAGGCTATAAGGCATTTCAAAATTATTCTAGGGGTTATTTTGGGGGTTGGAATTGTTTATTTAAAAACTTAAAATATCTCCCTTATTATTGACTTGACAGAAATAGACCGGGAGCTCATGACAGTTTTTGGTCACCGATTTCATACAGCATGCCTTTTGGATGAGAGAATATTTACCCTGTGACCCTGTTTACCCCTGCACGCTTTCCGGTCATAGGAAAAATTGCATTTCCACTTAAACACAAAATTTTTGTGCTTTTCTCTGATTTAATATTGCTTGCCCTTTTGTCAAAAGAAAGTTATAACAAATTTAAAGTCTTTTAAATATATGCATGCGATTCGGATGGTCCCAAAGGGCTCAAACGGTCATGTGATCTTGTAATAAAAAAATATGATTTTCCGCGTTTTCACACAGCATGCCTATAATTAAAAGACTTTAATTTTGTTATAACTTTCTTTTGACAAAAGGGCAAGCAATATTAAGTCAGAGAAAAACACAAAAATTTTGTGCAAGTGGAAATGCAATTTTCTCTATGACCGGAAAGCGTGCAGGGGTTTAGTACCATCCCTTTTTTGTTGTCACAGGGTAAATATTCTCTCTTCCAAAAGGCATGCTGTATGAAATCGGAGACCAAAAATGTCATGAGCTCCCGAGCCTAAAAATCTTAAAATCGACACGAGTAAACTCCCATTTTTAGTCAACCGATTTTTACCAAAAGTTGATCAACTTGTGCCATTGATGGCAGAAGCTTAAATATGAAGTTTCATAAAAATCCTTTCAGCCGAATTTGCTCTGCACGTGTACACAGACGGACAGACAGACAGACAGAAGGACAGACAAGACGGACAGACAGACAGACGAACAGACGGACAGACAGACCGACAGACATCATGCTAAAAACGTTATGTAGGGACCTCAATTCGTGGAGATCCATCGAAATCTCGAAATGTCAAAATCGGTATGATCACAATATCTCCCTTATATATGTTGGCGGTCTGTAACAATGAGTAGATATGATAAGAATATTTTCCTTTTTGGCAAGTAACACAAAACCCTTTAACGACCCAACCATGGACGGTGCACCATCAGTACATAATCCGACACATGATTTCTATGATAAATCTATGGATTTTAAATATTCATTTGAAATTTTTAACATTAAGAACGCGCTATTCCGAGTTGTGATTTTAAAACGATCGGAAGTTAATGTAGGAATCCACGAGTTGTACCCGTTTGCATTTATTCAGTTTTGTAAAATGTTATTATGCGTATAAAAATACATACGATGCTAAATTTCACACCACGGCTGCGGCACCCCTACAGGTAATGAACGGCACTAACATACAGGGTGAGGCAACACTTATTTTCACTTCGATTATTTCCTAAATAAAAAGAGTTATAAAAATATTGTTCAAATTCAACTTATTTGGGTAATGGGGGTCACACAATAACCATATCAAAAATATGTTTGCATTTGTTTTGCAAAAGGTATTGTGGCGCCCGCTCTCCGCCTAAGTAAGGTAGGGTGGCCAGACAGTCACACAAATGGTCTTCGCGGCGGACACCTCGAAGGACCACCAGCAGAAGGCTGGAATATAGAAAGAAATACGGAGTTATGTGACACAAACGCACCGAGTTGAGCCGCTGAGGAAGACACGGACGACCTAGAGGAAAGGAGAGGGGATAAAAAACTCTTCTGCTCCTAGGGGCAACTCTAGGAGACTACACAAGGGTAATGGAAGCCCTAGCTGGGGTGTAGATGGGTAAAATCCTAGGCCCACAAGTAATGGCTATGGAGGAACCAAACCTAGTAATCCCACGACGTCTCTGAAAACCCTAGCCAAGCGACAAAAATGCGGAGAACGATGCTCAACACGGTGGACGTATCACATAAATGAAATACAGTGCCACAAAATACAATATAAAATAATACACTGATATATAAACAACAAATTAATAATTACAAAAATTACTGATGTTAAATAAATGAAAATTAATCAGCACACGTGATCAAGAGATCAGCGTGTGTGAACAAAAAATAATGCAAAATCGCGCAGAGGCGTTAACAAAACTGAATTTTACAAAAAAAATAATATTAAATTAACAATGAATAAAATGTGTGTAAAATTGGAACAGACTTACAGTAGCTGTATTCTTATAAATATGTAGAATATTTATTCCAATTTTACAGATGTGGCACTGGTTGGTCCCAAAAAACAGATTCTTGGGTTCTGGATTAGATCCTGGATGATCCTGGACTTCGTGTAGATACACAGATATTATTTTAATGAAGAACAGCAGGTGTAACTTCACTAAAACCGCGATAGATTCGCGAATTATTAAATAGAACACTTGTAAATTATATATTCTGACAGGCAAACTATATTCTTACTAGCGGACTACTCTCTGAACAGGTCAGTTAACGAGACATTAATCAGTTGTTATATGTTGGAACTCGCAAGATGCGGCACTCAACATTTTAAGAAATATAAAAAGTTTTTATATTTTAAATTAAATTCAGATAAATTTAATTTACTAATAAACGCGGCCTTACGGGCGCGACAGGTATGACACTAAATAATATATTATTTTACATATTATTATAGAATTTTTTTTCTTCTCTCTGTTCAACGGTGTAAATTTGTATATCCTTACATAACAACATTTTTGAGAAAATCGCATTTTGTGGCCTTCAAAATGACGAATTATTTTTTGGAAAGTAATGGAAACAATTGCATGCATTCCGTTTGTAAAACTACTCTCCTATCCCAACTACTAGTGCCAGTAGGATAGTATAGTAAAGGAGAATTTAGATGACAGATAACGGTTAATTAAAGCATATGGTTCAATGGGAAAGAACTATAGCAATAACATTTCCATTTTTGAATAGAGCCATATCATTTGTTCACAGACAGACCAAGAAATGATATTTTACAATTTCCATTTTTGAATAGAGCCATATCATTTGTTCACAGACAGACTAGAAATAGAGAAAGAGATATAATTTCTTTCACTTGACAGGCTTGTCTTCAAAAACAAGAATGCATCGAACACGTGAAACCCCTTCCCCTACACAATTAGCGACCTACCTGAGCTGAATGCGCGCGCGTGTATACAAAACGACATACGTTGAAGTTACAATATTATAATATAACAAAAAAGACAAAAACTATGAACGTACGTTACAGTAAGAAGCAGAAATACGTTTTTGACAACTTACATAAAACTGTGTGAAATAGATATATATTTCTTTATCGGTTCTCAATCGATCAATCTGTCAAGTAAATTCTCCTTTACTATAGCTATCTTTTTGACTAGAAATCTAGCTACTAGCCTGCTTACTAGCCTAATTTAAACGCGCCAGAAGGCATTACTGGGCGGTAACAAGAAAACGAATTCTGTCTATTTTCAATTATGAAAATAGATAATAATAAGTATTAACTTATGACAATATATTAATGTTATTTAATTATTTGCAGGGGGCTATCTTGCCAAATTTTAATGGCAACAGTCGCATTGTTGGAGGCGAGGACGCTGTCGCAAATCAGTTTCCCTACCAGGTGATGTATTTTTAAAACGTTATGGAAATATTAAATTTTAAAATTAAAACTCATACTACACATCAGTGGCTCTTAAAATATGGGTCACGATCCAAAAGTGGTTGGGGCGCATTTTATTATGTTTTACACTAATTGGATAGTAATAGTCATTTTGGTAAAATTTTATATAATTTTAAGTATAGATCACTATTTGTTTTTTAGGGTTTGGTAGGTATGACCAAAAAAACGCTTATAACGTCACTCATGTGCCACATAAATGTCTATGTATATCTCTTTGTTCGAACGTCTATGTATGTTTGAAAATGAACGTTGAAATCTGGCTTGCTTGTACAACTCTTTGACCCACATAAGAAAACTATAGAGGGTTCAAAAAAACACTTCGTGGGCAAAATATAAACAAATATATATAAATATAATGAAAAAATAAATAGTTAGTAAAAAATAAATAGTCAAAACCAATAGGGGATAGGCATGATTTTTTTTTATTTTTTATTATATTCCACTTGTTGCATATAAACATAAAAAACAGTTTTTATTTATTTTTTTTGTAATTTGAAGGCTTAAAAAAATCATAAATGTATGTAGCGCGCGAAAACGACGTGTGACGTCATACCCCTTCTAAATGACATATGACACTACTAGCTTACCGGCGTACATAGTCTGTTGTGAACTTATTTGTTTGTATAACTTTCATAGGTTATGTAAAGTTAGAGCGATTTTAGTTAAAATAAAGTTTAATTCTATAAAAACAATTTATACATGTTTACCGAATTAAATTTTATATTAAAATACATAACTTATATTGCAGTATTTCAGTTATGCCTCTAACGTTTTGTAATTTCATGTAAACAATGTAGTAAAATTCTGACATCTAAATTACATAAATATTTACATTTTACAGAGTTGCAGCGTTTGTTTAGATAAAGTTATAGAATATAAAATAAAAATTACTTTGACACCACGTATTTCCTCAGCACTGTAGCATTCATTATTTTTCATATATTCCATGAGCATAAATGCATCAATGTTGGGTAAATTATCACTCTGAGCCCTAACAAAATCTTTATCTGCCATTTTAATAATAAATGCGTGAAAAATTGCTTAAAAACAAATACAAAACTCTCGAACAATACAATGCACACACGTGTAAAGATTATGTTGTAGCTGTATCTGTGATGTGAAACCCCTATCGTTTGACGTCATACTCAGTCGTTTTACTCGGCAACCTTCGCTCCGTGGTCGGCTTATTTCAAATTTACAATATTTTAATTCAAAAATTTGGCTATAATATTAATTAAAATGTAATTTTTGTTTTGTTAGGTGACATAACTAACATTAACATATCAAAATAATGTAGTTTTAAGGAAATACAAATTTTATGCGTATCCCCTATTGGCGGCGGGCGCGTTCGCACGTCCGTTCGCCGCTCAATTTGGTGACTCTGAATAACTTTTGGCTAATCGCACGGTCTTGAACCGGCGACGCATCTTTCAAATGTCTGCCTTATCAACTGTCGATGGTAGGTTCTGCGCCTACCATGGTCGTAACGGGTAACGGGGAATCAGGGTTCGATTCCCCGTTCGGGCAGCAGGCGCGCAAATTACCCACTCCCGGCACGGGGAGGTAGTGACGAAAAATAACGATACGGGACTCATCCGAGGCCCCGTAATCGGAATGAGTACACTTTAAATCCTTTAACGAGGATCAATTGGAGGGCAAGTCTGGTGCCAGCAGCCGCGGTAATTCTAGCTCTAATAGCGTATATTAAAGTTGTTGCGGTTAAAAAGCTCGTAGTTGAATCTGTGTCTAAAATAAAAATAATTTTTGAGTGGGGTTTCAAATGCAACCTTAATGACTGGATATATAAAAAAGAAATGAAAAATCAAATCTTTTTATGGGATTTACACCAAAAATGTGTCAAAAAACTTTTGTCCCCATCTTAGTTTCTAGAAGGAGTTCATCTAAAAACCTGAAAAAATCACAATAATGTTGATGGGAACCGATATAGTTCGACCGGAATTTTTGATCGGATTAGTTTTTCGAAAATTATCAACTGAGTAGGTAGCTAGCTATAGTTGGGTCTTGATGAGAGCGCATTCTGTAATTAAGTACGTTTACAAGTCCCTAGATGAAAGCATATAGTTATTCTTTTTATGATTTTTGACATGTACCCACTATTTGTTATCCTGAAATGTGTGAAAATTCATACTTAACATTAATTTTGTTATTTACAGGTGGGACTTAAAATCACAGGAGACGGTGGTGCACAGTTTTTCTGCGGAGGATCTTTGATTTCTAGAAACTATGTGATTACAGCAGCACATTGTGCAGATATGTAAGAATTTCTCTCATAAAATAGTTTTGTCAATAAATATACTTACGCTACATATAATGCCGGGTTTACATTGTTAGAGTAAAAGAGCTAGTAACTAGCGCAAGTAACTAAGAACTAGTTACTATCCCTGTGTAAACAGTTGACAATGGAACTAGTAGAGTACTAGCTTCTAGTAATTGTGCTAGGATAGCAGCTAGCTCGTCGACGTATTTACTAGCTACTGTCTTTTCCCCCACTACGCAAAATTGATTCATTTCAAATTGGCGGCAAGCGGTAACCTGTCATAACAAATAGAAAAAAAAAACATATCAGGTAAGTTACAATTTATTTACATAAATTGCGTAACATTGATTTATTAATTGATGATTTTTGAAATCATCTGTGAAATAACTGCCTTTGTTACACGAAAAAGATGTTGTAGAATAACTATTTCCTGTGGCTAAGAAAAAAGCGTTAATTCCAATTTTATTTTTGCTGGAATCGCATCCCTTATTAGTGTATGAGTTCGTTGTATTAATGGACTAATTAAATTTAATAGCCTATTAAAATCATCTGGTATCATTCTTAAACACAGTATGTACTCTTTTTGATCTTCCACGGCTAACTCACGAAATAGAAGGACTGATGCGCCATGGGTAGTTCTTCTATCAATCCATTACTAACCCATTTTCGTTTAGGCTTATATTCTGTACCGATTACTTCAATAAGACAATCAATTATTTCCTCCACAAGAAATGATGTAATTCAAAATACCATTTTTTTTATGGCATCACGCTGGCGACGATGTATATCCACATTCATAAACTATTTTTTGCAAAAAGATAATTTCACTACAAAATCACAGTGAAGATGTCAAATGTGTTTTGACACTTACTATCCAGAAAATAAGATATGTATGTCAATTGCGTATGAACACCTACTATCCTGAAAATAAGATAGTAGAGTAAAGCGCGTAGTACTTGCGCTAGTTACTAGCTCTGTTACTCTACCAATGTAAACCCGGCATAACTGTAGTGTTTCTGATTTCTCGACATTAGACTTATTTTCTCGAGAATTCTCGAGAAATCTCGAGAAAAATAATTATATAATTATTAGAATATACATCTTTTTTTAATGTTGAAATATTGTAGAAGATAAAAACATGTTAAAATTATAATCACCTTTAAAGTACTAAAGTAAAGGCGTCGAGCAAATTTTACATTTGTCGAGAAATGAAAAATGAGAATTCAAACTTTTTCTCGAGAAATTCTGGAGAAGAATCACTATATAACTCCCAAAGCTTACAAGTTTCTTATACAAAACTAACAATCTGAAATTAAATTGATAACAATCTATAGGAACGGTGAGTTTTTTTTTTTTTATTTTTTTTTATTTAATGGCCTTTGCTGTCAGTGCCGCAGTAAGGGGGGGCGCAGGGGCGATGGCCCCTAGCGCACTAAGGAAAAGGGCGCTGACGGGCTTGTTAAGGGGCGCCATTGCGAAGATGAGGACCTTTTTTTTTGCTCGTCACTTGGATTTTGGGAGGTGAGGACCTTTTTTTTTGCTCATCACTTAAATTTTGAGAGGTAAGAACCTTGTTTTTATTTACCAAGGGCGCCAAAACACGGCTTTGCCTCTAGCGCAAGTTTTCCTTACTGCGGCTCTGTTTGCTATTGTGGCAATTAGCCAGGACAATTTTTATTTGAGAAAAATTCCATGCCTGAACGGGATTCGAACCCGAGACCTTCGCAACGCAGAGCGCATGTGTTACCCCTACGCTACGCCGGTCGGCTGTGAGTTTATTTTCTCACAGAGCATAGAGGTTTTATTTCTATAACAACCATTGATTGACAGCAATGTAAAATGAGTTTTTTAAAATAGAACATACTGCATAGCTTAGTCGATCATACAAATATATAAACGCAAATATTTTATAGGAAATAAATAAGAATTAAAAATATATTTATTAAACAAACATAAAATTTTATATTTGGAAAAAACATAAAATAAAAATAATCTACAACAAATTTTCAAATATTCCTCAATTCACTGCCAAACATTGCCCCAAACAGTCGTAAAAATTGTGCATAACATTAATTAATTGCATCGGTCTAATCCTGTGGGATTAATTTTCTATTCTAGCTTTTAGTTCTTCAATAGTTAAATTTTGGCCATTAAACATTTTGCTTTTCATATATCCCCAATAAAAAAAAAAACAAATCTTTCGGTGCTAAACCCGGGGACCTAGCGGGCCATTTTATTTCGCCGTCACGTCCAATCCAACAGCGAGGATATGTATGATTTAAAAATGTTTTAATTATTCTAGCATTATGCGCTAGAGCACCGTTGTGTTGAAATCACACTTCAACCGGAATATTTAGTGCATTTAATTCAGGTATTGCACTATTTTCTAACAAATCCAGATATTTTTGGGCAGTAAGGTTTCCGTCTATAAAAAAGGTATCAAAGATATGCCTTCCTACCAAACCTGCCCAAACGTTCACCTTTTCTGGCCATTGTTTTTTGGTAGTATTACATAAATGAAGACTGTTGAAGCACTAGGAGAGGAATGATCATGAAATGTTTCGGTAAATAAATTGGTAACTTGTCTTAAACTAAGGTACCACAGCAATTGTACATTAATGTACCTTTTTTTTATTCAGGGAAAATCTTTAAAGACACCAATCTGGTAGTGTTGGAATCTACTTCAACTGGCCTACCGACTAAAAACCCTGCTTGCCCCTTATTTCCCACCAAGGAACTATCTATTGTGATTTTCATCTTGGAGGGAACAGGCTAGCTCAACCTATCCTCACATTCCCCTATTCTGTCTTTCTCGCTCCTCTGTCTCCTTCCTCTTCATAATGGCTGACAGCATCTGCCGCACCGTTTCTTAGTTTTCCCTGGAGTGCCGCATACCCTGACCATGTTGTCGGATGTAATTTTCTCTCCTTTTATCATGTATGCTCGCAATCTTTCTGCAGTTCATCTCCCACATACGAATAGTGTCGTCTGCGCCGCAGTAGGTACAGTCGTCGTCCTGGTCCTTCCCAATCCTCAGGGTGAAGGACTTTAAGACCCATGGGCTGTCAGGGCTTGCGTGACATAGTAGTCTATGTTCCTGAACTTGCAGGCCAGCCACTGTGGTATGTTGGGGATGAGCCTTTTTGTCCACTGCCCTTTGTCCTGATTCCTGGACCACTCCTCTTGCCATTTCTCCACCGAATGTGTTCTGGCAGCGTTTCTCACCTCAGATCCGTCTCCTGCCTCGTATATCTGTCGCCTTTCCTCTGCAAGGAGTCGCAGAGGAAGGGTTCCTGACACCACTTGCAGGGCCGCAGTCAACACAGTGCGGTAAGACGAGGCTACCCCTATTAACGCCTGGCGTTGCGCTTTCTCGTATAAGTTGTTGTACTTGCCATATCTCAGCATTCCGCACCAAATATAGGCTCCGTACAACAAAGTTGAATGAACTGTACCCAGCAAAACCTTCCTTTTGTCCCACTTGGGGCCTCCAACTTTCGGCATCAATCATCGTAGCTTTCCTTAAAGTGGTA
>OZ020619.1:6843431-7120931 GCA_963971575.1 Liopterus haemorrhoidalis | reverse complement strand
GTAATGTATATTGGTGTGAACCGAAATAGTACAACAGGAATTTTTGATCAGATTATGTTTTCGGAAAATAACGCATTTTTTGTGGTTTTTGGTTCACAAAGTACAAAAGTTATACCAATGTAAGACACTCACATGCAAGGCGTACGATGGCGTTATTGGTTAGAGCACTGTCATAAGCTAAAACTCGCTGGTAAACGAAGGGTTTCGAGTTCGAGTACGGAGTGAATTTAATTTTTTCTGTTTTTTTTTGCATTTTTATTATGTTGAAATTATTTTGTCAAAATTCTAGTTAAATTTTGACAAATGTTGTATTTAATTTTTAAGAACGTAAATTTAATAACCAGTCTTATTATATGATTAACAGACGATAAATTATTTTAAAAATATCGTTCATTTTGCCGTGATTACTACAAAGTAAAATTTGTCCTACACACTCAGCATACCGCCTTCACTTATTATATACCTGCGAAACTCTGAAATGTGTGAATATTCACACTTCACATCAATTTTATTGATTATGTAATTATACTAAATTTGTAAAACAGATATTCCGGGGTACTAATAACCAAGCAGTTGAAACACTCCTAAATAAATATATTTAAAAAAAAAAGACGTGCAAGTCATCACAAATAAAACAGTAAGTTCACTCTCTTAGGAAGAGTATCAGCTTGTCCATAAATACTCTGTCGTCACCTAAAGCAACTGACAGGTCACAGCACAGGCCTAGCCTCTCCCTGACAACCTCGAACTGTACATATTCAGTTAAAAAGTGTAACACAGACAAATTTGTGCTACACGTCTCAGAGAGAGGGGAGTTTTCACCTCGATCTTCATGGAGAATATTTTGAAAAACAATAAAGCCACTTTTGTTGATAAATAATTGTTTTTGATCTCAAATCCCGAAATATAAATGGCAACCCTCGTATTGTAAAATGAAGCATATCCAGACATTTTTCTTAGGTATCTTGTATGTTTAGATTTCTTGTAAGGAACTGCATACGCAGACGACGTATTTAAAATTTATGCTAGTAGCGATTCAAGTCATATATTAGAGGCAACTAATTAGCAGATGCATAATTACTGAGTGAGAGAGTATGTGCTTGGTCTAGGTCGGCCTCTCTGTGCTTTATTATGACAGTTAAATTACATATACCCACTTACATATATTATAATGTTTCTATCCTACTTGCTTTTATTCCAGCCATTTATTATATCTAGTTCTACATTAAATGGACTGTGCAAATTTATATTTAACATTTACCGAAATCCTTTTCTATTTTATGTGCACTGTTATATTCTTATTTATGATGTTAATACTGTAGTCCTTGTAAAATATATGTTACGTTAGTCATAAATAGAAACTATATCCTTATTTGACACATACAGACATCATCCAAAAGTGGAAAATATAGAATCAAATGAATAACGGAGACGGACTTGGATAGAGGATGGTTACATGTAATTTTTGATGGGGAAAATGCAGTGGCGGCTCGTGGAAACCTCTAAACGAGGTGCTGCAATCAGAAGTATAATTGAGATTTTCTTTTGGGAAAGAAACTTATTAAGACAGACAAACGAGGTGTGTAAATTAAATAACCGGACTGGCAAAATAGCGTTTGATCTGACAACATTTGAGACGCGGGACTTGAAGGGGCGGCAAGTGAACATGTGATACGCCTTCAGTACGAGTTTGAACTCGCTAGAGTAATTTTGTTGTCCGTAGCGATTTTTTTCGTGAAACAGTTTTTACCAACCGTCAACATATCAGCACCTTAGAGGTAAACTGTATCAAGTCATATTTTTATCAGAAATGACATTTTAGTGCCAAGTGACTTAATACTTTATAGTCTGTCGATTGGAAAATAATTTGGAACTATAGCTCTAGCCAGTTTCAATGTATGTTGCTTTAAAACTGTATCAAGTCGATCAACGCAAGGAAGTAAACAATCTTAAATCGTCTTTTCTGAGCTGTTTATCATTTGTGACTTAATACAAGTTACCTCTGAGGTACTGATATATAAGGGAGGTATTGTGATCATACCGATTTTGACATTTCGAGATTTCGATGGAACTCCACGAATTGAGGTCCCTACATAACGTTTTGACTATTTTTAGCATGATGTCTGTCGGTCTGTCTGTCCGTCTGTATGTCTGTCTGTCCGTCTGTCCGTCTGTCTGTCCGTCTGTCTGTGTACACGTGCAGAGCAAATTCGGCTGAAAGGATTTTTATTAAACTTCATATTTAAGCTTCTGCCATCAATTGAGTTGATCAACTTCTGGTAAAAATCGGTTCACTAAAAATGGAAGTTTACTCGTGTCGATTTTAAGATTTTTGTGAATATTTCACAACAGAAAAATATTTCGAAAAAAAAATATTGAACAAAACTTGCTATAAAAACAATAACTAATAACTTTTATTTGAGACGTTTTTTAAAACGAATAATTTCTTTAAAATTTTTCGAAATTTTTTCATACTTATATGTAACGTTTCCATGGTCATGATAAATAATGTCTCTGTTAGAATATATTAGGCCAAGTTATTTCTACTCTGCTGCTAGAATGTATTTTATATAAGTACTTTACGATGGCGGTCGGTCCTGTGGTGGCCACAGCTGATTTTTTTCTAGTGCGTTCTAAAAATGTGGGACATTCATTTCGAGCAAAGGTGTGCTCTCAGATTTTGCTTCAGACTTAGGCACAGTGCAACGGAAACTTTTGCAAAACTTCAGCAGGCCTACGGAGACAGTGTTTTGTTAAGGACCCAGGTTTTAAGGCATTTTCAGAAGGAAGAGAGTTGATTGAAGATGAATCACGCAGCGGAAGGCGTTCATTTTCAAGAACCGATGAAAATGTCGACAGAATCCGGGGTCTTGTCCGTTCAGACCGTCGGTTTACAGTCAGAATGATCGGGGAAGAGTTGAATTTAACTCACACTACAGTTCATCAGATTTTGACCAATGAATTGGGAATGGGAAAAATCTGCCTTGTCACACAGCAATTTCAATAAACGAGTTTTTGGCCAATAAAAACATTCCTGTGACTCCTCAGCCTCCTTATTCGCCTGACTTGAGTCCTTTTTTCTATTCCCAAGATTGTAAAATCATTTCAAGGGACGACATTTTGGGACACTCGAAAACATTCAAACGTCTGTAACCGACCAGCTGATAGCTACTCCAGTGTCCGAGTTCCAGCGCTGCTATGAGGATTGGAAGAACCGTCTCCAGCGCTGTGTGGCTTAATTTTGGGAGTGACTGTGCAGCTCTTATGTATCAGCTGCCACTAGCTGCTTGTAAAATATAATGAGTCATTGGAGGCATTAGTGAGTCATTTGAAGAACTAATGAGTCATTGCGATTTGTTCCTGAGAGTATAATTTATTTAGGAATTTATTACTATTTTCTTATTATTGTAAAAGATCGATGACATTCAGAATTGAGAGCACATAAAATATTAAATTTAAAATGAACGTTAAATCAATATAAAGTTTTCTAGGAAACACAGCAGTCGTAGTCATGCAATCTAATAACATTAATAAGTCTGCCCTGTTACATTTAGGTTAGGCTAGGTTAAGTACTAACGAATATAGAATTATATTAGGTATTTTAAGAATAATGTAATTTTAACATACCTACTGAATTGTAGCCAATTTTAGTTCTAAAATTAGAACTAATAAACACAAGGCGTTACTATTAACCAGTGACATAGCTAGTATTAAATGGGGAGGAGTGAGAGTTTTTTTTTAACATCAAAAAAGAAAGTCGAATCAAACTTCTCTTTTTAGGGTTTTGTAGGTATGACCACCAAGAAAACCTTATAACGTCACTCATGTGTCTGTCTGTCTGTACGGTAGAAAGTGTACAAAGGGTAGAATGCTTGGACTCTTGGCCCACATATAGGAAGAATAAAAAAAAATCACATCAAGACATGAATTTTTGATTAGATTTCGTTTTAGGAAAATATTGCAGTTTTGTGTTGTTAACAAAATTAATAATTTTTTTAAATCATGGCTAAATTATGGCTAACAATGTTATGTATTTTTTTGAAAACAAAAATATAATAAAAAGTTCTAATAGCTGAGAACCGAGTTCATATGTATAGAGCAGCGTTTCCCAAGCGGTGGTTCGCCTGGGAGTTCGCGGGGTGTACAAATGGGGTTCGCGAAAATAATATTGTAATGGCGGAATTTTAAATCGCCAAACAAAATTAAACGCATAAAAACAAATTAAAAATTAATATCCTGTTCTGTCAAAAAAAGCCATTGAAGTTCTATTACCCTTTTGCACAACATATACTTATCTGAAAGATAAATACAGAAACAGGTTAAATGTAGAAACCTGATATAAGACTGAAATTGTCAGATATTGAGCCAAACTTTGAATTGCTTTGTTCCATTAAACAGCCACAAATATCCCATTTAACTAAGAACCAGTTGGTTTTTTGAATTGATTTTGTATTCATTTTTAGGGTTTTGTAGGTATGACCAAAAAACCCTTATACCGTCATTTTGTCGTCTGTCTGTCTGTCTGTCTGTCTGTCTGTCTGTCTGTCTGTCTGTCTGTCTGTTTGGTAAAAATTGTAGCCGAACGGCTAAACCTAGAGAGTTGAAATTTGGCATGCTTATACAACTCGTTGACCCGCACATAGGAAAAATACCAAAACATCTAAAAAACATATCCCCCTAAAAATATAAACAAATATGTGCTCATCGAAAAAAAAAAAATTTTTTTTTAAATTCTGAGTAGGGTATCAAATGAAAGCCCTTGGTACGTGAATTAACGATCAAATTTTTATTTTTCCAAAATAAATTATTTTGAAGCGATTTTTGCCAATATTGTGCAAAAAAAATTTTGTCCCACACCCTGTAGCCCAGATGGTTTAAACTAAAAATCTGAAAAAATTCTAAGTAATGTACATTGGTGTGAACCGGAATAGTTCAACAGGAATTTTTGATCAGATTATGTTTTTGGAAAAAAAAGCATTTTTTGTGTTTTTTTGCTAATAATGTTGACAACTTATAGTTATATAATACGCTCAACAGTAACGTGTTTCTTGGTGCTGTGGCTAAGATACTTGCGTTCTGTCCAAGAATTCGTAATCGGACTCATGTTCGAGTCCTACGTGAGGAGACAATATTATTTTTTATTTATTTTTTGCATTTTTATATTGTTTAAATTATTTTTTCAAAATTTTAATTATATTTTGGCAATTGTTGCATTTAATTTTTAATAGCGTAAATTTAATAACCAGTGGATATTGTTGAAATTATAATTTAATTATATATTTGAATGTACACGAAATCAAAGGGGAGGAGCTATGACTAAAAACAACCAATGGAAGCCATAGGCGCAATTTTCAAAATCTTAATGAACCTTGATATATAAAAAAAAAAATACTGCACATCTTTAAAAACTTAAATAATGGTAATAGGCATTCGAATTAAAATTCATAAAAAAATATTTTGTCATAAAATTTGTTTTGGCACCCCAAATAATCATCATTCACTTACTAAATACCTGCAAAACCCTGAAATGTGTAAAAATTCACACTTCACATCAATTTTTTATAGCTATCATTTTAGTCTTAGTAATGTTTGTACATGGAAAATAAATGTTCTACCAAATTTTATTGTTTTTTTTCCCTGTCATTAACGACTACATAGGGCAGTGTTTCCCAACCGGTATGCCGCGGCACTTTAGTGTGCCGTGAAATTCTAGGAGTGTGCTGCGAAATTTTACAATTATCCATTTAAACCTATATTCAATAACTCATAGCTGTGCCGCAAAAAAATGTTAACACGTCAGAAGTGTGCCGCGAACTTAAAAAGTTTGAGAAACACTGACACAGTGGGTTCGCAAAATTCGTTCAGATTTTATAAGGGGTCCGCGAGGAGAAAAAGGTTGGGAAACACTGGTATAGAGTGTAGTGTGTAGTATTCATTAAGCTCCGCCCACTATTATACATCGTTATTCAACCTTTGAATTCTTTGGTTTTTTGTTTTTAAGATATCAATGAGGAAAAAACCATTTATAGTAATGGAATACTTATAAATCAAATAACACATTGTTAATAGTGAGAAATACGTTTCTCCACGACCACTATAGAATTTACCAATTCTTAAACCAATTTTGACTACAGAAAGTTAATATTCTAACACAAGAGTTGGAATGCTATTCTAAAGCACCTATCTTCTTATGCATTTTGCGTGTATTTCATTCCATCACTTGTTATGGAATAACTATTCCATACTTGTTGTCTTTTGTTTTTGTAGGGTTACATTAAGATATATGCAACGTTTACATTCAATAAATGCAACATAACTTCCTAACCTAAAATAGTGGCCGATGTGTGGCAAATTAAATTAAAATTTAACAAATAATAAATAAAAAAAAATAGTATAATTAATTGATTAATTTGTTATGTAATATAAATTATTTGTTAAGATAAAATGTTTGTTAAAATAATTATTTGTTAATTTATTTTTCTTTTTGGTGGTCGTGGAGAAAGTAGGGTCTGTGACTCGGTTGGAATGAGAAAATTCGATGCGAGTGGAACATTCCGAGCGCGAGCCACAGGCGAGCGTGAGGAACCACGAGCAACGAATTTTCTCATTCCAACCTTGTTACAGAATATACTATTCTGAAATTGAAAAAAATTAAGCCATTTATTAATATATTTCTTATTAATTGAATATAAAGCAAATGCAGAAAACAGGCTAAAATTTTTTAATAAAAATTTTATTGTGACGAAATTTTTGCAAATTGTGTTAATTTTATTTAAATAATTAAATTGAAGCTCTTAGTACTCAAATAACGAATAAAAATTATTATCAAAAATCTGTTGATTTTGATATTGGAACAAATATTTCTACATCCAGCATTATGTTGGCTTCCTACACTTACTAAATACCTGTAAAATACCTACAAACCCTGAAATGTGTGAAAATTCACACTTCACATCATTTTTTTACTCGCGGTGCCCCCGGTAGCCTCAAAAGTTTAGAGCGATTTGTTAACGACCAACCTTCAAAGCTGAAAAGACAAGTAAAGAAGAAACTTAAGAAAGAAAAAAAAAAAAAAATTTAGGTAATTGGAAAGTAAAAAATTAGTACCAATAGCTAAATACTTAAATTTTCTTCCTAGGGAAATAATCGAACGGAGAGTTTATGAATAAATTCTGTAACAAATGTATTTAATTTCTTACGATATTCAATAAAGCATGTTGTATACAGTACAGCAGCTCTTGCAATTGAATTCAACGGCTGTAACTAATCAGAACTGTTAAACATCATCAATCGCAAAGAACAAAAACTCCTAGACAAGATGCTACCGGCAGTTTCACGATCTAATTATTCACTCTCTGTTTTTGTGCCGCACTTCATACACTATGTTCTTGTTCTGCGAAAGACACAAGTCTCGATGTTCAAATTTATTACCTCCTTTGAATTTATTGTTAAAGTTTTATTTGTCTTTTTAAATTTGTTTTATGAAATTTTATTAAAGTTCTTGTTGATCTCCAGAATTTTAAATTTAAACTGTAGTTTATTGCTTCAGTCGGTGTCTCTCAAATTTTTCAGATTATTATTTCTATTCTACCAAAATATTTCTAACGATTTACCATCTCACCTTTTATAAGAGGGTCACTAGTATCATATTGAGGATAAAAAAATCCAGTAGGCTGTGGAATACAAATGTAGCACAATCATTTAATGCAGTTATTCACATATAATGTGAAGTTGTAAAAGTTAGGTTATTACAACTGAGCTTATTAATTTTAAGTATCGTTGTAAGTCAAAATATGGAATTAACCAGAAAGTATTTTCGAATCATGATTTATTAAGATTTCAAAAAAGGTTTAAACGTTTATGAGAGCAAAAAGTTTAGATTCGGTTAATGTTCTGTATTATTCCACCATAACTAGGCTTGTATGCTTAAAATGAATTATATTATAACGTTAGAAATGAGAAGGCATGGTCGTAAGAGTGGGGAGCCAATAGTAATCATTCATGCATCTACAGTTGGCTATAGATGAAAGTTCTTAGGTAGTTGGTAGTCTCTTGTTAGTTGGCAGTGAAATACGCGTTTTTAACACGAGGATTCGTCCAAATATAACTGATATTTTTTGAACTCTTTATGAAGTTTGTTTTTCAAAATACGTATACTATAAATCTCATTGGAAACAGGAAAAATTCCTCATGAGAATCTGGTTATATACGTCTAGCAAGTTTAACTTCTGTCTAAAATTTTTGCTAACTAAACCTAACCTAATTAGTTTTATCATTGATTGTTTGCATATAGTGAAGATATATACATTCTTTATACAGTTTTAATACAGTTACATAGCCGACCGGCGTAGCGTAGTGGTAACACATGTGCTCTGCGTTGCTAAGGTCTCGGGTTCAAATCCCGTTCAGGCATGGAATTTTCTCAAAAATAAAAATTGTCCTGGCTAATTGCCGTAGCAGCAAAGGCAAAAGAAAAAAATACAGTTACATAATTTAGCATCTATGAATGCGACGAAAAACGTAATGTTCTATTTCAGACATAAAATTGGTAGGTCGGAATATATTGATATTTTTGAGGATTCTCTCTTTTTAATGATGTTAATATCCTTAAAAATATGAATATTATAAATCTCATTTGAACTATTTAAATGTGACTTAAAGCGTATAAATACTGACATTTTATTATTCAAGTTTTTCTTTAAAAACGTTAATGGGAGCTAAATGTTAACAAACACTTATTAAATAATTGCTTGGATTTCAGAACGGATAACTATCAAGTACATACTTATTTAGATTTCAGTTTAAAAAAAAAAATATTGGTGAATATATAAGTGAATCGTAAATATTATGTTTTGAAAAAAAAGGGGCGGCGCTTCGTCAACACCAAATCTCATTCCAACTAGCATACACGTTCTGTCTGACGAGTTATGTGTGGTGGACTTATACGGAACATTAACCTTAGATTCTATTTTTTAGTGAACAAGCACCTTGGCTACAATCTACCTCTGGTATAAATAATTTGAACGGGGTAGGAATTCTGTTCAACGCCAAAAAGGATAAGTGTCCTTCTAAAGCTGTTACCGAAAAAACATTACTACTGTTAAGAAGATAATTAAAGAAGATAATAAAGCCACTTTCAAAACGAGAAAAAAAGAGAACTAGCAGAAAAGAAACAGAAAGAGATAGAAAAAATTAAAAATGAGACAGAAATATGAAAATATCTGAGTAAAGGAAAAAAGAACGAACAAACGCGGAAATCCGAATAGGTATCGAAAGATAGAAGAAACATTTCGTAAATCTGTACGAAGCAACAGAAACAAGAATGATGATAATGCAAATTGAAGAAGACAATGTAAAAAGGGACGAGCAAAGGATAACAGAAGAAGAGGTGAAATACCAGATAAGAAAACTAAAGAACAAGAAAAGCCCAGGAGAAGACCAAATAAGAAATGAATCATGGAAGAACGGAAATGACAAAATAAAAAAAAGGTTGACAGATATTTATAATGAAATTTGGCAAGGAAAAGAAATACCGCAATATTGGAGGCAAGGGCTAATAGTTCCGTTGCACAAAAGAGGAGATAGAGAAGATCCGCAAAATTACAGAGGAATCACATTACTAGATAGCAGCTATAAGATCTACGCCGCAATCCTAGCAGAACGTCTCCAAAAAGACCTAGACGAAAAACAGATTCTACCAAACAACCAGACCGGATTTAGAAAAACAAGAAGTACCCTAGACAATACTTACATCTTGAAATGCATTATAGACCAAGAGATAAGTAAAGAAAAAGGGAAGCTATACGCGCTTTTTTCAGTTCTTATAGGCACGCTCGACTTTGCAGACAGGGAACAGTTATGGGATTTGACGAAGAAGAAGGGAATAGAACAGCAAATAATAAACAAAATTAGAGAGATCTACAGAGAAACCAGCAACAAAATAAAGGCGGAAAGTGAAATGAGCACCGTATTGTGGACAGAAAAGGGATTAAGGCAAGGATGCCCATTAAGTCCTATACTGTTCTCGATTTACATGTCAGACCTGAAAGACGTGTTAAAAAAGTGACGGGAAAGAGGAATAAAAGTAGGAAGCACGAAGTACTTTGCGTTTGCGTCTAACGATAATAAACCGCACGAAATAGTTCTACGAAAAGAGCTAATAAAAAAATAAAAAATAGTGTGACAAATCGCTTTTTCGTTGGCGACCCTAGGCAACCGTCTAGTTTTGTCTATGCGTAAATCCAGCTCTGATAATAACACTAGAGTTGACAAGCGATATGTGAGTGAGAATTATGCGGGATAATCCATCATAAAAATAGTTGTAATAATGTTATTAGGCATAACTAATTTAATATCATTCTAACTAGCTGGTGTACGTGATACAGAGCACGATTGTCGAGCGGCACACTGCAAATCCGCTGCATTCTTGCACATTGTGCACCGTATTACTAATGTGAATGAAAATATCAAGTACTGAAAATATTCCTTTCATTATGTTTATGACAGCAAACAGTGTCGTACCAATATACGAGGGTTACCTTTTATGCTTTTACAAACGACCACTAGATGACAAAATTGAAATGTGTCGAAAATTTGAGATTTCTTATTGTGAAATCAGTGGCAGCTTATCAATGAGCGTTGACAATGGCGTTTTAAAAAACAAGTTTTAGAAAAAATGGATATTACTCGTGAAGGTTTTCGTTGGATGATTTTTTACGATTTTAGTAAAGGCCTAACTCAACAACAATGCATAGATTCGCTTCGTTCAACTTTTGGTAATGAAGCACCATCAGAAAAGACTGTTTACAACTGGTTTGCAGAATTTCGTCGTGGTCATGCGTCCGTCAGTGATGAATCTCGTGAAGGTCGAGCAAAATCGGTTGTAATTAAAAAAAAAAAAAAAAAATCGATGCTGTGCGCAAAATGATATCGCAGACTACAATACATTCGATTTTGCATGAACATTTAGCTGTGAAAAAATCTGTTCCCGATGGATTCCGTATAATTTGACCGAAGCTCAAAAAAAGGCTAGTGTTGATTGATGTAAGGGAATGCTACAAAAATTTAACCTAGGTACTATAAAATCCGTATACAACATCGTTACAAGTGACGAAACTTGGATTTATTCATATGAACCGGAAACTAAGCAACAATCCATTGTTTGGGTCTTCTAAGATAAACTGAAACCCACAAAAGTTGTTCGTTCACGAAGTACTTCCAAGAAAATATTTGCTTATTTTTTCGGTTGTACTGGACATGTCGCAACCATTCCTTCAGAGGATCGGAGAACAGTAATGTTGAATGGTATACAACAATTTGGTTGCCAGAAGTCATCGATAGAATCAGGAAAAACAACCAAAAACGTCGCATCATTCTTCATCATGACAATACAAGCTCCCACACAGCACGTCAAACAATTGATTATTTGAAGGAGAAAAATGAATTAATATCTCATTGCCCGTATTCACCTGATTTATCCCCTAACGACTTTGTTTTGTTCCACAATGTCAAACAAAAAATGCGTAGACAGCGATTTTTATCATCTCAAGAATGGTTAAAGCCTTCGAAAACCATGTTTTTGAGATACCAACTTCAGAGTGGAAAAAATGTTTCGAGAATTGGTTTGAACACATACAAAAGTGTATAAATCTTAATTGCAAATATTTTGAAATCAATAAAACAGTTTGTTCCAAAAAAAAATATTTTCTTTATGAATTTTTATAAAGGGCGAGGGCTACCTTCGTATTCAGTCGAAGAATATTTGCGTCATTAGTTCAAATTTTTTTAATCTTGTACATTGGGGACCGGGGACCAAATCTGAAGAATATAGTGGATCCATTATCCACCATATCCTAGTAGTTCGTTGCGCAGTCGACCAATTTGGCTGTTGCAATTACGGACGAATGAGCTGATGCATTATCATGGTACAACTTTCTTTTTACAAAATGAGGCCGCTGTTTCATTAATTCGGCGTGTAATCGATCCAATAAAGCGGCATAATATTGACTAGTGATCGTTTTTCCTTTTCCCAGATAGTCGATGAAGATTATACCTTGCGAATCCCAAAAAATCGTGGCCATGACCATTTTGTCTTCTTCGGAGCATGATCACCAGTAGAAATTAATTATTTTAACTTTGTTTTTAACATTATTTTAACATTATTTTTAAAAGCGGTGATCGAAATTTGGTTAATAACTACAGGCCAATTTTAAAGTTATACTTATTTGAAAAAATGTTTGATCGTATAGTTTATGATGTATTATTAAATTTTGTAAGGAAAATGATTAACGTTAACCAACATGGCTTTTTCCCGGGCAGATCTGTTGATACAAACCTGACAATTTATATTGACTTCATTCTCAAGTCGATGGATGATGGAGTGTAAGTCGATGCCATTTATACAGATTTCAGTAAAGCATTTGATACAATAGATCACAATATTTTACTATCTAAACTTGCTGTCCCTGGCATAAATGGTCGCCTTTTTCAATGGTTGTGATCGTGAACAGTGTGTCGTAACCAAAGGATTCACTTCAAGATTTGTAAAGATTAGTTCTGGAGTTCCACAGGGGTCTCATTTAGGACCTCTGCTTTTTATAATTCTTATAAATGACATTTCTGAGTGTTTTTAAAATTCTAAATTTGTAATGTTTGCTGATGATTTGAAGTTATTTTTAGAAGTTAAAACCACAAATGATTGTATCAGTATTCAACGTGATGTTGACAAATTACAGGAATATTGTTTAAAAAATAAGTTAAAATTAAATTTGTCTAATTGTTTCAAAATTTCATTTACCAGGAACAGAAATGTAATAAATTATAATTATAAGATTCATGATACTCCTATCTCAAATGTTAACGAAATTAGGGATCTAGATGTTACATTGGATTCTAAATTAATATTCAATGTACATATTAACAATATTGTAAAGAAGGCATATCAGATGTTGGGATTTCTAAGGAGAATGAGCGAACCCTTCAAAAATAGTTCTACGGTATTCTCTCTTTACTTCACTTTAGTACGTACTCACTTAGAATTTGCCTCAATGTGCTGGTCTCCTCAATATTTCACGTATATAAATCGTATTGAAAAAATTCAAACTAAATTCCTAAAATAATACGATTTTAAATTTCCAAATAACAATAACCATTCGTTACCATCTCTAGAGAACAGACGTACTTTACTTGATATGACTTTTCTTTATAAAATTCTTAATAATAAAATTGATTGCCCTGAGCTACTTGCCTTGCTAAGTTTTCGTGATCCTCCTTATCCGACCAGAAGTAATGATCTACCAAGTCTACAAGTATGAAATGCGGATTTTTTTCAAGCTTGCCGCGCAAACATAGTGTATAGTTCAAAGTTTCAACACATATGGCGTTTTGTTAAGTTATCATTAAGTGTCAAATGCGTATAGGTAATAATTTGAAAAGTGATCATATAGTTTTGTTTTACTGTGTTAAAAATGTCAAATTCTGTGCCAAATAAAGAGCATTCGCGGACAGTACTACTGTTTTGTTTTCATTTGAAAAAAACTGCTGCTGAATCACACCGACTGCTTCGAGAAGCTTATGGTGAATATGCTCCATCGCAAGATACGTGTGAACGATGGTTTCGGCGTTTCAAAAGTGGTGACTTTGATCTTACAGACAAAGAACATGGAAAACCTCCAAAAAATATAAAGATACAAAATTGGAAACATTGCTACAGGAATACGATAATCAATCACAAAAACAACTAGCAGAGCAGTTAGGCGTTAGTCAACAAGTGGTTTCCAATCGCCTACGAGAGATGGGTAAGATCCAGAAAGTCGGCAGATGGGTTCCACATGCATTGAATGAGACGCAGATGGAAAAACGCAAAAACACTTGTGAAATTTTGCTTGCACGATACAAAAGAAAGTCTTTTTTGCATCGTATCATGACTGGCGATGAAAAATGGATTTATTTTGAAAATCCCAAACGCAAAAAATCATGGGTGAACTAAGGCTCACCATCCACATCAACTGCAAGACCGAATCGCTTTGGCAAAAAGACAATGCTCTGTACTTGGTGGGACCAAAAGGGTGTGGTCTATTATGAATTGTTAAAACCTGGTGAAACAGTTAATACCCAACGCTACCAACAACAACTGATCGAATTGAACCATTCGCTGCTCATAAAACGACCAGAATACGAAAGAACACAGCACAAGGTAATCTTTCTTCATGATAACGCTGCATCACATAAGGCAAAAGCAGTTTGCAACACATTGGAGGCACTCAAGTAGGAAGTGCTACCCCATGCTGCTTACTCACCAGACTTGGCCCCTTCAGATTACCACTTGTTCGCATCGATGGGTCACGCACTTGCCGAGCAGCACTTTTGTTTATATGAAAATGTGAAAGAATGGCTAGATGAATGGTTTGCGGGGAAAGGGGAAGAGTTCTACTGGCGAGGTATTCACAAATTGCCTGAAAGATGGGAAAAATTTATAACTTCTAATGGAGCATACTTTGAATAAATAAACTTTTACTGTTCTTTTGAGTTTAATATGTTTTATTTAAAAAAAAAATCCGCATTTCATACTTGTAGACCTGGTATTTTGTTTTCCATTTAATAGGACTAATTGTGCTTTTAATTCTCCCATTAATAGAATATATTTTATGTTCAACAAACTTTCAACTTCCGAATCATTTCCCAACATTTTCGACACGAGTATATGTTTTTAAATACATAAATCTTACATAAATACCTTAAATAAATTATTACATTTTTGATTTATATGGTTTTACAACTTTATCTAACTTGTATGCACGAAATTTTTGTATTATTTGTAATTGTTTTATATTTTATTGTTTTATGAATTACTGATTCGAATAATTAATTTAATTTTATATGTTTTCTGTGCTACACTATTATTGGGATTCCTCCTGTTGTGTAGCCTATTTTTGTAAATAAATAAATAAACTGTTCTTTCATTTCTGGTGTATAGTAATGGATCCATGTTTCATCCACGGTTATGAAATGCTACAAAAACTCACTTGAATTGCGCTTGTACATGTCCAAACACCTATATTATTTTTTCTCCAACTGTAACCATATTTTATTAATACAATTATACAAATCAAATTTTGCCTCCCTCAAATATAATAGAGTGAAAAATTCACATTCATTAACTTTTACAAGTAATTTAGTAACCATGTCTGATTTTCTACGACATATATTTTGTAACGATTTTTGCTACGTTGATCGAACGAAGTAATGTTCTGATAAAATATGAAAATAGTTTTGTATGTCTTTTGCGATGTTAAGCATTTTTGTATACATAATACAATCTTGATCTTGGTATGTTTCCAAGTTAGAAACTTTAATTATTTTCCGATAATGATTTTGTTCGACCTTCTTAAGTTTTGGCAGTTTTTTCAATGTCAATGGCCCGACGCACGCCAATGACGCCATATATATTACGTCACAATGTTACATATGATAGAGACATAATGTGTTTTCTCATATAAGTTCAGGGACGTAGATAAATTTAAATTTTCTCTCGTAAAATATAATGAAGCGAAAAAATACGGAAGACAGTTGAATTTTATTTTAAGAAGTTTCATTTTTTATAATGCTTGGTAACGTGAATCTCTATTTTTAGGGCTTTGTAGGTATGACCAAAAAACTCTTATACCGTCATTTTGTCGTCTGTCTCTCTGTCTGTCTGTCTGTTCGGTAAAAATTGTAGCCAAACGGCTAAACCTAGAGAGTGGTAATTTGGCATGCTTATACAACTCTTTGATCCGCACATAGGAAAAATACTAAAGCATCTAAAAAACATATCCCCCTAAAAATATAAACAAAAATGTGCTCATCGAAAACAAAAATATTTTTTTTAAATTCTGAGTAGGGTATCAAATGAAAGCCCTTAGTACGCGGATTAACGATGAAAATTTTATTTTTGCAAAATAAATTATTTTGATGCGATTTTTGCCAAAATTGTGCAAAAAATTTTTGTCCCACACCCTGTAGCCCAGATGGTTTAAACTAAAAATCTAAAAAAATTCTAAGTAATGTATATTGGTGTGAACCGAAATAGTACAACAGGAATTTTTGATCAGATTATGTTTTCGAAAAATAACGCATTTTTTTGTGGTTTTTGGTTCACAAGGTACAAAAGTTATACCAATGTAAGATACCCACATGCAAGGCGTACGATAGCGCAGTGGTTAGAGCACTGGTGTCGTAAGCTAAAATTCGCTGGTAACGAAGGGTTTCGAGTACGGAGTGAATTTAATTTTTTCTGTTTTTTTTTTGCATTTTTATTATGTTGAAATTATTTTGTCAAAATTCTAGTTATATTTTGACAAATGTTGCATTTAATTTTTAAGAGCGTAAATTTAATAACCAGTCTTATTATATGATTAACAGACGATAAATTATTTTAAAAATAACGTTCATTTTGCCGTGATTACTACAAAGTAAAATTTGTCCTACACACTCACCATGCCTTCACTTATTATCTGCGAAACCCTGAAATGTGTGAATATTCACACTTCACATCAATTTTTTTATAAGTATTACTCATATACAAATCCTGCCAGATGGGCGTGTGAGCAATTTGTGAAAAAAAAAAATATGACCAAAGTTTAACCAATGAATTAAATATACCCTGTTCGAAATGTAGAAATAGTAATAAAATCACGTGAAAGATTGAAGTGGCTGCCCTATTGGCTGTCGCATAAAATTAACGGATCAACAGCCAACGAACAACGAAAGTTCTACAAAATTATCAAGTGACCATTGCATGATTACTACTTCTTGATTCCGAACAAAGTATATCATAGAAATTTTCCGAGAAAAAAATAAAAAAGTATTGGTTATTAAGGACAACTTTGATTTTTTTAATGGGTACGAGGTGTGTAAATTAATTAACCGAACTGGCAACATAGCGTTCGATCTGGCAACATTTGGGGCGCAGGAGGGGTGGCAGGTGAACATGTGATACGCCTTCAATACGAGTTTAAACTCGCTATAGTAATTTTGTTATCCGTAGCAATTTTTTTCGTGAAGCAGTTTTTTCTAGTGCGTTCTAAAAATGAGTGACATTCATTTCGAGCAACGGTGTACTATCAGGTTTTGCTTCAGACTTGAGACAGTGTCTTGTCAAGGACCCAGGTTTTTTGGTGATTCAAGGCATTTTCAGAAGGAAGAGAGTTGATTGAAGATGAATCACGCAGCGGAAGGCTTTCAAGAATCGATGAAAATGTCGACAAAATCTGGGATCTTGTGCGATCAAATTGTCGGTTAACAGTGATCAGGGAAGAGTTGAATTTGACTCACACTACCATTTATCAGATTTTGACAAATGATTTCGGGATGAAAAATCTGTGCAAAAATGTTTCCAAAAAACCTTTCACAGGACCAGTAAAAACATTCCTGTGGCTCCTCAGCCTTCTTATTTGGCTGAATTTTTCCTTTTCCCAAGATTGAAAAATCCCTCAAGGACGGTCATTTTGGGACACTCGAAAACATTCAAACGTCCGTAACCAACCAGATGAAAGCTATAGCAGTATCTGAGTTCCAGCACTGCTATGGGAGGATATAGGATTGGAAGAACCGTCTCCAGCGTGGTTTCCCAAGGAAGTTATTTTGAGGGAGACAATATTGAATTGTAATTCTATTCGAATAAATTGATAATAATAATAATAATAAAACATTAAAAAATCAGTCCGGTTACTTAATTTACACACCTCGTATGTCGTGTTGTGTATCTTTGGATGGAGCTTTTCGAAAGAATCAACTTTTACTTCAACTATGGTATTGCATATTTGGCTCATTGACATTTGGTTTCTCGAAACCCCTTTTTTTTGCTAGTCAGGTTTCTCGAAATACTTTTTCACAACTGGTTTCTTTCGATCTATTTTTATGCTCATCAAATTTCTCGAAATATTTTTTTTCCTATTGAGATTTCTCGAAATCCTTATTTTATAATAAGGCGTTTTCGAAATCTATTTTTATGCTCATCAAGATTTTCGTAATACTTCTTTTGCTAGTGAGGTTTCTCGAAATCCTTTTTTTTACACCGGGTTTTTTTCTAAATCCATTTTTATGCTCGTCAGGTTTTTTGAAATTCTTTTTTATGCTCATCAAGTTTCTCATCAAATTATTATTTTTTCGCTAGTTAGATTTTTTTGTTTTTTACAATAGGTTTTTTTCGAAATCCATTGTTATGCTCATCATCAGGTTATCGAAATTCATATTTGTTCATCAAGTTTCTCGAATTCCTTTTTTTGCTGTTCAGAATTCTTTCCAAGTCCATTTTATCCTCATCAAGTTTTTCGAAATCTTTTTTAACAACAGGTTTATTCTGAAATAAACTTTTATACTCATCAGGGTTCGTGAAATCCTTTTGTTTGCTAGTCAAGTTTCTCAAAACCCTTTCTTTTGCTCATCAGGTTTCTCGAAATCTATTTTATAGAAAAGTGCTTCCAGAAATACTTTTGTTTGCTAGTTAAGTTTCTCAAATTCCTTTCTTTTGCTCATCAGATTTCTCGAAATCCATTTATGTTGGATATGCGTTCTCTGGTAGATCAATATTGCTACCGCCTTGAATAGAAATTAAAATGTTACATATTCCTATTATCAATTCATCTACAGACGTGTTTAGACTTGTTCGTTAGTTTCCTAAAATTATATGTACGTCGCTGTGAATATATTTTGGCACGCCATCTATCTGACATGTCAAGAAGTGAAATATTGCTTTCCTTGATGCACGTACGTGCCGAACAAAAAAAGGTGAAATGATGAACAGTTTTGAAGATGTCTGAATTATTTATTGAAATGTGGAATGATGGCATATTTAAATATCTTAACAGCTAAGACTGAAGCACTGAATATTAAGTATTTATAGTGTTAAACACAGCATTAAAATGAACAGAGGATTAATCATTATGAAAATTGTTAAAACGAATTTTAAAACACGCTAAAACATATACGTTCATTTAATGACTGGAAGACAAATTAGTTCAAATGGTTCATTGATGTTCATTTGGATGTACAAATCATAGCTATGCTAAAAGCTAGAAAATATTATTTTTTTCCTCTGAATTTTGATTGATTTTTACTGACTGCCAACATATATAAGGGAGGTATTATGATCATACCGATTATGACAGTATTATATTTAGTATTATGACATTTCGATATTTCGATGGATCTCCACGAATTGAAGTCCCTACATAACGTTTTAATTATTTTTAGCATGATATCTGTCTGTCTGCTATGAGTTGATCAACTTTTGGTAAAAATCGGTTAACTAGAAATGGGAATTTACTCGTGCCGGTTTTAAGATTTTTGCGAATATTTCACAACAGAGAAATATTTCGAAAAAAATTATTTAACAAAAGTTGCTATAAATGCAATAGCTAATAACTTTTATTTGAGACGTTTTTTGATAAAACGAAAAATTTTAAAACGAAATAATTTCTGTAAAATTTTTCGAAATTTTTTCCAAGTCTCAATTTTTTCATACTTATATGTAACGTTTCCATGGTCATGGTAAATAATGTCTCTGTTGCAATATTAGGCCAAGTTATTTCTACTCTGCTGCTAGAATGTATTTTATATAAGTACTTTACGATGGCGGTCGGTCCTGTGGTGGCCACAGCTGATTTTTTTCTAGTGCGTTCTAAAAATGTGGGACATTCATTTCGAGCAAAGGTGTGCTCTCAGATTTTGCTTCAGATTTATTCTAGACATTTTTTGATAAAGCAGCTGATGAAACAAGTACTTTGTGATGGCGATCGGTCCTGTGGTGGCCATAGCTGATTTTTAGGGTTTTGTAGGTATGAGCAATAACTCTTATACCGTCATTTTGTCGTTTGTCTGTCTGTATGTTCGGTAAATATTGTAGCCAAACGGCTAAACCTAGAAAGTTGAAATTTGGCATGCTTATACAATTCTTTGACCCGCACATAGAAAAAATACTAAAACATCTAAAAAACATATCCCCTAAAAATATAAACAAATATGTCATCGAAAAAAAAAATATTTTTTTAAAATTCTGAGTATGGTATCAAGAAAACCCTTAGTACGAGGATTAACAATCAAAATTTTATTTTTGCAAAATAAATTACTTTGATGCGATTTTTGCTAAAATTGTGCAAAAGAAAATTTGTCCCACACCCTGTAGTCCAGATGGTTTAAACTAAAAATCTGAAAAAATTCAAAGTAATGTACATTGGTGTGAACCGGAATAGCACAACAGCAATTTTTGATCAGGTCATGTTTTCGGAAAATAAAGCATTTTATGTGTTTTTTGATTGACGATGTTCAAAAGTTATATTTATGTAACACACTATACTATAAGGCGTATCCTGGTCTAATGTTTAGCAAGCTCGCTTGCTACGCAGCAAACTAGGGTTTGATACCGGGAAGAGGTGACAATTTTATTTTTTGTTTTTGTTTCCATTTTTATTCTGTTTCAATTATTTTGTCAAAATTCTAGTTATATTTTGGCAAATGTTGCATTTAATTTTTAAGAGCGTAATTTTAATAACCAGTTGGAATTGTGGAATAATATTTTCATTCTATGTGTCATGTATATGAAACCAGAGGGGCGGAGCATATGACTAAAAACAACCAATGGAAGCCATAGGCACAATTTTCAAAATATCAATGAACCTTGCTATATAAAAAAAATACTGCACATATTTAGAAACCTAAATAATGGTATTAGGTATTCGAATTAAAATCAACAAAAAAATATTTTAACATAAAATTTGTTTTGAAAGCTCTTAGATTAACAGACGATAAATTATTTTTAAAATATCGTTCATTTTGCCGTGATTACTACAAAGCAAAATTTTTCCTACACACTCAGCATGCCGCCTTCACTTATAATATACCTGCGAAACTCTGCAATGTGTGAAAATTCACACTTCACATCAATTTTTACCGACCGCCAACATATATAAGGGAGATATTGTGTTCATACCGATTTTGACATTTAGAGATTTCGATGGATCTCCACGAATTGAAGTCCCTACATAACGTTTTGACTATATTTAGCATGATGTCTGTCGGTCTGTCTGTCCGTCTGTCCGTCTGTCCGTCTGTCCGTCTGTCCGTCCGTCTGTCTGTCTGTCTGTCTGTCTGTCTGTCTGTCCGTCCGTCTCTCTGTGTACACGTGCAGAGCAAATTCGGCTGAAAGGATTTTTATGAAACTTCATATTTAAAATTATGCCATCAATGGCACAAGTTGTTCAACTTTTGGTAAAAATCGGTTGACTAAAAATGGGAGTTTACTCGTGTCGATTTTAAGATTTTTGCAAATATTTCACCTCAGAAAAATATTTCGAAAAAATTTATTGAACAAAAGTTTTATTTGAGACATTTTTTGATAAAACGAAAAATATTTAATTTTTTTTTCGAAATTTCTCAATTTTTTCATACTTATATGTAACGTTTCCACGGTCATGATAAATAATATCTCTGTTAGAAAATATTAGACTAAGTTATTTCTACTGCTGCTAGAATGTATTTTATACAAGTACTTTGTGATGGCGGTCGGTCCTGTGGTGGCCACAGCTGATTTTTTAATGTTAGTTTCCTGACCATATTTTATTTAATTTATTTATCAGAATTTCGTTGTTATTTGCAGGAAAATATTATTTTTTCCTCTGAATTTTGATTGATTTTTTACTTCTTTGTCAGTCAGTTTAGTATTTCTTTAGAAAACATCTGAATTTAGTATTCTTATTATATCATAAAGATTATTCGAATGAACCTATTGATTATTGATTATCAACAGGAATAATAAATATTTTATTACAGAAGTCTTTGACCTACACCAATTTTATTATCCTGAACACAAATTGGAGAAAATTTTATCTGCAATATATCCAGTGTGCTATCGTTAGGTAATATTATCTTAATACCGATCGTAAATAATATTTTATGAGGTTGGCGAAGCTGATATAAGGGCAGTTTTGTGTAGTCAGCAGTGGACTGCATCCACGATGTCCACAACAGCTGCCGTTACTACGCGTGATCTTACTAGAAATGAACTTTTATCAAGTTTTTGATAAATGGCTATCATTTAATATTAAATAAAGAGGGATTTTATGAGGTTATTTACTGTGTTATTGTAAAATAAATTTCTGGATTAATTATTTTTTTATCCTACCTTCATTTTGTGTTTGTCCATGTCTCCAAATTTTTCTGTCATCTTTGAAGAAAGAAGCCTAGAAGCGAAGCGTGCAAATCTATACTGCAATATCTGAAAAGAAAAGAATTATTAGAAATAATAGAAGTATAAATTTGGGTATTTAATAAATGGAAAGTAAAATTATTACAGGAAAATGCAAGAAGGACAGTTAAAAAAGTAAAGACAATTTATGAATTAAGCAGATATCGTACGTAACAGACGTTAACTGACGAGATCATACCCTCCAAAACCCAAGCCTACATTTTTTTTTGTCTGAATTTTCTGAAATTATAAAATAATGTTCTTTTGTATTAAATAAAAAAATTGATGTGAAGTGTGAATTTTCACACATTTCAGGGTTTCGCAGGTATTTAGTAACTGAATGATGATTATTTGGGATGCCAAAACAAATTTTATGTCAAAATATTTTTTTATGAATTTTAATTAGAATGCCTAATACGCTTTATTACATGTTTCTAAATATGTGCAGTATTTTTTTTATATAACAAGGTTCATTATGATTTTGAAAAGCGTAAATTAAATTTACGCTTTTAAAAATTAAATGCAGCATTTACCAAAATATAACTAGAATTTTGACAAAATAATTTCAAAATAAAAATGCAAAAAAAAAAACAGAAAAATTAAAGATGATAGGAATCGAACTCTAGTTTGTAAATTACGAAGCGACGACACAACGCACTACGCTACGAGCGCTTACTTATCTACTGTGTTACATAGCGAATTAAATATTTAACATATTTTAGTTAAAAACACAAAAAGTGCGTTATTTTCCGAAATCATAATCTGATCAAAAATTCCTCTTGTACTATTCCGGTTCACACTAATGTACATTACTTAGAATTTTTTCAGATTTTTAGTTTAAACCATCTGGGCTACAGGATGTGGGACAAAAATTTGTTTGCACAATTTTGGCAAAAATCGCGTCAAAATAATTTATTTTGCAAAAATAAAATTTTGATCGTTAATCCACGTACTAAGGGCGTTCATTTGATATCCTACACAGAATTTTAAAAAAATATTTTTTTTTTTCGATGAGCACATATTTGTTTATATTTTTAGGGGGATATGTTTTTTAGATGTTTTAGTATCTTTCCTTTGTGCGGGTCAAAGAGTTGTATAAGCATGCCAAATTTCAACTCTCTAGGTTTAGCCGTTTGACTACAATTTTTACCGAACAGACAGACAGACAGACGGACGACAAAATGACGGTATAAGGTTTTTTTGGTCATACCTAAAAAACGAGTTCTTTTTACATTTTTCATTTTAGCCAAATTATGAAAAAAATATATCCATTCTGATGGACAGTAGGACTTCATGCCGAAAATATCTAACGAATATTGTCTAACACAGCGGTTCTTAACCTATGGGTCGCAACCCAAAATTGGGCGTAAGTTTTTGGGACACCCGTGGTACCTCACCATTTCGCATTTTGTCAGATATTTCATGAACCACTCGTATGCTTACTTTTAATACATCTGAGACTCGCTACGACGGCCCGTAGCGCACTAAGGAAAAGGGCGCCGACGAGCTTGACTAAGGGGCGCCACATTGCGAAGGTGAGGACCTTTTTTTTTTTTTGCTCATCACTTGGGTTTTGGGAGGTGAGGACCTTTTTTTTTGCTCATCACTTGGGTTTTGGGAGGTGAGGACCTTTTTTTTGCCAAGGGCGCCAAAACACAGTTTTGCCCCTAGCGCAAGTTTTCCTTACTGCGGGTCTGTTTACTCGTGTCGGTTTTAAATTTTTTGCGAATATTTCACAACAGAGAAATATTTCAGACCCAAATTTTGTTTGATATACCGTAGTTTAACGGTTAAAAGCTTGCCAGACTGTGTTATTAATGTAAATTAAATAATCTATGATCACACTGTCATATATAATTCTAAATATCGACAAAAAGATAAACATCAGTTACGCTGTCTGTCATATAATATACTTATTACGACAGGGATCAATATACGGCAATAAAAAATTCATGCGGATAACTCGACGTTACAAAACGTGATGTTTATCTTCGTACATAACTTTTATTATATTCAGAAACTTAGAAAAACAGATAGAAGAAAACAGAGTAGTAACATGTATAGAACAGTCGGAGAAAACCTATCTATTACGCAAAAGCTTTACTAATCAAACCTTAGGCTTAATGGCCATTAAATATTAAGTATTAAAGTTCATAAAGCCACGTTTATAATAAATCCACAGCACAAGTGTATGATATGAGCATAAAGATGAATGAACTGAGTATATTGTCTATTTATTTTAAACAGATTGTTTTATTACGAGGGGCAATCAAATATAAACGAGCCTTTTGTTTTAACATTTTTTTTTACAAGAAATATTTATACATTTCTACAAATTATTTTTCCACATAGTCTCTTCCTTTTAGGATGCATTTTTGCCAACGTTTGGGCAGTTTCTTTATCCCGTTTTCGTAGAATGCAATTAGGCGTGTATCTAACCAGTTGTGCACAAACGTTTTCACTTGATCATTGTTCTCAAATCGCTCGCCTCCAAGTGCTCCTTTGAGGGGCCCAAAGATGTGGTAATCTCATAGCCATAAGTCTGGACTATAAAGTGGATGTTCAAGCATTTGCCAGTGCATGTCCACCAGTTTATGTTGCGTTAGATATGCTATGTGGTACCTGGCGTTGTTGTGAAGGATCATCACTCAGCAGCTTTGGAACGCAACGTGATGAGATTTTTTTGAAGCCCAAGTGCTTTTGGAAGATTGATTGGACACTTCTACAGCTGACACCAAGTTCCTCCGAATTTTCAAGCACTGTTAATCGTCGATCCCGTTCTATTAACTCACAAGCACGAGCAATGTTTTCATAAGTCACAATGGTGCGATGCCGGCGAGGATGACTTTGATTTTCAACTAGTTCACGGCATTGCTGGAACTCATTGGACCAAACTTTACCCTTGGCCATGAAAGGGTATCTCGTCCGAACTGGAACTGCTGTGAATTTCGGCCGGTTTCACGTTTTCACGGGTTAGAAACTTTATAATAATGTGTTGCGCAACAGAGACTGGCACACTCTTCACATTCCTCGCAAGGGCTACTAAATATGACATTTAATAAACCTATTGGGCTGGTTTTCTCTCTCTACGAATCCCTACCAGAGGACCCCAACCGCCAGAGCACACATTGTTGACTTTCCCGCCGCTCAGCCGAGAAAGGCTCGTTTATATTTAATTGACCCTCGTATAAGCAGAACAGTGATTATACGAGGATTACCTTATATGTTTTTACAAACGACCACTAGATGGCAATATTGAAATGTGTCATTACTATAGTCTTAAAATTTGACATTTGTTATTGTGAAATCAGTGGCAGATTATAAATTGACCAAGTAATTTGTTGACAGTGAGTGTTTAAAAAAAGTTTGTAAAAAAATGGATATTACTTGTAAAGGTTTTCATTGGATCATTTTTTACGATTTTAGTAAAGGCCTAACTCAACCACAATGCATAGATTCGCTTCGTTTAACTTTTGATAATGAAGCACCATCAGAAAAGACTGTTTACAATTGGTATGTAGAATTTCGTAGTGGTCGTGCGTCCGTCAGTGATGAATCTCGTGAAGGTCGAGCAAAATCGGTTGTGATTCAAAAAAACATCGATGCTGTGTGCAAAATGATTGAAGGAGATCGGCATGTGACTTACCGTGAGATAGAGGTATCCTTTGGCATATCGCAGACATTCTATTTTGCATGAACATTTACGCGTGAAAAAAACTGTTCCCGATGGATTCCGCATAATTTGACCAAAGCTCAAAAAAAGATCGTGTTGATTGGTGTAAGGAAAAGCTAAAAAATTCAACTTAAGCACAGCAAAATCCGTGTACAACATCGTTACATGTGACGAAACTTGGATTTATATGAACCGGAAACTAAGCAACAATCCACTGTTTGAGTCTTTCAAGATGAACCGAAATTCACAAAAGTTGTTCGTTCACGAAGCACTTCCAAAAAAATCATCACTTGTTTCTTCGGTTGTACTGGATATGTCGCAACTATTCCTTTAGAGGATCGGAGAACAGTTAATGCTGAATGGTATACAACAATTTGTTTCCCAGAAGTCATCGACAAAATAAGGTAAAACAAACAAAAACGTCGCATCATTCTTCATCATGACATTACAAGCTCCCGCACACGTAATGTGTCATGACTATTAGTAATGACACATTTCAATATTGCCATCTAGTGGTCGTTTGTAAAAGCATAAAAGGTAACCCTCGTATAATTTTAACGTCAAGAGACCTTTTATAGGTCTATACCGAATATTCCAATATGTAAAATATTCAGTTTCATTATAAGGAGTGTGTTGCAGTGATTGTGACGGTGGGGGGGGGGGGGATATTAGAGCACAATGTCGTCCAGAGAGTGCAGAATTGCAGTGAATAGAAACGGTGACTGGTGCTGCAATGAACTCTAATATCGCCGCTGGCTGCTGCTATGCGATATCACTCCGCCGAACAACAATGGATGTGAAATTATAGACGCTTATAACTTAAAGGCATTACCTCTATTGACAGCCACTACAATAGATGGCTACTGATATTGCACTATAACAACCACGTCACTCCAACGATATTTATAGTAAAAAATAAAATTAATTTAAAGAATATAATATATTTTAGAACTGCAGTAACTCTGAAGTTTACTCGACGAGAATTAATATGACCGACTCTAGTTGAAAACATATGGTTTAACCATATAGCAAATAAACAAACGAAGCCAAAACTACGAACATACGTTAGTACGAATAGTTCTAATACGTTATTGATAACACCAATGCTGTATTGGTAAAATCAGCAGAAGGTATACGGTCGATTCATCGTAAAAATCCTCTAAACGGGGGGAGGGTGGTTAAAAAATGGCCAAAATTTAATTTGAATTAAAACGTAGAACATAGTGTTATAATTTACTGTTATATTTTTTGAAATATATCCCAAAGGGCTTGGTGAGATGAATCAGCACTAGTCTCACTCGAACACACTTTCGACTGTGTCTCTGTTGCTGAGCGGTGGTTTACTAACCAAGATCGTACATATTTTTTTGGTTGAAACTTTTCAACTGGAGGTCCATTAGCATTAATGAACATTATGGTCTATTTCAAAGTAGAAAAATGTGTATAAGAAGATAGGAGCTGTTTGTCCTTGCTTCGGATTGGTTTAGATCGTCATCCCTATTACACTGTAAAAATATTGTTTTGAGTCCAAGTTGACAGATGTTCAGTGTCGTACATTGGAAATATATATTATTTATATTATTTAATTTTTCTCATATATTTTGTTATTATTTACATATTTAGACTTTTATTTATATTCTTGGCGTAGATTTTATGGAGAAAATTCTCCATGTAATTTGTTTTTACGCAGTTATATATTTTTTAGGTTTTCTGACATATAAATATTTTTTGACAGTTAACAATTAACAGATCAAGAAAGAGGACTAATGTGAGGCCAAAAGGCCTGTCTTTTGGCTGTAGCTTTAGCTGATTGTGCCCAAAGAAGAAGTTATTGATATAATTTTTAGACCTTCATATATACATATATTTTTAATTTTTATTTACAATAATTATTTAAATAAGAAACTTTAGCTCTGAAGATATATTGTTTGTTTTATTGATTTGTTTAAACTCCTTTAGCCAAATCTCTCTTTTTATATATAGTACATGATTTTTAAAATGAATATTTTTTTTAACTTTTTCTAATTTCCCATTAAATTGAATTTATGTCGTATAAATAACGTAAGTGTATTATCTGCCTAGTTTATTTTAATATCTTATTAATCTTTTTTATATTAAAAAAAAAAAATCACTTGCTAACCCAGTTGCTACGCCCATGCCCTAGTTGTAACTTATTTTAAATTTCCCGCTATACTGTATTTGATCAGTGTAAATCGTACTCGGTTCGCAGCGCTATCTACTTTTTTCTACTTTGAAATAGACCATAGATTCGACACATTTGAAATAAGCAGAGACGTTCGCAAGTTAGTTATGATATTATTCATTAAGCTGAAACCCCGTTCACACTCGGCTGTCGAACAAGGTAAAATTGATACTGCTGTGGAAAGAGGTTTTAATTTCTCCGGCACAGATTCTGTATTTTCTATAAAGTCTCTTAATCTTATAAGGGCTTCTAGCTCATCGATATTAAATCGTCTACAAATTCTCGTTATTTCTGATTCTCCAAAACGTATATTACCAGTGTTTATATTAATTGCATTTGACAGTATGCTAAATGAAGCTGATATAAGAGGCTTGGAGAGCTTTCCAAGACATTTCTGCCACGGAAAAGCGATATCAAGGTAAATGGAGTCCAAATTTTGCTTGCTGATTACTGTTGGACATTCATAAGGGATGCATCAGAAACCAAATATCGACGTAAAACATCGTGAGAAAAACATCGAATTAATGTCTCATTGCCCGTATTCACCTGATTTATCCCCTAAAGACTTTTTTTTGTTCCCCAATGTCAAACAAAAAGTGCGTGGGCAGCAGGTTTCATCACCTCAAGAAGCTGTTGAAGACCATATTTCTGAGATACCAACTTCAGAGTAGAAAAAATGTTTCGAGAATTGGTTTCAACGCATGCAAAAGTGTATAAATCTTAAAGGTGAATATTTTGAAAAGCAATAAACCAGTTTGTTTCTTTTTTCTTTCTTAGTTTTTGTAAAAACTTAAAAGGTAGGCCGCGTAGAAAGAAAACTAAAGTTATTTATTTAAAAAATAAAACCATACAAGAAAAAGTTTAAAAAAAGTTTTATTACATAAAATTTAATTTATATTTCAATTAAATATCTTTAAAACGCATTCACATAAATTTTTCTGAACCCAGATATAAGTTTACTCACACCAGAACTTAATTAAGTTTTATTCCACATTAAAAGATGTCGCCCTAATAAATTTTAGTGTTGTAAAAAGTTTCAAGTAAAGTGTTTTAAAAGTTTGATTGTAGTACTGCGGCTGTTGTTTTATGGATGTCGGTAATACAGGATGGCGCAAAAACATAAAACAAGATTGACTAAGAAATGGGATTCTTGCCAGATATTGGGATGTTAAAAATGTTATACGCACTGTATATAAAATATGAAAAATAAGAAGATTATCGTAAATAAGAAGGTTTTGTGGGGTGTAATTTTAAAATGGGTAAAATGACCTTGAACTCTTTTGTTTTTATGGTTTAATCGGTATGACAGGGATACAGAAAATGTAGGTCACATTTTTATGTGTTTTATTTTGTGTTTTCTTTATTTTTGTATAAGAAATGTTGAGAAATATATGAATTTTCATAAAGTAACAAATTACCCAGGACCGTCTTATGAATTGTAAGGGCTCTAGGCCATGGGTAGTTAACGGGCCCTCCTCCCAGGAGAAGTCAAGTCAAATTAAGAAAAAAATATATCAGTTTAAGCGATAAAAGTTTCTTTCTGAAAACGTTGGAGTTTTTATTTTGTGTTGATAAATGTTGCTTGCTTTATGTAATAATTATAAATATATTCTTCTGTTTTTAGGTGAAACAAATGTGTGTCGAAAATCATATTCATGTTAGTCATATTAGCTCTACCACTCCGAGAAAGGTTGGAAAGCGGCAGAGTTATTTCGAGATCTCAACGAGATTTTCGGCAAAGGAACAATAAGTCAAAAACAAGTTGAAATATGGTTCCACAAGTTAAAATCAGGTGATACAAGTCTTAAGGATGATGAAGGAAGAGGACGGCCATCGGATTTCGACAATCAGGCATTTTCGTCAGCCGTGGAAGAGGGCGATAGCATGACAACCCGGCTAATGGCCGAAGACTTCAATGTCGACCAATTCACGATCGTCCGTTGCCTAAAAAAGCTTGGAAAAGTGTGGAAATTGGATGGGTGGGTGTCGCGCGAAACCTTCGACAACAACAAAGCCGATCGAGTTCGAAATTTCACCGAATTGCTGCAGAGAATCGAGCAATCGTCATTTTTGAAGAATCTTGCCACTGGTGATGAATCATGGTTGCTCCTCAAAAACGTCAAAAGAAAGAAAGTTTATGTATCTCCGGGTGAAACACCGGAAGGAATAGCGAAAGGTGCCCACAGTAAGAAGGCAGTGTGGTGCGTATGGTGGGATAGAAGCGGAATCATCCATTGGGAAATCATTGCAAACGGCATTTGCTTTTGGTGGAATGAAGATGATGAGTGTCAACAGAAGCGGATTCCGCACAAAAACGGCAAACGGCAATTCAGTATCATCAGCGACGTCTATTTGGCTCAGCTCGATCGTCCTCATACAGCTATAGATCGTCTCCCTACAGCAATTTTTTTGTTGAATATACAAAAAAGAATCGTCGTTAATTTTGCATCAACCCAATACATTTTACATACATAAATTCTATAATGCCGGACAGGAGTTCGTCTGAAATGTGAATTTCCTGGTATATTTATAATGTTAATGTTATTCATTTTGTTATTTATTTTTTTGTAAAACCAGTAAGTTTACAAAATAAAATTAAGACCGGCGACCGGGCCCCTTATATAATTCGCCTAGGCGAAAAAACGGCTCTGCGCACCACTAACGGAGATCACACTGGTATATTCGCATACTCAAGATAAGACCGAATGTAGGTCTTGTATAGGGTAGTTAACAGCCTGTAGGTTGGCCGGTAGAAAGCTTTCTTTATCAAAAACAACATAGAGTTGGCTTTTCTAACAGATTTGGTTACTTGTTTCGTCCATCCAAGGTCAGAAATGATAGTAATACCCAGAGCCGCAGTAAGGAAAACTTGCGCTAGGGGCAGAGCCGTGTTTTGGCGCCCATGGCAAAAAAAAACAGCAACTTTCAACTCTCAAAATCCAAGTGACGAGCAAAAAAAAGGTCCTCACCTCGCAAAATCCAAGTGATCCACCTTTACAATGGCGCCCCTTAACAAGCCCGTCCTTTTCCTTAGTGCGCTAGGAGCCATCGCCCCCTCCACCCCCCCTTACTGCGGCTCTAGTAATACCCAAAGTCAATGTGTTCATCAACTGATTTAATATATCGGTGATTGATCAGGTATTGTTTTCGGGGATTTTTGGTGCCAATGTGCAGGACAACAGTTTTGTCCTCATTTAAAGAGATTTTTGCCCACTCGTTGATAATAATCCAAATCAGCTTGAATCAACTGGTAGTTGCAGATCGGGTCATTGTAAAATTTTCCATCATCAGCAAAAAATAGTTTCATAGAAGATATGGACCGAATAAGGTTAATTGTGAACACTAATAAAAGAAGAGGACCGAACACCGAACCTTGCGGAACACCACTTAACACAGGATATTGTTTCGAAACGTGATCGGAATTTTTCACTAGAAAGGTTAAGGCGGTTAAAAATTCTCGGATCCATTTCAGCAGTTTTCCACTAACCCCATAGTGTTCCAGTTTGAGCAGGAGTATTTTTATAGCTACTTTATCAAATGCCCTACAAAAATCCAGATAAATGACATAACCTGAAACTCCCACCTTAATAGATGATATCCAGTCATATGTAGCGTTAAACAAATTAGTGGTTACTGATCGGCGAGGTAGGAACCCATGCTGTTCGTTGGGTATTGCAACGTTCCCTCGGTGTTTCACCCGGAGATACACAAACTTTCTTTCTTTTGACGTTTTTGAACAGCAACCACGATTCATCATCAGTGACAAGATTCTTCAAAAATGACGATTTCTCGTTTCTCTGCAGCAGTTCGTTAAATTTCGAACTCGATCGGCTTTGTTGCTGTCGGAGAGTTCGTGAGGCACCCACCCAGCCAATTTCCACACTTTCAAAGCTTTTTTAGGCGACGGATGGTCGTGGATTGGTCGACATTGAAGTCTTCGGACAGTATCCGGGTCGTCATGCTATCGTCCTTTTCCACAGATGACAAAAGTGCCGGGTCGTCGAAATCCGATGGCCGTCCTCTTCCTTCATCATTCTTAAGACTTTTGTCACCCGATTTTAACTTGTGAAACAATATTTCAACTTATTTTTGACTGATTGTTCCTTTGCCGAAAAGCTTGTTGAGATCGCGAAATGATTGTGCCGCTTTCCAACCTTTCTCGGAGTGGTAGCGCTTATATGACTAACATGAATATGATTTTCGACACACATTTGTTTCACCTAAAAACAGAAGAATATTTTTATAATTATTACATAAAGCAAGCAACATTTATCAACACAAAATAAAAACTCCAACGTTTTCAGATAGAAACTTTTGAAGAGACTTGACAATAATGCGTTCTAATATCTTCCTCACATTAGAGTTCACGCTGATAGGCCGATAGTTAGCAGCTAGCAAATTGTCTCCTTTCTTGAAGATTGTTGTGACATAAGCTTGTCGCCACAGTACAGTAGGAGGAGAACGCGGACGTATTTACGAAACCCTAGCGGTTGCGTCCCCAACACCATCCACCCTGATATTTCTTGTATGTCTTCTAGTGCATAAATGCTTCTCTTTGACTGAATATGGCTCGTGTTAGTAAAAGTTTGGCAATGTCTGGTACAGTGTGTTAACACTAAGTATCTACTAATGTATATTCCGTAGCCCATGCCTGTACACATGCCCCTGAGGTCTATGCAACGCTATTAACACATGCGTTAAGCGGCTTGCTGTTATCTGATAATGTTTACAATAATCCGGTTAGTGTGAGTACTGTAATTATTATTAAGATAGGGGGAATTTGTCTTTATTATTGTTACCCCAGGCACAGCTAATCTAAACAAATACATGTTTTAAATAGTCGCATACTTGATGTAATGTAACGGAGTGGACAAATGTCAAATAATAATTTGCAAGCAATAATACAGCATAAATTTTAAGCAAAAATTATTTTGTTTATTATTTTATGGAAAAAATAATCTGTTTATTCAGCCCAAAAAGTGCTCATAATATACAGGAGCTAACTAGAACGGCGTTCCGGTTCGTAAAATAAAGGAAAATATCGTTCCGATTCGTGGAATAATTGAAAATATTGTTCCGGTTTGTGAAAAACATTCAGATTACCGTTCCGGTGCGTTCCCTGCTTACCCTCATTTCAGTAATAAATTTGTTTATGAGAATTTAAAAAAATTGATGTGAAGTGTGAATTTTCACACATTTCAGGGTTTCGTAGGTATATAATAAGTGAAGGCGGAATGCTGAGTGTGCAGGACAAATTTTGCTTTGTAGTAATCACGGCAAAATGAACGATATTTTTAAAATAATTTATCGTCTATTAATCTAAGAGCTTTAAAAACAAATTTTATGTTAAAATATTTTTTTGTTAATTTTAATTCGAATACCTAATATATATATATACCATTATTTAGGTTTCTAAATATGTGCAATATTATTTTTTATAGCAAGGTTCAGGGCTCCGAGCCGGAACTGAACCAAAAACAGAAAACCCAAAAAACCGTTATTTTTTTTGGAACGAAAAACGGAGCTGAACCGAAAAAATATCTCTTTATTTCGGTTCAGATAATGTTATGGGAGTGAATATAAAATACATTTTATTTAAGATTATATTTTAACTAATACGCTAATAGCAAACTAATGAGAAAAAAAATAGTAATTTTTATAACTGATAAGTAAAAAAAAAAAAATCAAATTTTTAGTTAAACCATCTGGGCTACAGGTGTGGGACAATTTTTTTTTGCACAACTTTGGCTAAAAACGCCTCAAAATAATTTATTTTGCAAAAATAAAATATTGATCGTTAATCCACGTACTAAGGGCTTTCATTTGATACCCAATTCAGAATTTAAAAAAAAAATTTTTTTTTCGATGAGCTCATATTTGTTTATATCTTTAGGGGGATATGTTTTTTAGATGTTTTAGTATTTTTCCTATATGTGGGTCAAAGAGTTGTATAAGCATGCCAAATTTCAACTCTCTAGGTTTAGCCGTTTGGCTACAATTTTTACTGAATAGACAGACAGACAGACAACAAAATGACGGTATAAGAGTTTTTTGGTCATACCTACAAAACCCTAAAAAATGTTGTGTATTTTTTACCAACCGTCACGTATAGAGAGTGAGATAATGTAATCAAACACGTATCTAGGATTTATACTAGGAGGGGGTTCAGAATGAAAACCATTTGTTTTTTTTTAAACCCTAAAACACCTTTAGAAATTTCGAAATTTATTTAGTATTTTAGTATTACTCGATACTTCTTCTTTCAGTATTTTACTGGTATCGATACTGTTTTGCTGGTGTCGGTACTTTTTTTACTGGTATCGGTGTAATTATTAACGGTAATATTTGTATGGTAATGCGAAGCAGGGATTTTATAATGCTGTAACAGTTTTTACTTCACTAGGAAACTCTAAGCTTAAAATCAATTACTACAGACAGAAGCACCAAATGAAACGTGTTCCGGGCGAATTTAAATAATTAGGTGCCAATTTTAAATCGGTAAATTATTATTTTGGTAATTTACTGTAACTCAGAATTAAGGATATGCAATACTGAGAAAGTATCGATATTTGGGTATCGATAATATCGAATAAAATGTATCGATACCGGTATCGTATCGAAACAAAATATCGATATTTTCAAGTATCGAAAGGAAAAATGAATATATTTCCTATACAACGTAAAAAATATTTTATTCTTATAATAACAATTTAATTGTTTTACAATAATAAATAGATTATAAAGTATAAAGGCTATTCCAAACGTTTAATTTCGTTCTTTTAGGTCACGAGACCGGCCCTTGCAGGGTTATTTCATTTTTCAGGTTGGTATGTGAAAATTTAAAATTCAAACAGTGAAACGGTTCTGTGAATGAAACCATGGAAACGAATGACATTTATTAAAAAATTAATACTTTTTTACATATTTTGAAGACAAAACAAATAAATAAATGGGATTTTTTTATTAAGAATGACAAAAAAATAAAATGCAATGAAAAGCATATTTTATAATGACAATCAATTTAATCTAGAATTTGCAATGTGAGTACGATTTACAAATACATAAGAGTTCGGAATAAAACATTTAAAAATGGAGACTCCAGTTCCCCCTTAACCCTCACTGTGGGCGCTCATGATTCTACCCTAACATTTTTTCACGTACGCCGCTGACGGGATTGTAAAAACATAAATTCAGATCCTTATTTTCCAACTGTGTAACATTTTCATGATATAAAAATCAGTTGTTGTTCTCGAATATTCAACAAAACAATGCCCAATAGACTAAATTCTGAGATTTTCTACCCATTCTCCATAAACAAAATAAGCAATTTTCTGTTGGCGTAGTGACCTAGTGACTCGTAGACTCCTGACCGATGTTATAAATAACTTAAGGCTTCAGGTGTTCAGGAGTTCATATAGTTCCCACGGGATAAAGAAAGATGGCTCTGCAGATCAAATTTACTATCTCATATATGTTTCAGAGTAAGTTTTTATTAAATAAATATCTTTAGAGAATGTCAAGACGTTGTTGGAAAGACGTTTTAAAGAATATTATATTAGATGTGTGCAAAAACTGTAGTCTTTTTAGGGTTTTGTAGGTATGACCACCAAAAAACCCTTATAACGTCACTCATGTGTCTGTCTGTCTGTACGGTAGAAATTGTAGCCAAACGGCTGAACATAGAAAGTTGAAATTTGGCATACTTGTACAACTTTTTGACCCACATATAGGAAAACTATAGAGTTCAAAAAATACAGCTCGGGATAAATATAAACAAATATGTATTTAATGGAAAAATAAATATTTTTTTAAAATTTTGAGTAGGTTTTCAAATAACACATACGCATTAAAATGCACAAACAAATTTTTATTTTTGAAAAATCTTTTTATTGGGTTTTTGTCAATATAATGGCTAAAAACTTTTGTCCCCCACCCTATCCCCCAGAGGGTTTGAACTAAAAATCTGAAAAAAAATTCAATAATGTATATTGATGGGAAACGGAATAGTTCAACAGGAAATTTTGATCAAATTCGTTTTTCGCAAAATATTGATTTTTTTGTGTCGTCGAAAAAAATATATATTTTTTTTATACTTATTGTGTGGTATCAAAAGAAAGCTCTTAAGACGGGAAGTAATTTTTTTATATATATTCTTTATTCCCTAGGCCTTGCGGCGTTCAGGGTATTAACATTTAAAAAAAAAAAAAAAATAAGAGTAATTTTTATTATTTTATTTAATTTTAAGTAACCCAGCAAACATTTTTATCCGGACCAGTACTGGTAAAGCACATACTCGCCGGCATTGAAAGTAATGGGCCAGTGCTGGCATTTCGTACTGGGCCAGTACCCCGGTGTCCCGTGGCCCTTAGCTGGTCCATTGATGTATCAGTTGCTGGCCCAGCAACGGTAAAGTGCATTGAAAGTAATGGGCCAGTGCTGGCATTTCGCACTGGGCCAGTGCTGGCATTTCGCATTGGTCCAGTGCTGGCATTTTGCACTGGGCCAGTACCCCGGTGTCCCCGTGGCCGTTAGCTGGCCCATTGATGTATCAGTTGCTGGCCCAGCAACGGTAAAGTGCAAAATAATCGCATTAGTTGCAAGATTTATTTCTGACAGACTAGTGCTTATATTATACCCACTCTCTAGTGTTTCAAATGTAATATATGTGTACTTACCCAGTATTAAAATAAATTAATGGTTAGGTGCAAAATAAATACTCATTTGGCCATTTTCACCATCGTTGAATAAATTTATTTAACAAGTAAAGTTGACAATATCGCATCGGTTTTAAACTATTAATGAAGAAATTAACATTGCTGTCAATAGAATGATGCGATATTGTTAACTTAAGTTGTTAAATAAATTTATTCAACGATGGTAAAACTAGCCGATTGTAAATTGAATTAACAGTTATAATTTATTGATTTATTTATAAATATTAAATAAATATAATTTCAGGAATAACAGGAATTAGTTTCTTTAATTTATTAATTTAATGAAGAATTTTAAGAAAATGGTTTTCTGCCATTTCGGTCAAACCAATTTCATCCTAAAGATAAGGGGTGACTAATAATTTTCGCCAATATTCGTCTTGTATTATCTACCACATCTTTTCCCCCTGACTTGAAGAGTGCCAACCTAAAGAAATCATACTTGTTAAAATAAATTCAATAAACAAATTTTATAAGCATTAATGCTATAAGCTGTTCACTTTTGTAAGAACAAACTAGATCTGGTTATTTTGGTGATTTTTATAGTGTATTACTGACTTTTAGAAACTTGGTTATATTGTAAAAAAAGCTTTACAGTTTTGGATTAAGTTTGTATTATTTTAGGTTAGTATTATATTTACAAAATATTTAAGATGTCACTATTCAAAATGAAATATGACAAATTATATTTTTTAAATGACATATTTATAATCTTGTATCAGATTTATTAATAATTGAAAATTTTATTACATGAAAAAACTATGATTGAACTAAACTAAAAATTAAACAATTTAATATGAAATAGTTTGTGTAAACTACGTCCTTAAATCTAACAAAACACACACAAATCACAATAAAAAACTGTATAATGCTCACAATCAATAACTATTCAAATACACATAAACTGTTCACCAACACGTCCCAACTTGAACTCACAGAATATCACTTGTACCGACCCTCGAAGGCCACGCCATTAGGGTGTTTTATGACTTATACCCTTTTCACACTAGATCTTTAAGACGATTGAACTTAAACTTCATCGATGTTTAATATCGGTTTGCTTTCACACTTGATGTTTAATTTGAAGAAGAAATCTCCATGTAAAGCTAGTATGTATTGCCAACATAATTTCATATCGTTTGAATTTATTCTGTCATTATTTTGTATATCGAGGTTAGGAGAAGTTTATTTTTTATATTTATTTAAATAATAACGCAAATAATCTTCTCATAACCTCGATATATAAAATGATAACAGCTGAACATAGATAAAAGAAGAGAAGCACAAATTCAAGGAGTATTTTTTTATAATGGGAATTAAGTTGGCAATGCGGGCGAAGTTTAAGACGCAGATCTCTGTCTTAAACATCGGTCGTGTTTAGACGAGGCCGTACGGTTTCACGTTAGCGTTTAAAGATCCATTCACTTAAACATCCGATCTTAAAGATCTAGTGTGAAAAGGGTATAAGAACGGTCAGACTTTTCAAATTATTACATTCAAAAAAAGTTATAAACATAAGCACTGGCCCGCTAGAAATAACCTTGGATTAATACAAATAAGGAATGCTTATAAAATGCTGGTAAAGTACTTCGTATAGGCAGAGTGCGAAATACAAATGTGAAGTACATTATTAATACTGGCGTTGCACTTACTTCTGGTGCCAGCAATGTACCAGCGTAAAAGCAGTTTGCCGGCGTTCGGCCGTTAGTTCAATGTTTGCTGGGAATTTTTTAATTTATTTTTTAATTTTAATACGATTTTTTCCAAAAAAGTACTAAAAAATCAGTGTCCCGCATCTTTTAACCCCAGGGGTTAAATTAAAAATCTGAAAAAAATTTAAAAAATATATTTGTATATACATGGATACATTTTGTTATGAGTAGAAAAGAGGTACGTAAATTTATTTTGCAAATATCGACTAGGAAAATAAATAAATAACTGGCCGGTTGCTGGGATTTCATTTCTAGTTGAGAATCTGTTAGTTTTTCATATAGTCGCAATATAAACAATGTCTCTGTAGGCGTTAGCTCATGCGTGACAAAAATCGCCAGGGATGGATTTGAACGATATTATTGCAATTACAAACAAAAAAAAAAAAAAAAAATGCGTTAAAATATATATTACGGTATTATTAGAGATATATGATACATGGTAGAAAAAATCTAACTGCAACCTTCTTGTAGTGGCTGTTGATTTAAAGGATTTAAAACCAACACTGAAATGAAGGACAACCAAGAGAAGAAAACACAAAACAGGAATTACAATAGAAATTACAAAAGAAGAACTGGAAAAAGCCATTGCCAAAGCGAAGTTAGGGAAATGACATGATAATAATGGACTTGATAAGTAGCTCCAGAAGAAGCAAGAATAAAATTGCTAAAGATAATGAATAAAGTGTTACAGAACGGTGAAGCTCCGGAGGACTAGAAGATTGGAATAATTACGCCAATATTGAAGAAAGGAGATTCGAGAGAGTGTAGCAACTACCGAGGAATCACTCTTTTAAGCACAGTTGGGAAGATCTTTGCTAGAATCATAGAAGAAAGGTTAAGAGGAAAATTAGAAAGTACGTTGGAAAACAACCAGTATGGCTTTAGACCGAATAGAGGAGTTTTAGACCCAATATTTATGCTACGACATTATAGTGAAAAAGTGCTTCGAGAAGACAGGGAGATACATCTATGCTTCATAGACCTAGATAATGAGATAGGATGTTTGGAGAATACTCAGGTCAAGAGGAATAGAGGAATACCTTGTAGCAGGAGTACACAGCCTGTATGATGGTACAATGTTATTTGCAGACCAACAACTGCAGGTCTAGGTATTTTGAGACAAAAATCGGGCTAAGGCAAAGGTGTATATTGAGTCCACTACTCTTCACAATAGTACTCGATACAGCCATTAAAAACGCCAGAAAAGAAGTAAAGAAATACCACATAGGGAAATGGAAAATGAAGCAAATTAACAATCGGTTCTAATCGCTAGCAATGAAGAAAATCTGCAAGATAACCAACTTCAGCAAGTGGCTTAGCAGAATAAATATGAAGAGCAGCTGCAAGAAATCAAAGAGTATGATCATCAGTGCAAAACCGGAAAAACATCATATTACATTGAACGGAAAAACACTCCAACAGGTTGAGCAGTTAAGTATCTGGGATCTGTTTTCTCTTTAGACAGAAAAATAGACAGGGAAATAACGGAACGAGTTGGGGCTGCTGCTAAGCTGTTTAATAGTATCAAGACCTCCTTCTTAGGGAAAAAAGAAATTCCGACAGAGGCTTAAGTCCAGGTCTTTAAGAAAGTAGCCATCCCAATACTTACATATGGATCAGGAGCTTGGACATTTACAGAGCTACTTAAAAACAGAATAAGAAGCAGCGAAATTAGATTTCTATGGAAGATCAAAGAGAGGATAAAACTGGACTGTATAAAAAACACAGAGTATAGAGAAGAACTGTGAACAAAATCAGTAGAAGAAATGATAGAAGAGGGCCAGTTGAGATGGTTTGGTCATATATAGGGTGACCAGATTTCAGTGAAGGGAAACCGGGACACAGGAAAAAAAGGGTCCTCACCTCACCTCCACAAAATCAAAGTGAATAGCAAAAAAAAAGGCCCTCACCTCTCAGATTCAAAGTGAAGAGCAAAGAGATTCAAAAACCGGGACAATCGGGCGTCCCGAGAACAGTTTTCGGGACACCGGGACAATTGACCGAAAACCGGGACGGATGGTTAGCCTAGTCATATACAAAGGATGGATGAAGGTAGAGATACAAAAAAGGTTTATGAAGCCAGGGTATCTAAAAAAGACGACGAGGAAGGCCTAGGAAAGAATGGAATGATGAAATTAGAAAAGCTGTAGGGAGAAAAGGTATCCCATGGAGTGAAGCAAGAAGTAGGACTCAAAATAGGAAGAAATTAAAAAAACTGTGGAGACGATCCTCTGTGAAAGAAAAAGACAAATACAAATAACATTCAAACTCTCACAAAGCCCGACACCAGAGATGGTAAAATGGCTCAACGATTAAGTAAGTAAGTAAGTAAAACCAACACTTGTAATTGTTTTATGTAGTGACAGGCATTCATCGTTTGTCCTAATAATCATCATTCACTGACTAAATACCTACAAAACCCTGAATCATGTGAAAATTCACACTTCACGTCAATTTTTTTTTTTAACCCAAAACTTTTCGATTTTTTCTTAAAACAGCTTAAAAATTATTTTAATTAACCTTAACGTGAAAACAGTTTTATTCATTTTGTAAATTTAATAAATTAATTTTTAATAAGAGAGTTTAACAGAACAGTTTTATTCTTAATAAATTAGTATTAAAAAAATATCCATCTGATATACGCCACAAAATCAGCGGATACGGATTCGGATATGTTTTTTCTTACGGATATCCGTGGATACGGTTACGGAAACGAATATCTGGCACATCTCTATCAACAACAGAGAGAGAAATTTAGAATATAATGGTCCGTTTATTGTGGATCGTTACAAATTTCCGTTCTTTTCCGTTTAATAAAATTATGATTTTCTCAGTTGGACAGCCCGTCATTTCTTTATAAACGCTATTACTTCTTATTTTTATTCTTTTCTTAAAGGCTCCATTGCTGGAGTTTGGTAAAAGCCGCAAAAGAGCACGTTCAACCAATTCATTCTCGAACCACCAATCCATTTATTTCAGTTGTCTTCTTTTTAACGCGGCAAAAACTTTCTAATTTATCTACTTGAAAATCATTTTCACTTTACTCCTATTTTAAAGATGTCATTCTCAGTTTACTTTTTGTCTTTTCTCTTGGAGATTTTATGTTTAACTATCAGTATTAATTACAGTGTTTTGTTCAAGGATTAATAAATAAAAACTATAATATAGTAAATGAAATGGCCACTCTTGTTAAGAAGCTTAACAATGCCGTAATAGGTATATGGCAGTAATCCTAAGACTTATTGCAGTAAAAAGAATATAAGAGGTATTATGGGAATTTTTAATTTAAATCGAATAGATGTAACACAAGTTCAATTGAAGCTTCTGAAAAACCATTAAGGATATTTTCCAAATTTATAATCCTATCGTTCCTAAATTTTAGGGGTTGTTATACTTGTTTGTTAGTTAATTTTCAACGTTCATAGAGTGCATACATTAACAACATGGCTCTTTGGCGACCATTTGATTTTGCAGAAATTCCTAATATCTATAGTGAAAATAGTGAATCTGTGCAAGGTGATTTGGAGTGCGAAAATGTGGACGTTGACGTGGAATGCGAAAATATGGACGTGGTTACTAAAGAAAAATTTCATTTGTCAGAAGATTGCAAAGTTCTGATACTGAACGTTTATAAAAAGTTAGTTTCGGAAGGTAATTACAATCTTATATTTAGAACTGCGGAATTAACTAGTGTTCCATACAGAACAATTCAACGTATCATTGTTTGTGGCAAAAATCAGCAACGATAACGACCCGATTTACAAGAAAATAGTTTTATGTCTAAAACAATAATAAATAAAATATACGACTTTTATTCGAAAAATATAGTGCCGACTGTGCATATTTTAATTAAAAAGTTGAAAGAAGACGGAATATAATTTCCATACAAAGTTAGCCATATGTATAATTGGCTAAAACCAAAAAAGAATGATTTTTGTTTGTGCAAATCTGAAGTAGTTATTTAATATTGACTATAAAGACTTTAAAACAAAACGATTTTTAAACATGCTTATATTTATAATTCAAATATAGCTAGTCTTAAACCTGATAAAAATGTGAAGGAATGTCATGTGAATACGGGGTCTATTCAAAAAGTATCGCGAATTTTGTGTTTTTTCAAAAATTATTTATTTATTCAGGAATATCTATTTTGTCCCTTTCAAAGTAATCCCCACCAGATATTATACACTTGTGCCAACGTTTTTTCCAATCCTCGAAGCACTTGAAAAAATCATTTTTTGTGATCTTGTTCAGCTCTTCCTTCGATGCCGTCTTTATCTCCTCACTCGTAGCGTAGCGTCGTCCTTTTATGGGCCTCTTCAGTTTCGGGAACAAGATAAAGTCACAGGGGGCCAGATCTGGGGAATACGGTGGCTGCGGCATTATTAGTGTGTTGTTTTTGGCAAAAAATTCGCGCACAAGCAACGATGTGTGGGCGACGATGTTTCGCGGCGACCCGTCTCATGCCCAAATCATTGGTAACAATCGAATGGCACGAGCCAATCGATATGTTTAGGTCCTCAGCAACTTCTCTAACGGTGATTCGACGATTGGCCAATACTATTTTCTTCACTTCATCAATGTTTTCGTCTGTTGTTGACCTGCTCGGGCGTCCGGCACGCTCTTCGTCGTTCACATCTTCTCGGCCATCTGAGAACATTTTGTACCACCGATAAACGTTGCTTCGGTCCAAGGTAGCTTCACCATATCCCACAGTCAACATTCGAAATGCGTCCGCGCACTTAATTTTGTTTGTCACACAAAATTTGATACAGATTCTTTGATCCATTTTTTGGTATAGGCAAAAAGACGAGCCAAAACACGTGCAAGCAAAGCAACTGTCAAAAATTAACTGAACATTCAAAATGGCCGAACTTGTCGGCATAAGTGAGAGACATGAGTACCAACATAACGCCACAAAAAAATCGAAAATCGAATATACGTAACCCGCGGAAATTAAAAATTCGCGATACTTTTTGAACAGACCTCGTATATACCTACATTCAAAATAGCATGTAAGAAAACACGTTTATTTAAAATAATTATTACGGTCCTGTCAACTACTATTAACAGAACCATAAACTCAGCAGGTATAATGGTTATACTGTCAGCCATTATTGGAATCAATAAGTGAGGGTGGCCATTTCATTTTGGAAATACTATACAATGATTGTAAAACTTCGTGCAAGGACAAAACTGTTAGAAGAAGAATCAATTTGGATATAATGAATAACAGCAATATCATTTGTAACTAATATAGGTTTTATATATTCCCAGGCGGGCTGTGTAAAAAAATTGTTATCTTTTCTGCTATCACGAAAATGAAATCTTTGTGCGTTCTACTTTAATATTCTATAGAGCTATATGGAAAATCAAGGACGAACATTTTCCTAAGTTAATTTTGTAGAAATGAAAAAAATCACATATGCAGATTGTATCAACAGATCAAAGATAAATAAATTCTGATTAAAAAAATCAGCTGTGGCCACCACAGTACCGACCGCCATCATAAAGTACTTGTATAAAATACATTCTAGCAGCAGAGTAGAAATAACTTAGCCTAATATTTTCTAACAGAGATATTATTTATTATGACCATGGAAACGTTATATATACGTAAGTATGAAAAAATAGATAGTTTTTCAAAAAAAAATCGTTTTATCAAAAAATGTCTCAAATAAAAGTTGTTATTGATTTTATAGCAACTTTTGTTAAATACATTTTTACTTGCCCGACCTTAATATATAAGGGGCAAGTATTGTAATCGCGAAAATTTTCGATGTCGAGATTTTGACTGATGGCCACGTTTCATGGTCCAGGGAATCCAAAAAACCTATTTTCGAAGTGCCGTCCGTATGTGTGTGTGTCTGTGTGTGTCTGTATGTATACACGATAACTCAAGAACGGTTCAAGTTAGAGAATTCGTTTTGGTACTAAAAAATTCTCCTACTAAATGGGAAGAACCCTATTGTTTTTTATAAAGATCGTTTGAATAGAAATGGGAGTTTACTCGTGTCGATTTTAAGATTTTTGCGAATATTTAGCAACAGAAATATATTTCGAAAAAATTTATTGAACAAAAGTTACTATAAATGCAATAACTAATAACTTTTATTTCAGACGTTTTTTGATAAAACGAAAAATTTTGAAAATTTTTTGTAAAATTATTTAAAATTTTTCCAAGTCTCAATTTTTTCATATTTATATGTAACGTTTCCATGGTCATGATAATTAGTTCGTAACAAGTAAACCTAGCCTTGGACAAAAATTTGTATAGAACATAATTTGATGTATTTTTGAAGATTTATCTAAATATTTAAAAAAAAAAAAAATTTAAATTAAATTTTTTTTTTATTTTTTTTTTTTTTGGGAGGGCAAGTCTAGCGGAGGTTTCCCTTCGCCACTGGTTTCTAAATATTTTCCTGTTAAATATTCGCAAAAATCTTAAAATCAACACGAGTAAACTCCCATTTCTAGTCAACCGATTTTTACCAAAAGTTGATCAACTCGTGCCATTGATGGCAGAAGCTTAAATATGAAGTTTCATAAAAATCCTTTTAGCCGAATTTGCTCTGCACGTGTACACAGACAGACAGACTGACGGACAGACCGACAGACATCATGCTAAAAATAGTCAAAACGTTATGTAGGGACCTCAATTCGTGGAGATCCATCGAAATCTCGAAATGTCAAAATCAGTATGATCACAATACCTCCCTTATATATGTTGGCGGTCGGTAAAAATAATATAAGTTATAATATAATATAATTTTTTTCAAACAATGTTATATCTCCAAATGAATCCCTCCCTTGAATCTCCAAATATCTTGGTGTAATGAGTCGTTTAGTCCAGTGTTTCTCAAAGGGTGTGCCACGGCACTTTAGTGTGCCGCAAAATTTTCCAAATGTGCCGCGAAAAATTAAAATAAAAACTGGCGTCGTTTTTATTTTAACATCTAAGTCCGAATATACGTACAATACCATTAATAAGAATAAAGTACACGAAGGATCTTTTTATGACGAATTGACATATCCTGAATACAAGGATCTGCATTCAGGGGCCAACACTATTGGATAAAGACCAATTAGACTTTTTCTGCGACTACGTAGGTGTGCCACGAAATTTTTAACTTAATATTTAAAAAATAAAAACGCATTTTTTTACTTTACTTTTTAAAAAAAGTTTTTGATATTTTTTAGAGCATACAATGATTTCCTTAAACAGGCGAGATGTGTAGCTTTCCAACAAAAAAAAAAAACAAAACGGTAAAATATTAAGCCAATGTCAAATAATAAGCTGTTAAAGTTATAAAATAATATTAACTACAAATTTCATCTTTGACGACCTGATATATATACACACAAGATTATAGATTAATTTAATACAACATTAATTTAGTTAAATAATTTCATCTAATTTATTTTTAAAAGATTGTATTTGTCTTTTTTAACAAATATTGACATATCGTATGAAAGCATGCTCGCAAATGATAAATTCGTTAGAGCGCTATTGACATATAATCACTTAATTGGTGTTTGGGGGATGCTTCTAAGATTTCAGCTGCTCTGAAAATGTGTAATCAAGCTTATTCAATGACTTTAAGACGCCAACAGCGTCCTCTTCTCGCAACATAATACTTACTAATTGCACGTTTTACAGTAAAATGTTTACTAATAAAGCCAGTCAAAAGACTTTGAAATTTTAGAACAAATTAGGTTTAAAAGCTTTCCAAAATTATTAAGAAAATAATTTAATGTATATTCTTCTTTGTTAAAAATATTACCAAATAGTTCTCTATTATTAAAAAGATTTTCATATTGCGAAATATGATTGATATAGTCGGATTACTGATAGGTGACTGTTACATGTATGTATCAAGTAGTACATTCATATAATAATCTAGTTACCACTTTTTAGCGATTTTAAAAATGTTTTTTGTTATTTGTCTTTGCTGTCAGTGTCTGTTAATAATATTAATTAATAGAGTTTGCGGCCAATTATTAAATTCACAAACTTTAATTTTAAATCTGCTGGAATATTTTAATTCCGAAAAAGAGAACAATGGGCCACTTATTTCTCTATCTTGTGTCCATCAAAGAGTAGCAGCTGACTTAAAGATTTCGGAATCAACAATTCGTAGAATTATAAAATGTAATAAATCTGAACTTCTCACTAACAAAATTACGAGAAAACGAAGGAAATTAAAATCTGAACCAGTTTATTTTATTGATACATTGGCACAAACGTATGGTCATGAAGTACTAAGATTACCTCATTATCACTGCCAGTTTAACCCCATTGAACTAATTTGGGGTATAACAGAAAATTATTACGATAGACATATTGGTCAAAACGGATATAGTGATAACGAAGTTTTGAAAATGTGGCAAGTAGCCTGTGATCAAATTAATTGAGAAACTTGAGCAAAATCTGTTAAAAAAATCGAAAATTTAATACATGAATGGTGGGAAAGGATTGTTGTTGATATTAATCTAATAATAATAAATACAAGAAATGACAGCAATAGTTCAGATGACAACGATATCATGCATTACAGTGACTAATTTTTTAAAAATAAAAATAAACATTTAAATACAATTTGTAGCAATATATTATATGAATAAATATATTTTTACTTAATATTTTATTACTTTGTACTTAGGGAAAACATAAAAATTTAATTTAATTTAACAACAAATTATAATCCAAAATTTACGTATGAGTATAAGTTTTTCCTTATTTATAATTATTACCTTAAAATTAATAATTTTGTTTGTTTTAGTACTGCTGTGAATTTATTTCCGTGCTCTAATTAATAAAGATATCTACGAATCATGCCGTTTCTTTCTAATGCTTTGTTTTTTATTAAAATAATTTGTAAGGTTAGTTGTCAACTTGCGTCACTATACGTTATTATGGGTATGCAAATAATTATAATGATATAGACAGAGAAAGCATATAGTATTGTATATCGATACTTGTAGCAACGAACAGTCACCTATCAGCAATCCGACTATACGAAGAATTTCAGTATTTTTTTATTTTAATTTTTATTTTATTTACCCTGGGAACACAAACGGGACGAACCCAGCGAAGTGTCCACTAAATTTTTACAAAAATATTTACAAAATCAGTACAGTTCAAAATGTAATAAATTAAACAATTATTTTATGATGATTTGTAGTTTATGCTAACTGATTATTTAACAAAAGTTTACACATTACTCTAAATTTAGGAAGAGAATTATTAAATAAATCGATATGTCCAAAAATATTATTATATGTCGAAGAAAGTCTGACAATGGGAGAATTGATAAAAGAATTAGTGCTAGCGTAATTCTGATGCAACAACTCGTTACGGCGTGTGTAGTAGTTCTGCACATGATAATTAATTAGTAATACAAGTTCGTTGCAGTCAATAATATTATTTACAATTTTATAAAGAAATATCATGTCAGAAAGAACTCTTCGTTCCTGCAACGGTAAAATATTTAATTCTAGACAAAGATGCTGGTAACTCTCATTATTAGACAGTGTATCCGATTTTGAGACAATGTAACGTACTGCTTTTTTCTGTATTTTTTCAAGACATAAAACATATTTATTGTAAGAAGGATTCCATATAACTGACCCAAAATTTAATAAACTAAAGACGTAAGCCTGATATAAAGATTTCACTGATAATGAGTAACTACCAATATTTCGACAAACGAAGGAATATTTATTTATCAATATGGCTATCGAAGCATCAGCTGATTGTACACCTATAACAATGGGTCATAATATATTAAAATTAGTGATGTGTTGGATCACATAAAATCTAGATCCGTGGATACAGATTATGTGCGTCCTGATCCGCGGATACCGATACAGGTCTTACATTTCAGTAGAAAAACGAAGGACCTTGAAGTGATAGATGTACCGTGCTGTTCCTACAAACCAAAGCATGCAAATTGAGGTACGAACACGTAGAAAGATTGTTACTGTAATCAGGGCCGGTGCTAGGCATGTGCAGCATGTGCAGTGGCACATGGCCTCGCGGCCCAACAGGCCTCGCGCATGGTGCGAACTTTCTAAACCGCGCGTACACCAAACTCCCATCTAAATTGTATATGTAGTTTTCGAGCGCGCTGAAATTAGAAAGAAGAAAACGGGTGTGGTGCTTTGCATCAGCTGTGAAGCGCTGTGATTCCCCGAATACGAGAAAAAATCACACAGCCGAAAGTTGTTATTGATAGACGCCACAGAAAAAAAAATAGTGTAACATTCACTAAATGTATCCCTCATTAAAATATATACATTTGAAACATTATTGGAGTATATAATATGTAAACATAGCGTGGCAGCGGACAGCACCAGGTAAGGAAATTACATTTTGACTGATGTATCTCGTCCATTCCGTAATTTTGCGTGAACCAGCCCTTTTTGACCACCGCGTCAATATAAATTTTGTTATCAATCTTGCATATGGCCTCGCGCCTGCCCTGGCACATGGCCTCTGGCTGCCCTGGCACATGGGCCTTCGAAAATCCTAGCGCCGGCCCTGACTGTAATGTCCTTTAATTGAATAAATAATCAATTACTCATGTAAAAAAATGTTTATTCCTTTTTGGTGAAATGACACTGCAATCAATAACACGACTTTTCATCTACCATGTACCATAACAATATCATAACATCACAATCCTCCTTCCAAGTCGGAAATAGATTTGAGCATATAATAATTAAAAACACAAGTAATTTTTATAATTCACAATCGACATTATTATCAATAACTCTCCTCTTTCCTCCTCCTCAATTTCTTTGAAAATATCAGCATGCCCCCTATACCGCCCCCGCCCCCCCTAAGAAGGAAGGAAATAAAAATAAAAACACACAAACACACTAGAAATTTAAAAAAAAGAGATGAGGACCTTTTTTTTTAGGTCGAGATCGTCATCTTGTATTTTAGAAGCGAGGACCTTTTTGTTTTTAGATCATCATCACTTTGGATTTTAAAAGCGAGGACCTTTTTTTTTTGTCTTCCGGGCCCCCTGTAACAAAAATTCCTGGGTGTGCCACTGCTCTGTTACCATGAAAATAATCAATTTGAGCTTGTCCCTTTTCCTGTAAGGAATTATTACGCAGAAAATCTAATCTAGTTTTTATTTTTCTTCTAAACATTAATTGCGAAGGGCACTCTCCTGTAAATGAATGGGGAGTATTTCTGTATCCAAACATTTGTTTATCAAAGTCTCCATTAACAATTTATTATTGACTGGATCTAATGTATCAATACATTTTAGTAAATTTTTTTGAAGCACTGTATACGGTACGTCAACGTAAAAAAAACATGGTGCTAAACCATGCAAAACATTAAAAATGATTCATTGAAAATGACTTGTCAGAACACGCGTTAAGAAGAAATTAAAGATGATCTTGAGATTAATAAGTATCTGAAAATTTATCAGTAAAAATGTTTATCAGCAGTAAAAATAGTGTCTATCTTCAGTATAAAAAACTATTTTTCTACAAAATTGTTTATCATTATTCATTGGTATAAAAGTAGGAAAGTTTACAGTTTTATAGTTAGTTTGAATTCAATTGATCTAAATAAACATGAAGGTTTTGAAGTTACTCGTTTTTAGTTTGGTTCTTTTACAAGTAAGTTTTTAGTACAGTATAGTTGCATGTATATAAAAAACACATGACGTCATCGAAAAATCGAAACTATACGCATATAAAGTTCATTCACAATAATTATGAAATGACGTTATACTTGGGTAATTTAGTTGCCAATATTTATTTATTTATTTATTGAACACTACATACATATGTCCTTTATTGTGTTTATACATATACAGGGTGTTTGTTTGATTTTTTTTTTTTCTAAATAGTCAAATAGTTTATTTTAGAGATATTTTGTTTCTTTTTTTATTGTTTTCAAAGCTTGCCACGTTCAACTTTGTAAAACTTAAGTTGTTTATTATTTTGAAAATAAATGGTCGCCATTTTGAAATTGTTAACATAAAAATATGATTTTTGGGTGTCATTGTAAAGCTAATTTAAAGTACTTTTAGGAAAAAAATATAAAATTATCGATTCCCTATGCTAGATCAAAAGTTGACATAATTTCCGGTGAAACCGGAAGTGCCTCAGAATTCTTATAGTAACCTTTAGATGGGCCTTTTTGTCTAGTTTAACTTTTGTTCTGAAGATTTTTTGTATCTTTACAAATAAAGGAGATTTTTGGGATGCCCCGTTTCAAACAAACACCCTGTATATACATACATTTAGTTATACAAAAAAAAAAGTTACATTATACAAAACCATTACAACATGTATATATATTCTTTATTCCCTAGGCCTTGCGGCGTTCAGGGTATTAACCATTACAAATAGAAATAGAAAAATCAAAAATAAATAACGTACAATACAATCCAATTTACAATATTTTTTCTCATTTCTTTCTTCTTGCTCCAGTGTCCCTCTCTTTCTTCCTATTCTCATTCTGGTTTCCCTCTCCGATCTCCTTCCTTTTTGCTTCCAGTTCTCGCGCCCTTCTTTAATTTATTTTATTCCATTCTTTTCCCTGCCAACCGTTACTTCACCCCTCCTCCTTCCTCTCCATTTCCAGGTAACCTCAGCCCCCTTCCTTCCTTTCATTTCTCCCCTTCTGCTTCCCACCGGGTCTCTTCCTTCCTTCCTTTACCCCTTCCTGTTATCCTTCCCCAACTTCAAACCTTCTTGCCTCTAATTCCCTCACCCACCTCTCCCCCCTTCCATCTTCGTGCACCAGGTCTAATGTGGTCCCCGACCATACTGTCATCTCTCTACACCTCTTCGCGAGGTGTTCTATATGTTCTTCCTCCTCCCCGCACATCCTGCATATTTTATCCACCTGTTTCCTCCAATATCTATTTCCTTTCTCTTCATTCCCGCACCTTAGCCTCGCAATCTTCCTAACTCTTCCTCCTGACCTTCCTCTTTCTCCCTTCAAGTAGCTTGGTACCTCTATAGTTCTGACCTCCTTCTATCTCCCTGCGCTCCTTGATTTGGCAAATAAAGTAAATTGATTAAACAAAAAACAAAGGTCTTGAGACTTTCCCGAATCCAAGTAACGAGCAAAAAAAAGGTTTTCATCTCTCTAAATTCAAGTGAAGAGCAAAAAAAGAGGTTTTCATCTCTGCAATGGCGAATGCTCCGATGCCAACCCGTTCTGTACATAACACCAATAAAAATGCCGCCCCCAAAATGCTTACGCCACGGGGCTGTAGCCCATTTAGCCCTGTGGTTAGGGCTACCCTGATCACCCATCATATTTATGCTATGAGGTATTGTTGGTTTCTAACGAAATATAACGATCGACGTATTATTATTAATTTTAAATTATCACAAAATGTTATGATATTTTACGTCGATATTTCGTTTCGGAAGCATCCCTAATTAATGTCCTCTAGTGTTCAACAAGCAAATTTGGGCTCCATTTACCTTGATATCGCTTTTTCATGGCAGAAATGTCTTATTGGAATCGTTCTCCATTTTCATCACTTACTGCACCCAAATCTTCTGGGAAGAAGAATTCAGAAAGCGAATTTTTAAAGACATCCTACATCCCATTCCTTTGTAGTAATCGTAGCACCACAGGACACGTTACCACTACGCTACGCCGGTCCACAAAATATTGTTTATATTTATGTAATTACAGAAAAAATATTGTTCTAGTCATCCAGCATTTTATTGGCTTCGTACACTTATGAAATACCTACAAATCCCTGAAATGTGTAAAAATTCATACTTCACATCAATATTCTATTTATTAAATTTTATCTTTACTTTTTTAGGGCTGCGTGCCAATTTTTGGTAAAACCGCTTCCGATGTCCAAAAAGAATATGCTCCTGTCATAGACAGCTACCACAAAACCCTCTGGCTATGGCAAGAAACCATCTTTCGCACCAAAAACAATCTTCTAAGCCAAATGGGACGTGCATTCGTATTACAAGATCTCACATATGAGAAAAGACTTGGTTATTGGCTAGATTATTACGACATACGTGTACGAAATACTTTAACTGAAACAGGAATGGACAAGCATCCAGAATTAACAAAGAAATGTATCGAACAAGAACAGAACGATAAAAACAAACTAATGGTTCAGATTTCTGCAAGTCACGACATGTGTGTAATAAGTGGAAAACGTTTTGAAGTAAAGCTTAATGAAACAAGTCAAAACACAACTAAGTATTTAGATACCGTCCATACATTTGTAGGTACAGCTTCTTATACTTGTTCTACTACTTCAAGTGCTGAAGGAGCAGAAACTTGTTACCTAGAACTGATGAGTATTTCTTGGCCATGGATACTGACAAAAGCCAAGGTTGAGGTATATGATCCTGCTTTCAAGAATATGACTAATATGGTTCCAGAATTAGAAAGTTTTTATACACAATGTAATTTATATGTAGATCAATTGGCAGCAAGGTACCAAGAAAAATGTATTGATGATTTTACAAAATGTTTGATTGCCATCAAACCGTAATATGATTACATATTATTTGTTATTAATTTGTTAATTAATTGATTAAAGATTTGAAATACAAAATAATATTGTTTTTTTATTTCGAGGGTTTGTAACGGTTCCCAGGAAATATTTTAATTCTATTAATTCCCCTTAGGCCCGGTATTTCCACCTTGCTGTTATCTATAAGAATAACTATCAATAGGATAATATTATTCTCTTGATAGTCACTAGGATAAATTGCTTTCTGTATTTCCAGCTCTAGTTATCCAGTAGATAGCTATTCTGATTGATAATAATATTTTCGAATGTTTTTTTTTTATGTTGGTATTAGTAGCGTTATCTTAAACAAAGAGAGACATATATGCGACTCGCACGAATAAAAGAGAGATAGATACAACTGTCAAAATAAATGACAACTGTCAACATTTTGTACAGAAAAATATGCGATAAACGCCCAAGAAGCGCAAATTTAATATTTCCGAAACAAGGCAACTTGTAAATCTTGTGTTAAAATGTTAAAATGTTATAGCAAATAAAGCTACTGATGCTGTAAATTTAAAAGATAAACTAGGGGCCTGGGAAAAAAATGTATTATAATCCGTCTAAATTTGTAATACGAAACTATGGTCTATTTCAAAGTAGAAAAGTGTGTGTAAGAAGATAGGAGCTGTTTGTCCTTGCTTCGGATCGTCATCCCTATTACACTGTAAAAATATTGTTTTTAGTCCAAGTTGACAGATGTTCAGTGTCGTACATTGGAAATTTATATTATTTAATTTTTCTCATATATTTTGTTATTATTTACATATTTAGACTTTTATTTATATTCTTGGCGTAGATTTTATGGAGAAAATTCTCCATGTAATTTGTTTTTACGTAGTTATATATTGTTTAGGTTATCTGACATATAAATATTTTTTGACACTTGACATTTAACAGATCAAGAGAGAGGACTAATGTGAGGCCAAAAGACAGCCCAGCTGATTGTGCCCAAAGAAGAATTTATTGATATAATTTTTAGACCTTCATATATACATATATTTTTATTTTTTATTTACAATAATTATTTAAATAAGAAACTTTAGCTCTGAAGATATATTGTTTGTTTTATTGCTTTGTTTAAACTCTTTTAGCCAAATCTCTCTTTTTATATATAGTACATAATTTTTAAAATTAATATTTTTTTAACTTTTTCAAATTTCACATTAAACTGAATTCATTTCGTATAAATAACGTAAGTGTATTATCTGCCTTGTTTATTTCAATATCTTATTAACCATTTTTATATTAAAAAAAAATCACTTGCTTTATTGCTTTATTTAAACTCTTTTAGCCAAATCTTTCTTTTTATATATATTACATAATTTTTAAAATTAATATCTTATTAACCTTTTTTAAATTAAAAAAAAAAAAAATAAAATCACTTGCTAACCCAGTTACTACACCCATGCTCTAGTTGTAACTTATTTTAAATTTCCCGCTATACTGTATTTGATCAGTGTAAATCGTACTCGGTTCGCAGCGCTATCTACTTTTTTCTACTTTGAAATAGACCATAGATCTGGTTACTTTGGTGACTGTTGTGGTGTAAACAGACTTTGGCGTATCCGTGTGAACCAATACTATGATAATATTATAAATGTATTGTCAATATACAACATAAAAAATGAACTTCCCCTGTTAGTTACGTATTACAAAATGAGACAGATAATTAAAAGACTTTAAATTTGTTATAACTTTCTTTTGACAAAAGGGCAAGCAATATTAAATCAGAGAAAAACACAAAAATTTTGTGCAAGTGGAAATGCAATTTTCCCTATGACCGGAAAGCGTGCAGGGGTTTAGTACCATCCCTTTTTTGTTGTCACAGGGTAAATATTCTCTCCTCCAAAAGGCATGCTGTATAAAATCGGAGACCAAAAATGTCATGAGCTCCCGGTCTATTATAATAACTCATTAAAACATAAAGTAACATAAAAAAGAATTATAATTGCTATCAATAGTTAATATAACAAACAAACTGCAACACTAACTTTTAAAAGCAATACAAACTACACGAGAAAACACATGTAAACCAGATGTAAACAATAAACTATTACTCGTTTCGTCTAGTTCAGTTTTACTCCGGTTGGCGTCACTTCATAGCGCTGTTGAGCCCAATAGATAAATAATTGGAAATATCGTTTTTTCCCTTGATAACAACTTATCCCATAGATAGTCAATTTTATCTATGGTTCGAAATACTGGGCCTTAGAAATTCATATGAAGAAAGAATTGAATTTCTTGTTCTTACTTCTTTCTTTGGTGCCACTAACCCAGTTCGAGATTTGAGACTTGGAGGGTGTGGGGTGAAACTACCAAGATCTTTATTTTATTTTATTTTTTTATAGGGCGCCATTCCTCTAACCTTATTTAAAACCAAAGAAATGTGCATGAACTTTAGATACAAAGTAGAAAGATAATAATAATAAGTAAATAAATATACTAAATGGTGGGTCAACCAGATTCCACAAATTTCATCTTGCAACCATATGGTTCCAAAAATATTACTTGGTATCCAATACAAAACACCGTTTGATTAAATGGCGTTTATCACAATTATATTTTTATTAGAATGGGGATAATTTCCGTGTTGCTACGGCTTCCTATATTATCTATTTATTTCGCACAACAGCGGCTGAATCAATATACCGGGTGAATTATTTAAGCAGCAACATACATGTTTCACATTTAATGTTAATGAAGTGAGTTATTTCAAAAGCAACATAGCCATAAAACAAATGCTTATCGTATCCATAGAAAAGAAAAAATATTATTTTTTTAAATATTTTTTTAACTACTAAGGACATTATTTTTTTGTTTGTATGTAAATATAAACAAACTAATAAAAATGCATTTATTGTTTCTAATTTACTATTTTTTAGCCGTCTAGAAACTTGTCAAATGTCAAATGATTATTATATTTAATCAACACTGCATATCTGTTGCCATGGATATGAGCTTGCTTTCATAATTTGCTATGTTGCAAATGAAATAACTCACTTCATTAACATTATATGTGAAACATATATGTTGCTCCTTAAATAATTAACCCGGTATAAATATTTCTTCTAAATAAGGGAATTATATTCTTTAAAATTAATTGATTCACTTTACATTAAATAATTAATGTCTCTCCAAAAATATAATAACAAAACCTTCCCAACAGATTCGCTTGTTATCGCAACTGTCAAACGACGGTTCCTAAAGTCCATTCTACATTATACTTTTTTCAATACTTTTTTCAATACTATCCAACTCTGACGTCATTTCAACTTTTGATACTACAGAATATAGTGGGGGAAAAAAATAAGAGACAGTGATAAATTTTATATCTTCCATCTCTTATTACTTTTCATTGCCAACTTAAAAATTTTTAGGTTCAGATGGCAGACAACAATTTGGTTATAATAAACCAATTTATAAATATTGTTTAATTGTGCTAAGTTTATATTTAATTATATGATCTAAATAAACTTCTTATCAACTTAATAAACTACTAAAAGTTAAGTTGTAAACAAAAACTAAAAAGTTGGTGTTGGTACGACTGAAAAGTACAGAACTCTCAATCAAAAATTTGACCGGGGGTAGTTTTGGATGACAGTTCTTTACTTTTCAGTCGTACCAACACCAACTTTTTAGTTTTTGTTTACAACTTAACTTTTAGTAGTTTATTAAGTTGATAAGAAGTTTATTTAGATCATATAAGTAAATATAAACTTAGCACAATTAAACAATATTTATAAATTGGTTTACTATAACCAAATTGTTGTCTGCCATCTGAACCTAAACATTTTTAAGTTGGCATTGAAAAGTAATAAGAGATGGAAGATATAAAATTTATCACTGTCTCTTATTTTTTTCCCCCACTATATTCTGTAGTATCAAAAGTTGAAATGACGTCAGAGTTGGATAGTATTGAAAAAAGTATAATGTAGAATGGACTTAATATTCGTATTAAAAATTTATTTAAACTTCCAAAATTACACATGACAATCTAATGAACCATTACTCAGGTTTAGGAGCTTTGAGAGACGGGGAAAGCCGGTACGGGGAAGGACGGAATTACCAGGGCCTGGGTGAACTGCAGGCCCAGGACTAGATTTCTTTTAAGGATTTTGTAGGTATGACTAGCAAAAAAACCCTTATATCGTCATTCGTGTGTCTGTATGTGTACGGTAGAAATTGTAGTAAAACGATTGAACATAGAGAGTCGACATTTGGCATGCTTCTACAATTCTTTTACACACATATATGAAAAATATAGAGAGGTCAAAAATATACAGTGCGGGATAAATATAAACAAATATGTATTTAATGGCCCCCTCCCCGCCATCAGATTTATCGTCAAATGAAAATTTATGGTCGATTCTGAAAAACAAGGTGTTTCTTTACAAATGCAAATCAAAAGAAGAATTAAAGAAAATTACTGTGGACGAATGGTTCAATGTACAATCCGATGTATGTAAAATCTTCTGGACAGAATGCCTAAAAGGGTACGTGCGGTAATTAAAGCACGAGAAGTTACCACAAAATATGAATAAATTTGATTTAAGTTGTCATTTAAAACATTTAAAGGCCTTATTCAAGTCTAAACTTGGAAAATTAAAGTCTTTTCATTCGAGTCGAAGTCTTGTGCGTGTGATAGTATGAAGAAACCAGTGGCGAAAGGAAACCTCCGCTAGACTTGCCCTCCCATAAAAAAAATATTTAAAAAAAAATAAACTAAAAAAAAAAAAAATTTTTTTAAATATTTAGATAAATCTTCAAAAATACATCAAATTATGTTCTATACAAATTTTTGTCCAAGGCTTGCTTTACTAGTTACGAATTAATTATCATGACCATGGAAACGTTACATATAAGTATGAAAAAATTGAGACTTGGAAAAATTTTAAATAATTTTACAAAAAAATTTCGAAATTTTTCGTTTTATCAAAAAACGTCTCAAATAAAAGTTATTAATTATGGCATTTATAGTAACTTTTGTTCAATAAATTTTTTCGAAATATTTTTCTGTTGCTAAATATTCGCAAAAATATTAAAATCGACACGAGTAAACTCCCATTTCTAGTCAACCGATTTTCATAAAAAACAATAGGGTTCTTCCTATTTAATAGGAGAATTTTTTAGTACCAGAACGAACTCTTTAAGTTAAACCGTTTTTGAGTTATCGTGTATACACACAGACAGACACACACACACACACACACACACACATACGGACGGCACTTCGAAAATAGGTTTTTTGGATTCCCTGGACCATGAAACGTGGTCATCCGTCAAAATCTCGACATCGAAAATTTTCGCGATTACAATACTTGCCCCTTATATATTAAGGTCGGGCAAGTAAAAACCTAGGTTTTGAAGACCAGGCAAATGAAACAGGATACAGTTTCTCGGTCTCTTTACCCAGGTCTTACAAAATGCGCGTGCGCCAACTGGTTTTATCTCTCTCTCAGCTGACGCGTCTTTGTCTTTTGTTTACGTCTAGTGTTGTTAAATTTGTATTTTTGAAAAGTTATTTATTTAAAAAAAATGATATTAGAAGAAGAGTTGATAAATTTTGTTAAAGAAACCCCAAAAAATATAAAATATATTAAATATTATTATTGACGCCGACAAAATTACTATTTCTTCCTCATTCATTATAAAAAAAACTTTAAAAACCAATTTTAAAATAACCTTTCAAAATATAACTGTCAACTGTCATAATTTCGCTGTGCGCATGGGTAAACAAACAATTTCCAAGTCTTAACTAATATTCAAATACCGTGTGATATGTAAGACCTGAAGACATGGATCCTGAAAAAAAAACCTACAAAAATAAGACTTGGATAGCGTTCTAGTGTGATACGCCTTTTAGATGTATTATTTTATTCACCATTTTTACTGTAATAATCCTAAAATTCAATAAAACGTAGGGTGCTCAATACATTTGTCCAAGGCTGTATTAACCCGTTAGACAACTACGTCACGTGTTAATTTTATTATGCAATACAAATTTATCTTGTTGTCAGGTAAATTAATTCTAAATTTTTTATAAAATTCTAAGATATTAAACCATAAAATAGGATTTAATAATTAATAATATCTATTTTATCCTTACTATTTAATCCTTGTGTATTGATTAGATTATAATCACAGGTTTAATCTCAACATATCTAAGAATGCGTTCTATATAAAGAGAAGTATTATACTGGAAAATTACTTCCTTGTGAAAATTATTTGAATTAACTCTAAAGATGCTGTCTTTCAAATATCTGTTGATTAGCTGTACTTTGCTACAAGTAAGTATAGATTTTTTTATCGTAAGTTTTATAATAATTATAGTAGATATACAGGGTGTTTGTTTGAAACGGAGCACCCCGAAAATGTCCTTTATTTGTAAAGATACAAAAAATCTTAAGAACAAAAGTTAAACTAGACAAAAAGGCCCATCTAAAGGTTACTATAAGAATTCTGAGGCACTTCCGGTTTCACCGGAAATGATGTCAACTTTTGATCTAGTAAAGGGTATCGATAATTTTATATTTTTTTCCTAAAAGTACATTAAATTAGATTTACAATGACACCAAAAAATCATATTTTTATGTTAACCATTTCAAAATGGCGACCATTTATTTACAAAATAATAAAATCAACATAAGTTTTGCAAAGTTGAATGTAGCAAGCTTTGAAAACAATAAAAAAAAGAAACAAAATATCTCTAAAATAAACCATTTGACTATTTAGAAAAAAAAAAACTTTTACTTTTTACAATTATTTATTATTTTACAAAAAAAAAAAAAATACAAATGTTCGATAAAACCACCATTATTGTCCACATTGTTATAACAGTTTATTTTAGAGATATTTTGTTTCTTTTTTTATTGTTTTCAAAGCTTGCTACGTTCAACTTTGTAAAACTTATGTTGATTATTATTTTGTAAATAAATGGTCGCCATTTTGAAATGGTTAACATAAAAATATGACTTTTTGGTGTCATTGTAAAGCTAATTTAATGTACTTTTAGGAAAAAAATATAAAATTATCGATTCCCTATGCTAGATCAAAAGTTAACATCATTTCCGGTGAAACCAAGAGTGCCTCAGAATTCTTATAGTAACATTTAGATGGACCTTTTTGTCTAGTTTAACTTTTGTTCTGAAGATTTTTTGTATCTTTACAAATAAAGGAGATTTTCGGGGTGACCCGTTTTAAACAAACACCCTGTATATTAATTCCTACAACACCTGAAGAGGAGCAATAGGCCTCAATAAAGCATCTCCATCTGGTTAGAGTAGGTTCCATATTGTTTTTGGAAATCTCCTTGGTCGACTTTTTTGCGACTTCCAAACCAAGGCGTTCCTACTTACGTTGTTAATAGATCATCTCAGAATATTTCACGTGGGTGGTTTAAATGGAATACAACTTTTGGTTTTAACAATAAGTTTATTAAGCATTTAGCAATTGCAACAGTTTTTTATCGGAATTGCTCTGGGAGCTGGGGGAAGTCTCCCGTCCACCCCGTGTTGAACAGGATTGTTTTGAACCTTCCTTCTAGCGGGGGTTGCCCTTCGAAGAGTCGAGGAGCCTGGTGAAGTGTTCCTCCGCTCACATGAGGACTGCTGCCTGGCCTATTCAGAAGGTAGTCGTATATGGAGTTGGACTCGTGGTCGTTACTGTAGTTGAATGGAACGTCGTAGAGGAGTTAGCTAGGCTTCTCTGCAAGGTTTCCGTACGACGTCCATCTACTTATACCTTTGATTAACCTAGTCCCGCTATTCATTCATCATGACAAACATTACTTAAGTACGAAAATGCAGCGTATGCATTACATTAGTTCTGTTAGCTTGACTTTCATAATTTGAGCTGTGGAAATATAGGTACGAGGGCTTTTAAGTTTTTAACGGGTGTTTTTTTTAGAGGTATAGAACTTTAAATTGCAATAAAACAACGATGGATTATTCGATTGACATGAATTTTTTTTTATTCGAAAGATAATCTTGTGGCATTACATTAAATCATACCAACAAGACGGCGCAACATGTCACACAGCTCGTGCCACAATCGATTTATTGAAAGACACGTTTGGTGACCGCCTAATTTCACGTTTTGGACCTGTGAATTGGCCTCCAAGATCTTGTGATTTAACACCGCTGGACTACTTTCTGTGGGGCTATGTAAAGTCATTGGTCTATGCGGATAATCCACAAACGCTTGACCATTTGGAAGACAACATTCGCCGTGTTATTGCCGATATACGGCCACAAATGTTGGAAAAAGTCATCGAAAATTGGACGTCCAGATTGGACTACATCCGAGCCAGCCGTGGCGGTCATATGCCAGAAATCATATTTAAAATGTAATGCCACAAGATTATCTTTCGAATAAAAAAAAATTCATGTCAATCGAATAATCCATCGTTGTTTTATTGCAATTTAAAGTTCTATACCTCTAAAAAAAACACCCATTACAAAACCTAAGAAGGAAACTTTTTTTTTGAACTAACTGTTTTATTACTTTTGAAAATATTCTCTTTTAAGATTTATACACTTTTGCATGCGTTCAAACCAATTTTCGAAACATTTTTTCCACTCTGAAATTGGTATCTCAAAAATACAGTTTTCGAAGGCTTCAACTTGAGGTAATGAAAATCGCTGTCCATGCATTTTTTGTTCGACATTGGGAAACAAACAAAAAGTCGTTAGATGATAAATCTGGTGAATACAGGCAATGGAACATTAATTCGATGTTTCTCTCCTTCAAATAATCAATTGTTTGACGTGTTGTGTGGGAGCTTGCATTGTTATGATGAAGAATGGTGCGAAGTTTTTGTTTCTTTTTCTTGATTTTGTCGATGACTTCTGGCAAACAAATTGTTATATACCATTCAGCATTAACTGTTCTCCGATCCTCTACAGGAATGGTTGCGACATGTCCAGTACAACCGAAAAACAAGCAATAATTTTCTTGGAAGTGCTTCGTGAACGACCATTTTTTGTCGAAACCCACAAAAAAATTATCTTGGAAGACCCAAACAGTGGATTGTTGTTTAGTTTCCAGTTCATATGAATAAATCCAAGTTTCGCAACCTGTAATGATGTTGTATACGGATTTTGCAGTGCCTAGGTTGAATTATTTTAGCATTCCCTTACACCAATCAACACGAGCCCTTTTTTGAGCTTCGTTTAAATTATGCAGAATCCATCGGGAACAGATCTAGTTCACAGCTTAATGTTCATGCAAAATCGAATGTACTGCAGTCTGCGATATGCCAAAGGATGTTTCTATCTCACAGTAAGTCACATGCCGATCTTCTCCAATCATTCGAAGAAGATCGAAATTTGGCAATTTCATCACGAATGGTCCAATGACGACTGAGGAAACAAGGGCTTGTATCCAGATGACTTGTAACTTGCCAGGCTTTTCTCGCAAATTATCGAGTTGGAAGATTGCGTTTCGCTCGTAAGTATTTGAACTGACTGGACACAAACTATAGCAGTACATTGGGCAGAAATGAGTAGCGGTTGAGTTTAATTCTCCAGATGGGCGAGGCCTAGTAATCTAGGGACTTTATTGAAAAGAAGAGAGCAATGTCATCTACCGACCAATGTTTCAAAAATACAACTAAGTAATTTCTTGAAAGTAAAATAAAGTTATCGATTAAAAATAGATTAATCGATTAATTATTAATTATTCGAAACCAAAAATATCATCTGATTAATCGATTATCAATCATTCGATTAAACGTTGCCATCTCTAGATCTCACTCGGCCGACTAAACTGTTGGACGATAACAAGTTCATAGTACATCTAGCCCTGTAAGAATATTTCGTCAATGATGGAAATTATTTCTTATGTTATTTTTTGTTTTTTGATTTGAATTTTTTATTCCAGGGTTTCGTTTATTCTGAAGGACGCGATATAAATGATGTAGTTAACCAGTTCAAACCATTCATAGATTATTATCATCAACAACTAGGCAATCTGGATATAACCTTATCGCAAAGATTGTCGTCTCTATTATACAAAGTTCTACCACAAATGATCTATTATCAGCAAAATGATTTTGAAAAAAATGCTGCAGAATGGTTAAATATGTATTCTGGTACTGTACAAGAAATACTGAAACAAACAGGTATGCAGAAATCTTATTCTTGACGAGACTTTTTAACAGCGATACAACTATTCATTTTTAGATAATATACTTTTATTTACGACCATCAAATAATAAATGCATTATGTGTCTAACTGTACAAAAGCTATTTGCGCCTCACACAGCCCATCTTTATAACTAGAATATTATTTATAAGCAGTGGCGGCTCCAGGACTAAGCAACTGGAGGAGCAATCAAAGATTAAATAATAATAATAAAAAAAGCTTATCAGTTAGACAGTTTTGTTTTCATACTGGGTACATTCGATTTGACGCTCCGAGCGTTCCGAGCACGTTCTGTACACTCAAACGTGAGCGAGCATTTAGAGTGCGCTCTATGTGTTCGGGGTTTTAAGACCGAGCATATGGAGTATGACTTAAAAAAATGGGGGAACGGCGGGAAAGAAATGAAAGTTTAAAATTAAATTATAAATAAAATAAAAATAATAGCCTTAGGCCCGGTCTTTCCACCTTCAGATAAAGTCCCAGGTAACTATCTGACAGATAAGGTTATTTTTAACTTCATCTGCTGAGTAAATGTCATTCCTTCTTTCTATACAAATGTATCTATCTGATAGTTATCTAACGGATAATGAGACTGACGTATTGGATTCACTGACTGGTATTGACTTGCACTTAGTATACTTGTAGTTTTTTTTTTTAGCCTTTTCGCGTAAATTTTTAAATCAACGACACCTTTTTCGACCCATTCTTTATCGATAACATTATCTTTAAAAATTAAACAAGCGAAACAGAAAAAAGCATTTTTATTTACACTTCCACAAATCCACTCATTTATTTAATGCATATTTTTATTAAAATACCTTTGAACTTCTTTATTCCTGTCTTATCGTTATATTTATCAAAACTATTCAGACGTACCAATATAATTTAAAACAAAAACACCACCACATTTTTTTTCGCCTTTACTTCGTCTTGGTCCTAGAGAGTAACTGTGCAAAATTTGGTCCGGAGTATATAGCGAATAAACAAACAAACAATCAAACAAATAAAGAAACAAACAGAATGACACTTTGTTTATAGTAGGGTCATTTTTTAAATAAGAATCATTCTGATTTAAAAGTAAACAGAACTAACGTTTTTTCAAAAATTTTCTTTCTACAATAACCAACATCGTAATCCCCGTTCCGCTCGAGACATTTTTCCGAACAGGCGATGAGTTTGACGATCCCCTCGTTGTAGAAGTCGGCCGTCAATCCATTTAACCAACCGTTGACAGTGTCTTTGACGTCATCATCTGTATGCATCCGTTTCCGCAATGACAATGTCATAGAGAACAGATTGGGAAACATGTTGAAAATTCTTATTAAGATCGTCAATAGTGAAGTGCTTGTTCTACCGAATTTGCGCATGAACAGAAGTTTTCAGTTCGTCCGTGATTACGATAGAGCGACCAGAACGTTCCTCATCATTAAATAAATGACACCATTTTTGTACATTCCCTTCATTCATCACACCTTCCCCATACACTTCTACGAGTTGCTAATGAATTTCGGCAGGACGAGTGCTGTTTGCGTTTAAAAACTGAAACACAGCACGCACTTCGCAGTCGGCGAAATTAGTAGCAGCTATATCCATATATGGCTGATATTAAATTGCCGCAGAATATCGTCTTCGTCCACTAGCAACTTCAGACTGACTGACACCGTTGGCAAATGATCAGAGAAGGCATTAATTGGTAAATCGACTGCGGGGAACACTATTCGCGAATAGAATGCGCAAACAGTTCTTATTAGAAAATAATCCTCATATATAACATCTTTAGGGGATGTATTGGTGGTATACTTAGTTTTGTTATTGGATAATAAAGGGATACAATATTTTTTTTTGAAAAATACAAACTCTTTCCCATTACATTGAGTTTAACCTTTGTATATTATGTATTTTTGTGGTTATATCCAAAATATTTTGCAGGTATGGACCAGTACCCAGAATTGGCAACGGGTTGTGTTAACAAAACAGAAACAGAAAAGAATACTGTATTTCTTTTACAAATAACAGCTGCCCACGACACCTGTAACCAATTTGGCTACGATTATAGCAACACTATAAATCAAACCTACTTGTCTACCACGGACCTTCTTGGTGATGAACAAAATTATATCGACACAGCAGTTAAAAATTGTTCAGAAATTTCCGATCTGAATGCCGCTCAAACTTGTTTACTCCATCACGCTGTGGTCTCCTGGCCAGAGCATTTAGAAAAGGCTCAAACTGAAATAGTGCCACCTGTTTTGGAGAATATGGATAGTTTAATTCCAGAAATTAACAAATTTTTTGATAAATGTAATAGTCTTGTTTCTGATACATCCAGTACATATAGGGATGCTTGCATGGATCGTTTCAGAAATTGTTTAAATGCTGTTAAACCATAATTTATTCTGTTTATATATTAATTATTATTAATTCAATAAATTTATGAAATACTTAGGGCTAAAATTAAAAGATGTTTTTGTTGATTTATTTCTTTACAACCACTTCCGCTCTGTGTCGTTTGTAGTCGCGAACATTATATCAATACTCACCTTAATCTGTCCACTCCCTGATCATAAAAAATCATAAATTTATCTTGTTGTCAAGTAATTTAATTTTACCTTTTATTGAGAGTTATAAGGAAAAAATTTACCTTAAAATAAGATATAATACCTATTTAATTATTTCTGTATAACCTTGTCTAATGATTAGATTATCATCAGATTGTATATCTGAATATCTATCATGCACACTATATAAAGAGAAATATTAAGTGTTCTGAAAAGTTACTTCCTTTCCAAAATTTAGTTTAGATTATTCGAATTAACTTTGAAGATGCTGTCCTTTAATTATCTGTTCATCAGCTGTATTTTGATACAAGTAAGTCTAGATTTATAATAATAATAATGAGCACTGCAGGCTAAACAGGCCCATGGCTTGTTTGACGATTTTTTGCTATTGCTTGCGATTCTTAGCTTTAGCTTCCCATTTCTTTATCTCCAGTGTCTGCAGGTCTAAGCGAACGGCAATTAACCACCTGCCTTTTGGCCAACCTCTTCTTTTCTTGGCAATTATTCCTCCTTGTAACACTAAATTCGTTTCTCTCTCGTCCGGAAGACGCGATACATGACCCAACCACCTAAGCCTCTGTGCTTTAATTACCCCAACTATGTTCGGTTCCCCATAAAGGTCCATCAGCTTTCTGTTTGTTCTACGAATCACTATACAGTTTATCTTATCTCTCCATATCTCTCCATATATTTTCCTTAAAACTTTCCTCTCCCATATCTCTACTCTATTCTTGCTATCATTGCTCAAGGTCCATAGTTCACACCCATACAACACCGTTGACCTTATAATCGATTTATAAACTCGCAGATTTGTTGTTCTTACCACTTTTTCAGATACGAGAAACTTAAATAATGAACCTAAACATTTACTTCATTTTGCTAGTCTTGTAATTTCTAATTCTTCATTATTATTTTTAGATATTGTCACACCCAACTAAACGAAACTGTTTACTTCCTCAAATTTGTACAGTCTTCCAGTTTCAGCTATGGTTTAAAAACATTTTCTTGTCTCTGGTTGTCCTCCTCTCACCAATTAATACTTAGTCTTTGCCTTATTTATTTGATAGCCCTACCTCACCTCCCGCTTCTTCTGAACATTTAAAGACTCTTTCTAATTCATTTATTGTTCTGGTCATGATAGCTATATCGTCCGCATAAAGGGCATATCACACTAGAACGCTATCCAAGTTTTATTTTGTAAGTCTTTTTCGAGGATTCAAGTCTTCACGTGTTCAGCTATCACACGTGAAACAGGGAAAAATGACTTGCGTCTGCGTACATAACGTTATCAATAGACCCGTCTCACTTAATCTGACTGAGAGGTCGAGACGGCGCACGCGCATTTGAAGACTTGGATTTCGTCTGTCTTCTAAAGACGGGGGAAATATATCTCGATGTATTTGCTCAGACTTAAGGCCTTAACACACTAGAGTTATTATTCAAGTCTAAACTTGGAAAATTAAAGTCTTTGCATTCAAATCAAAGTCTTGTGCGTGTGATAGTATGAAGAAAAAACCTAGGTTTTGAAGACCAGGCAAATGAAACCGGATACAATTTCTTGGTCTCTTACCCAGGTCTTACAGCTGACGCGTATTTGTTTTAAAATTATCTTTCAAAATATAACTGTCAACTGTCATAATTTCACGATGTGCGCATGGGTAAACAAACAATTTCCAAGTCTTAACTAATATTCAAATACCGTGTGATATGTCAAGACCTGAAGACTTGGATCCTGAAAAAAAACCTACAAAAATAAGACTTGGATAGCGTTCTAGTGTGATACGCCTTTTAAAGACCTAGGTTTTTTGTCATGCTATCACACACACAAGACTTCGATTCGAATGCCAAGACTTTAGTTTTCCAAGTTTAGACTTGAATAATAACTCTAGTGTGATAAGGCCTTAAGCTAGACATTGATACTTCTGACGATAGATGGTTCCTTTGGTGTAAATATTGTTCCGTCTCATTGCCCATTGCAGAACAATATTGAAAGGTAGCGATAACCTAGGGTCTCCTTTTCTCAAACCTCTCTTTACTGTAAACCTTTTAGATTTCTTTCCATTTGTTGTTATTTTACAGTCTGTATTTGTCATTTTGACTAACTTCACTAGCTTATCAGGTATTTGAAAGTTATTCAGTATTTCGTATATTTTTTCTCTTTTTATTGAATCATATGCTTGTTTAAAGTCTATAAACAATATATGTAAAGCCAAATTATGTTCATAACTGTTTGACATGCGGCCCAATTCTGTAAGCAAGTTACTACGAAAAAGTTGCAATAAAAGTTGCTAAATACAAGGTCAGTAACTATTTTAGTAACTTTCACGAAATTCGTATTCTGTAAGAGAAAAGTTGCTATGAAATTAGTAACTAGTTGCTAAGAAAGTTATTATGGATAACAACTAACAGAAAGCAGTTGCTACACTTAGTAACTTCAAAATAACTTGTTAAAATCGTGTAAAATCGATATTTCTCTGTTTAATAATGAATTATTTTAAGCATTTTACAATGAAGGGCAACATAGAGACAATAATTATAGAAGGATTTTTATTTTATTTTCTGTATAGCACAAAATTCTTCGTGTTCTTTATTTCAATTTCTATTTTTTTTTTTGTTTATTTACATTTGTTGTATAATAGTATAACAGTACAATATTTTTTAAATGTATTAACTACGACTGTCAATAGAAGCCACGCACACAAGGGGGTGGTCGACGAGTTCAGACCCCCTCCCCCAAGGATTTGAAAAATCAAATACTTATTAAATAAAAACTAAGCGATTGCAAATAAGAATCACCTTTTTTATTACTAAAAATTAAATTATAATCAAAATTAAATAAATATATAAACCCAGTCCTCTCCCTAAAAACACAACAATACATTTGTATTATATTACAGATATTTTTTCGAAATGGACCCTTCCCAGATGAATGTTTTATGTGCCCGCCTGTTCAATGGCTATCCGAACTTCTTTAACTGTATTTCACCCAATTCATTTAAATTTGGACTATAACTTGCACCACCACATAGAAAACAGTAGCCACATAGCACATCACCACAGCACCACCACTCGTTCCTGTCAATTATTTTTTAAACACTCGTATCACCGACCATGACCGGGTTATTTGCCAGGAAATTCAACAGAATTTCCATCTGTTTGCAATTCTTTTTCTGATTTTGTTTATAAAACATTTTTCGTTTAACCTCAGAAACTCACAACATAGCTGTCAAACTCAATTAAAAACGAATACCTCGCCTGGGCAGAACGTAATCTGCTTCTAGCTTCACGGTTCTTTGTAGCAACGTTACTAAATATAACTTGTTATAAGAACGTTGCTTGTGCTTATGCTTGGAGAATACCAATTGTTTGGCTATTGATAAGAAAGTTACTATAAAAGTTATTTCGTAGCAACGTTACTCAGTAGCAACTAACCTAGTAACTTTTTACAGAATCGGGCCGATGATTTGTTTCAGTGCAAAAACTTGGTCTGTTGTCGATCTATATCGCTTAAAACCAGTTTGATATTCCCCAATAATATTGTCTGTCATTTCACTCACCCTATTTCTGATACATATTGCTAAGATTTTATATGCAAAGTGCAGTAGCGCAATTCCTCTGTAGTTCTCACATCTTCTTTTGTCTCCCTTTTTATGTATCGGGTATATCAAAGCCTCCTTCCATCTTTTTGGCATTTTCCTTCCACCAGTCAGTCTCCAGTTTCTTATTTCTTTTTGATAGGCATTTTCTAAGAATTTCGTTACTACTGATTCTGCTCCTTGTTCAAATTTTGTTGCTCTCTTTCCAGTGTTGATTCTTAACTTGTCTCTGTCCGTTTCTGCCAGTATTATGTATGATGGGTTTTGTCTATCCAGTCCGAGTGACCACCGTATGTACCTCTCTTGAATTTGTTATATTTGTTCATATTCTTTCCCACCCCATATCTCTAACTCATACAGTAGTACACTCTTTATCAGTTTATCAAAAAGGAACATTCTTCTTTTAAAATTGTTTTTAAATTTTCTCTCACCTATGCTCCAAATTAATCCCATCACACCCATACCGTGTCAGTAGTTTAAAATCAAAAATCATTTTTGATTTTAAACTACTGGGTAACATCGTCTTGTTAATAACCTAATTTTTACATATTTTTTTATTATTTTTTCTACGTACAATTTTCCATGTGTTTTATAATTTTTAACTTGTAACCTCGTTTTTTACCTAAGATTGGTACATGACCTTCTTCCACATCTTTCATCACAGTTCATGATAACTGAATATCACAGGCTGAAGATGCATTTACTGCAATAAATGCGAAACGTCCCATGACTTTATTATTTATTTCACCTACACGACGATTTAAAAAGAAACCCTATTATATATATATATATATATATATATATATATATATATATATATATATATATATATATATATATATATATATATGTGTCATTCTTTTTCATCGAGAGACCCCATGCTGTCCAAAAATATATTAGTCTATGAAAGGTCTACCAGGGCTCATTCGATGCTAATTGTAGTCAAGTTTCGAAATCCGAGTGGCTCTTTTACGGAAACATCGTAACTTAACAAATATGGCCACCAATCCCACGTGACCTCTACCTTTTCTTCGATAAATCGATTATAAAGTCAACACAATCGAGTCAATTTGGGTGTCAAACCCCTGAAAATGTTACCTAAAGGTAGTTGAGGCGGCTGTTAATGAATCCAGGGTCAAATTTAGAAAATTCAATATGGCGGATGCAATATGGCGGCCGAAACTACGTGCCAAGTGAAGATTTTTTAAAAAATGATTTGATTTCAATATAATATAATGCCTGGGGGTTTATGATGTCACTGATGATGAATTCAGGGTGCAATTCAGAAAATTAAATATGGCGGATCCAATAAAGCGGATTCAATATGGCGGCCAAAACCACTTGATGAAAAGAGATTTTCAAAAAATCACTTGATTTTGTCCTTATTTAATACCTGGAGATTTATGGGGTTTCTGATGATAAATCCAGGGTTCATGTGAGAAAATTCAATATGGCGGCCAAAATCACTTGACAATCGGAGATTTTTAAAAAATCACTTGACTTCAAACTGATTTGGTACCTAAGGGTTTATGGGATCGTTCATGATAAGTCCAGGATCGAACCCTGTATTTTCTCAAAGTTTTTTCAGAAATCTTCCCTTATTAAGTTAAATAGAGTCGATACAGAAAAATTAAATTAAACAATCCACCTAAACACAACTAGAAAAAATTTGATGTTAGATTTAGAAACAGTGTTACGGACACAGAAATTCTAGTTGTGTTTAGGTGGATTGTTTATATATATATATATATATATATATATATATATAAAGATCAACGGGGGTAAAATTTTAAAAAAATTACCCGTTCCTACCTTTTCATTAGGGCGAGCCTATTTTTAATGAGCATTATTCACCATTAACGGACAGTATTTCGTATGCTATATTTTGTTTGTTTTTATTTTTTCAGGGTTTCACTTATTCTCAAGGACGTGATATCAATGATGTAGTTAACCAGTTCAAACCGTTCATAAATTATTATCATCAAGAACTAGGCAAGCTGCAATCAACCTTAGCGAAAAATCTGACTTCTATATTAAACAGTCGCATACCACAAATGAACGACTTTCAACAAAGCTCCTTCAACAGACATGCAGGAGAATGGTTAAATATGTATTATCGTTCTGAACAAGAAATATTAAAAGAAACAGGTGAGAAGAAAATTTTACTTAATAAGATATTTACTCAATAGAAGCAGGGCTGAGCGAAATACTCGGTAAAAGAATTTGTAATAAGGTGTCTCAAAAGAAATTTTATATTTATTTAGCTTACTGCGTGAACGCAACGTATCCGAGGGGCGCGGGGGTTATGTCAATCGGTAGCCTGGGTCTTGGGAATTCAGTCGCTATGGAGCGTTTCTCGGGAGCAGACCGCGCGTTATGCGTGCGAGAGTTTTACAAAAACGGTGATTCGGCGACTGTAGCGCGTAGAAAATTCTGCAGTATTCGAGGTTTTCGCCACTTAAATGATGCGCCAAGCATTCCTCTCATTCGACATTGGGTTAAAAAGTTTGAAGAGACTGGTACAACGCTGGATAAATCAAAATCCGGGCGACCTAGGTCATCAAGAACGGTAGAAAACGTGGAGAATGTTAATCAGTCTGTTCGTGACGACCCGAACCTTTCAATTCGGAAGCGCGCAAGTGCTTTAAATGTGCATAGATCATCATTACATCGCATTATGCACAAAGACCTAAAGCTGCACCCCTACAAAATTCAATTGGTGCAAGAATTAAAGCCCCAAGATGCCAGTCAGAGGCTTAATTTCGTAAATTAGGTGATTGAGCGATTTTCAACGTTTACCAACATTTTGTTTTCGGATGAAGCTCATTTTCATCTTAATGGCCACGTAAATAAGCAGAACTGCCGCTACTGGAGTGCAACGAATCCGAAACGCAAACATCAGAAACCCCTACATTCGCCTAAAGTGACCGTATGGGCTGCGATGTCGGCGCGAGGAATTATCGGCCCTTACTTTTTTGAAGACGAAAGGGGGCGTGCAGTTACAGTGAATTCAGAGCGTTATGTGGAGATGTTAGACAACTTCTTGGTACCTGAACTGCAAAACTTTCCTGGCTATAACCAAAGAACATGGTTCCAACAGGACGGAGCAACTTCACACACGTCCAATATGTCTCTGCCACGTGTTCGTGAAATTTTCTCAGGCAAATTGATCTCCCGGAGAGGTGACATAAATTGGCCTCCACGCAGTCCAGATTTAACCCCTATGGACTTTTTCCTATGGGGTTATCTTAAATCTAAAGTTTACGCCAATAAACCGACTTCACTGGCGCATTTGAAAGAAAATATCCGTCACGAAATGGCAGCCATCCCTGAGTCCACCTGCCGAGACGTCATAAGTAATTTTACTGTTCGATTAAATGAGCGCCGAGAACGCGAGGGTCTACATTTAGACGATATTATTTTTAAGAAATAAATCCCCAAAAAGTGTATTTTAATAATTAATAAACATTTTTTCTATATACGGCTTACTTTTTTTTTAATCGATCCACTAAATATAAAATTTCTTTTGAGACTCCTTGTACTAAATACTATTTGAAATATCAAATACTTTTAAAAGTTTTTTTATTTTTAAACCATAGAACAGGACTTAATTTCCCAATTACGATAGATTATATCAATATTGTCTAGATAATAATTTAACTTGAAACCTAAAAAAAATGTCATAAGATAACATTTTGAAGGAATCCACCCTTTTTTTCGTCAATTACCATATAGGGGTTGCTCGAAATGAATGTCACTCATTTTTAGAACGCACTAGAAAAAACTGTTTCACGAAAAAAAAATCGCTACAGACAACAAAATTACTCTGGCGAGTTCAAACTCGTACTGAAGGTGTATCAGATGTTCACCTGCCACTTCTCCAAATCCCGCATCCCAAATGTTCCCAGATCAAACGTTATGTTGTCAGTCCGGTTACTTAATTTACAAACCTCTTATATCTTATTAAAAGCTGCATAAAACCGAGAAGAATCGTTTCTTCATCCTTAACAAATTTTCTTATATACTTTATTGCTGTTAAGTGAGATTTTTTGTTTGCAGGTATGGACCAGTACCCAGAATTGGCATTGGGTTGTGTTAACAAAACAGAAACAGAAAAGAATGGTATCTTTCTTTTAAAAATGATGTCTGCTCACGACACTTGTAACCAATTTGGCAAGGATTACAGTAATACTGTAAATCAAACATTCATGTCTACCATGGATATCCTTGTTGATGAACAAAATTATATCGAGACAATCGTTAAAAGCTGTTCAGATATTTCCGATTTGAATGGCGCTGAAAATTGTTTACTCTATCACGCCGTGGTCTCCTGGCCGGAACGTTTAGAAAAGGCTCAAACTGAAATAGTGCCACCTGTTTTGGAAAGTATGAATAACTTAGTTCCAGAAATTGAAACATTTTTCGGTAAATGCAATGGTCTTGTTTCCGATGTATCCAGTACATACAGGGATGCTTGCATGGATCGTTTCAGGAATTGTTTAAATGCTGTTAAACCATAAATTATGCTGTTTACATGTTAATGACTATTAATAATAATAATAATAAAATTTATTGAAAAATATCTCAAGGATATTTTTCAATAGGGGATACGCATAAAATTTATATTTCCTTAAAACTACATTTTTTTGATATTTTAATGTTAGTTATGTCACCTAACACAACAAAAATCACATTTTAATTAATATTATAGCCAAATTTTTTAATTAAAATATTGTAAATTTGAAATAAGCCGACCACGCCGCGAACGTTGCCGAATAGATACGACCGAGACTGTCAGGGTTTGACGTCACAGATACAGACAAAACATAATGTTTACGTGTTTATATTGTATTGTTTGAGAGTTTTGTATTTGTTTTTAAACAATTTTTCACGCATTTATTATTAAAATAATTTATAAAATATATGTACTCCCATTAAAATGGTCTTCACAAACATAAAGTTTACTTTTTTCTGAAATATCGGTTTTATTTCGCCTCATAGCTTTTCTGTTGTTTTTCGTCATCAGGTAATGATATAAATTATTTTTTTGGATTTCTAATTGAACTATTTGTGCACATTGGTACTAAACAATATTTTCGACTATGTTTCGAAGTACTGGGGCCTGGATCTTCCATATTTTATATATTTTAATATAAAATTTAATTCGGTAAACATGTATAAATTGTTTTTATAGAATTAAACTTTATTTTAATTAAAATCACTCTAACTTTACATAACCTATAAAAGTTATACAAACAAATAAGTTCACAACAGACTATGTACGGGTGTCAGGACAGATTTACACTGGACAAAATTACACGGGACAAAATTACACAGAAGAAAATTTTCGTATGTGTAAATTAAAGTAAATTAAATGTGTAATTTTGTCTTAGTGTAATTTTCGTATGTGTAATTTCGTCCTTGTGTAATTTCTTCCCTGTGTAATTCTGTCGATGTGTAATTTCTTCTGTGTAATTTTGTCCCGTGTAATTTTGTCCAGTGAAATTTCGTCATGTAACCCTATGTACGCTGGGTAGACTAGTAGTGTCATGTGTCAGTTAGAAGGGTATGACGTCACACGGCGTTTTCAGGTTATTCAGGTTAATAAAAGATCAAATGTACCTACAGAAAAATAAAAGTTGGAACAATAATGTACATTTTTTTATTTTTAGCGCTTTAACCCTAGCCCGGCTAAAATAATTTTGATTTTTTTGTACCCAAAAGTGGGTCAGACATGACCCACTTTTCAAATTTTTTGTAAGACCCATATTTGAAGTTTAAAATTTATGTCCATTTAAGGGGCATATTCTGTAATTTTTAATAAGATCTTAAGATATTAATTTTACATATATAGTACGAGGGTAAATCAAATATAAACGAGCCTTTCTCGGCTAAGCGGCGGGAAAGTCAACAATGTGTGCTCTGGCGGTTGGGGTCCTCCGGTAGGGATTCGTAGAGAGAGAAAACCAGCCCAATCGGTTTATTTAATGTCATATTTAGTAGCCCTTGCGACGAATGTGAAGAGTGTGCCAGTCTCTGTTGCGCAACACATTATTATAAAGTTTCTAACCCGTGAAAACGTGAAACCAGCCGAAATTCACCGCAGTTCCAGTTCGGGCAAGATACCCTTTCATGGCCAAGGGTGAAAGTTTGGTCCAACAAGTTCCAGCAATGCCGTGAACTAGTTGAAAATCAAAGTCATCCTCGCCGGCCTCGCACCATTGTGACTTATGAAAACATTGCTCGTGCTTGTGAGTTAATGGAACGGGATCGACGATTAACAGTGCTTGAAATTTCGGAGGAACTTGGTGTCAGCTATGGAAGTGTCCAATCAATCTTCCGAAAACACTTGGGCTTCAAAAAAATCTCATCACGTTGGATTCCAAAGCTGCTGAGTGATGATCCTTCACAACAACGCCAGGTTCCACATAGCAGATCTAACGCAACATAAACCGGTGGATATGCACTGGCAAATGCTTGAACATCCACTTTATAGTCCAGATTTATGACTATGCGATTATCACATCTTTGGGCCCCTCAAAGGAGCACTTGGAGGCGAGCGATTTGAGAACAATGATCAAGTGAAAACGTTTGTGCACAACTGGTTGGATACCCGCCTAATTTCCTTCTACGAAAACGGAATACAGAAACTGCCCAAACGTTGGGAAAAATGCATCCTAAAAGGAGGAGATTATGTGGAAAAATAATTTGTAGAAATGTATAAATATTTCTTGTACAAAAAATTGATAAAATAAAAGGCTCGTTTATATTTGATTGCCCCTCGTATTTCCAAAAGGAATTGGCCACTCTCACTAATTGATTCCAATAATGACTGGCAGTATAACCATTATACCTGCTGAGTTTATGGTTCTATTAACAATATTGGCCAGATCACTAGATAAGAACAAAAAACTGATTTTGGTCGATTTTCTTTTTGGTTTATAACTTTTTTTGTTTTAATTCATACAAGTTTATAATTTGCACTTTCTACAGGCACTTTTTTACGGAAATTTCACAGCCGTCCTCAAAATTTTTATAGCTCATATCATTTTCGAATTCATACTAACTTTCAATTTTCATATGGGACTCAAAATTGTCTTAAAGTTGGCTCAAAATGGATTAAATCGAGATTTTTTCTCTCTTTCCAATGAAATAAAACACACCAATATCAAAATGAAATTGAACTGAGAAATTAGAAAATTATTGGTTTCTGATTTCTTTGATCTGATGATCTTTATAAGTTTTTAAATGTGTCAAAAAAAAAACATGGTTAATTTTTACCAATATTTTCAAAAATGCCAAATAAGGCGAAACATTAAATATCTGTTTTTAAATTAATAAACTGGCAATTAATCCAAAGAAATTTTCTAAATTTGGTGAAAATCTGTCCATCCGTTTTGCTTTGCATAAAGAACAGACAAACAGAAATTGATTTTTATATATAAGATAACAGACAGGCACATGCATGACGGTATAATATCTTGGTAATACATACGTAACCCTAAAAAATTCCAAGAATAAAAAATTAGGCTAAAACCGCACCTAAAATAACCTGAATTAAAATAAATCAGTGTCTAATTCGTTACATTCTTTCCTCATTCATTTTCTTGACGTCTTTCGGAACTTTCTCGTTATTTCTTTAAATCCTCTTTATTTCTCAACCTTGAACTGTCTTCTTTAATTAACAATTAATCATTATCGTTATATTTATGTCTCTATTCCCTTCATTTCTCAATTCCAATTTGTTATTTTCATCAAATTTATTCTCATTATTTTTTTGCTGACTTTAAATGAAATAAATCTGAGAATAAGTATTTGGAAATAGCAAATAATTTTAATAATTTAAATCTTACTATTTATAGAAAAAAATATCTAGATTATCGTCATTAATTTTTATTACAGAAGCTCGAAATGCAAGGTTTGATTGCCAATTTCGCGGAGTAGTGTGATAATACTTTTTTTTAAAAGAAAGTGATGCCAACGGAGTGGCCGAGCGCATTAAATCGTGCAGTTTGGAATGGTGAAAACAGTCTGGATTGTGAGGTTGGTGGTTCGATTCTCTGTTAGTGATATTATTCGGGCGAGAATAATATATTTACATTACTCTCATTTCACAATCATTCACCCCTCATCCAGGTGTAGGAGCTCGCCCCCTGGCATCGGCGATTAGCCTCATTGCAGAAACAGGCCGATGTAAAATAAATAATTAAAAAATAGAAAGTATTATACAGTTCAATAATAATAATTATAATAGTCCTTTATTAGTATTACTTATTACATTTATGTTAATCCTATTTCACCCTTATACAGGGTGTAACAGCGAAACCGCCCATCGCCAAAATTAGCTTTATTATTATAGTTACAAAAAAAAATACAACTATACAACGAAGGTCTAGAAGACCAAAAATATTTTTTTAAACCAGTGGTTCTCAAGTTAGAGTACAAAGTTATATTTTTTAAAATGAGATTATACATATGTTTTATACCTATTCGATAGCGTATTTTTAGGGTTTTGTATGTAAAACCCTTATACCGTCATTTTGTCGTCTGTCTGTTTGTCTGTCTGTCTGTTCGGTAAAAATTGTAGCTAAACGGCTAAACCTAGAGAGTTGAAGTTTGGCATGCTTGTACAACTCTTTGACCCGTACATAGGAAAAATACTAAAACATCTAAAAAACGTATCCCCATAAAAATATAAATAAATATGTGCTCATCGAAAAAAAATATATATAAATTCTGAGTAGGATATCAAATGAAAGGCCTTAGTACGTGGATTAACGATCAAAGTTTTATTTTTGCAAAATAAATTATTTTGACGCGATTTTTGCCAAATTTGTGCAAAAAAAATTGTCCCACACCCTGCAGCCCAGATGGTTTAAACTAAAAATCTGAAAAAAATTCTAAGTAATGTACATTGGTGTGAACTGGAATAGTACAACAGGAATTTTTGATTAGATTATTTTTTCGAAATTTTTTTTGTGTTTTTTTGTTGACGATGTAAAATATTTAATACGTTATGTAGCACAGTAAACCAGTAAGCTTTCATAATGTAATGGTTAGTCTTCTCGCTTTCTAAATTACAAACTAGGGTTCGCTTCCTGTCAATTTTATTTTTTGCTTTTTTCTGCATTTTTATTATTTTAAATTATTTTGTCAAAATTCTAGTTATATTTTGGCAAATGTTGCATTTAATTTTTAAAAGTGTAAATTTAACAACCAGTGGGAACTGTTGAAATTATTATTTAATCCTGTGTTGGAATGTATACGAAATTAGAGGGCGGAGCTTATGACTTAAAACAACCAATGTTTGATTTGGCGCCCTGGGCCTGTGCCCCATGGCCCCATAGATAAACGTTCATTACAGGCGTGTCAGTAATTAGTAAATGTAGCACATTCCCCACTCCTTTTAATTACACACCGCTGACCTGTTACGTAATGAGCTCATTACGTAACAGGTTGAGCTCATTACACAACAGGTTCAAGCAGCAATGGCCGACCGTTGCTGGGTAACGTAATAAGTACGTTGAAAGCATATGTCAAATTATTGTTAGTTTGTGAAGGAAACCAGATTAAAATTAAATAACTTAGTTAAAGTTACTCAATTTTGCAAATATATTTTTTGATAGCGTTGGTCTTGGTCAGTCAGTTAATCAGTTGACGCAAGTATTGTTATTTTAACTGAATTTACATTCCGTATGACTAGTTACATGGTCGTTGCTAGGCAACGTAATAAATAGGTTGAAAGCAACTGTCAAATTATTGTTAGTTTTTAAAGGGAACAGAATAAAAATTAAAAAAGTAATAAAGTTATAGTCGTGGAAAAAGCATAGTATGAAACTTGCATGGAATAGCCATTTCTTACTCGTATGCATTGGCTATTCCATACTCATGTGAAATAACCATCATTCCATGCTCGTTGCATAATATACTATTATACAACATGTCATATATTTAACTTAATGACTATACTTTTTAGAAGAAGTAGTTAACGCTGCTAATTTTCTCACGGACTGGTGCCGTTATGCTTACGTATTCTAGATTATGTATAACGACTGAGTTTATAAACAAACTATACCATATTCCATGCAAATTAAAAAAATATATATTAACATTTTTATAGATGTTCTTCTGATTTTGTGCTTATATATTAAAATAAAATTTCATCAAAAAAATATATAAAATAAATTATTCATTAATTCTCTCAAATAAATTAAAATTTTTCTTTTTAAAACACGAGTCAATTTATTCTTAAAACAAGGTAGAAAAGCATGTCTTTAATCGTTTAGCGGAAAAAATCGATTGTTATTACCATCGGCAAGTTATTTTTAACTTTTCCTTTAAAAGCTTTGTATAGGGCATTCGCTAGAAGTTAAAATGCATAACACGTAGATCGTTAGTTGTGAGATTTTACTGAGATCCAACTTGATTAAGATGTGAAGATATGCCTGGCACATGACTTGCACGCTTACAACTTTTAAGGCTGTTATAATGGTTATTAATAATTTTCAAATAGCACAATATTGTAACTTGTCAATGCAAGAACACCACCTCATATCCGAAGAGACGTTGCTGCAAATGTGGAGATGAAGCAATAGACCAGTACTTTCCAACTGGGCTATCGTAACACCTTGGTGTATTTTGTCTAGAAAATACAATCCCCACATCCCAGATATCAAGATTCCGACAGTTTTCTTATCCAGAAAATCTCGGGATTTAATATAGTCCTTAAGAGTCCTTCAATATCGCTTGCACGCTACGGGCCTGCCTACTCAAGGCACTTGGAATTTTGGCCTACCCAGTAGTGCTAGGACTTTCGCTGGTTTATGTGTTATTTGCTCTGTACCAGTTCTGTCAAAATTATTTGAAAAAATACTCCTTAAAATATAAATACTACAAGGTGTCTCAAAAGAAATTTTATATTTAGTGGATCGATTAAAAAAAAAGTAAGCCGTATATAGAAAAAATGTTTATTAATTATTAAAATACACTTTTTGGGGATTTATTTCTTAAAAATAATATCGTCTAAATGTAGACCCTCGCGTTCTCGGCACTCATTTAATCGAACAGTAAAATTACTTATGACGTCTCGGCAGGTGGACTCAGGGATGGCTGCCATTTCGTGACGGATATTTTCTTTCAAATGCGCCAGTGAAGTCGGTTTATTGGCGTAAACTTTAGATTTAAGATAACCCCATAGGAAAAAGTCCATAGGGGTTAAATCTGGACTGCGTGGAGGCCAATTTATGTCACCTCTCCGGGAGATCAATTTGCCTGAGAAAATTTCACGAACACGTGGCAGAGACATATTGGACGTGTGTGAAGTTGCTCCGTCCTGTTGGAACCATGTTCTTTGGTTATAGCCAGGAAAGTTTTGCAGTTCAGGTACCAAGAAGTTGTCTAACATCTCCACATAACGCTCTGAATTCACTGTAACTGCACGCCCCCTTTCGTCTACAAAAAAGTAAGGGCCGATAATTCCTCGCGCCGACATCGCAGCCCATACGGTCACTTTAGGCGAATGTAGGGGTTTCTGATGTTTGCGTTTCGGATTCGTTGCACTCCAGTAGCGGCAGTTCTGCTTATTTACGTGGCAATTAAGATGAAAATGAGCTTCATCCGAAAACAAAATGTTGGTAAACGTTGAAAATCGCTCAATCACCTGATTTACGAAATTAAGCCTCTGACTGGCATCTTGGGGCTTTAATTCTTGCACCAATTGAATTTTGTAGGGGTGCAGCTTTAGGTCTTTGTGCATAATGCGATGTAATGATGATCTATGCACATTTAAAGCACTTGCGCGCTTCCGAATTGAAAGGTTCGGGTCGTCACGAACAGACTGATTAACATTCTCCACGTTTTCTACCGTTCTTGATGACCTAGGTCGCCCGGATTTTGATTTATCCAGCGTTGTACCAGTCTCTTCAAACTTTTTAACCCAATGTCGAATGAGAGGAATGCTTGGCGCATCATTTAAGTGGCGAATACCTCGAATACTGCAGAATTTTCTACACGCTACAGTCGCCGAATCACCGTTTTTGTAAAACTCTCGCACGCATAACGCGCGGTCTGCTCCCGAGAAACGCTCCATAGCGACTGAATTCCCAAGAGCCAGGCTACCGATTGACATAACCCCCGCGCCCCTCGGATACGTTGCGTTCACGCAGTAAGCTAAATAAATATAAAATTTCTTTTGAGACACCTTGTACTTTTCTAACTTATCTAACAGCTAGTTAATACCAGGCCATCAGTTTGGATTCATAAACAAACACGGTACAATCGAGTGGTTAGCACTATAACAGAAATCCTTGAAACCAAAAAATATTGCTCATCAGCGTTTCTCGATATTTCTCAGGCCTTTGATAAAATATGGCATACTGGGTTAGTATAGAAACTTATGAAAAACTACCTGATTCACACTATATAATTTTTAAACCGTATCTCTCTGACAGACACTTTCAAATAAAGTTTATAAGTTTAGTTATTTCACACCCACATTATCAGGTGTGCCCCAAGGAAGCATACTAGGATTAATTCTCTATCTAATCTAAATTTCAATAAAACTTATGAATAAAAAAAAAAAAACAAATTATTACCATTATCTAATCCCGGGATAGTAGCGTAATCGTAAAAAGGGCGCTGGTATTCCCTAGTATTAAGGTTTGTAAGGATTCTGTATGGCAGCGGTTCTTAAACTGTGGTCCGCGTAGCCATTACCGGAGGTCCGCGAAACAATTTTGACATTAACTTTACATCCCACAAATTTTTGCTTTTATTCAAATAACTCATTTAATAAAAATCCTACATGGTCAAGACTTTTTGTACTTGCTGCTATCTAACTAGTTATTAACTAATTTTAACTAAACAATAATTAGTAAAAAATTTTTTTCAACTGCAAATTATTTACAGAAAACATATTATAATAAGATCTATTTTGACCAATATTTGACCAAGTAATGTTTGTATGAGTTTAACGTATTATAATTTGTAACTTTTTTTATTCTTTTTACTACTATTTTTATTGATTTTATGTTTTTTATTCTATATGCTAATAAAAATGTTCCTCTATAAATGCACAAAACCATTTATTAAAATAACCACCGATACATTTTTACCAATATTTATTACAACGTAGTGCCTATGAGATTATTGAGCCAGAAATTAAGTCTCAAGAACGACGTAAAATGCCTAGAGTTGAGATGGGGTCCGCAGAAAAAAATGTTGTTGAAGAGGGTGTCCTCGGACTACATAAGTTTAAGAACCCCTGTTGTATGGTATATATTTTATGGTTTATAAAATGTATGATTCAAATAAATTCGAATAAAACTAAAAAATGATATGAAAGGTTAATTTATACCCATTCTAGGTTTTCAAAGTTATCTATAATAGTAAGGCCGTCCGAACACGCAGCTACTTAAAATGTACTTGTTGCCACTTTCGAGTCACTTCCCATGTAATTCAATGGGAGTTCAACATTATAGGGGAAAAATTTTAAGATCGTAGCGCCACGCGGATTTTTTTGAAACCATTCTAAATCAGATACCACTTGACATTTACTAGTAAATAATAGCGAAAAGTGTATCAAAAAAACGACAAAAAATAAATAATTGTTTGGGATTTTCTTATTTTGTGAAGTGACATTACTTGTAAACATCTAAAATACTACATTTTGTGATCTGGTTTTAAGTTATGGCGGTTTTCCATTGTCGATTATTTTAATATATTGGGAATAATTCCCGTGTTGTTTACCAAGGGGTAGAAATCTACAATGCTGGGCATATAATATTGTGTGGAGTCACTGAAAAAAACAGAGAGTTCATAAAGATTTATGCATTATGCCTACAAACTTGTGCATTACAAACCCACACACAATAACAGGAATTTTCAAGATATGCGATAATAAATACAAAATTGAAAATATTTTTTGTAGTCACTATCATTAAAATGTAATGAGCAAACTTTGATACAAGGGCTCACTTTTTTTCCAATTTTTAAATTGTTTATCTAAACATCGCGTCGATTCCTAACCTCTTTCTTTCCCAATTTTGTTTCGAACCGTACGGTGTCTGATATTAGTGGAAACAAATGAAACGATATTTCCGGGTTTCTTCTTTTCAATGAATTGCACATAGGCACACAACAATATGTATTATACATTTTTCAATGATTATAATAAAACTTTAAAAACAAACTTCATACAAAACCAATACACAAAACGAAATGTTATATGATGGCAAACAAACCGGCATTTAGACAGACAGGCACATGAGTGATTGTACAAGGCTTTCTTGGTCATACCTACAAAATCCTAAAAATGGACTTTTCAAATCTGGAGTTTCACACAACAATTTACTGGCCTCTGGCATCAAAGAGTAAAATAGCATATTATATCGTCTATTAAACTGAAGTGATTTTGCAAAAGTTTCAGCTGTTGATGTTTATGCCGTGTTACTATGCGGCTGGAATCGATTGAAGACATACGCAGTTAAACGTCGATTGCTGATTCAAACAAATTCAAGCGGAGTGTTCGCGCGATCAGATCGGCCGCTTGCTGCCAAACAGTTGAATAATCAATGATAACACTACAACACCACTCATGATACAGAAATATTTAGTTTACATACAGTATTTACAAAAAAAATCGCTAAAAGTTTGTGTAAAAACACATGGTGAATTAGAAAAAATCTTGTATCTATGAGATGTGTTGTTTACATTTCGCCGACGATATATAATACTTTAAATTACTGATAACATAGGAGAAACATACCAAATGATGGAAGAATTAAATAGTGAAGCCGAAGAGATAGGACTCCAAATCAACATTAGTAAGCCCAGAGTAATGACAAATTTAGTGCTGAGTGGTAATTTGGCAATCTCGGGTAGATTCATGGATTAAGTATCTCACTACAAATACCTGGGACACGAAATCACTATCGGTCAGGACGTCCAGATCTTAGAGATTAAAAGAAGAATTGGTTTGGGATGGGCAATCTTTGAAAATCTGAGGCACATTTTAAAAGGTGGTCATCCTATCTGCCACAAAAGAAAGGTATTTGATCAATGTGTCTTACCAGTCTTCACCTAATGCCTCATTTTCATGCGGGTGTTGGAAGTGTGGAACAAAAAATTCAACCAATAGGATCGCTTTATTTTGAAAAAACCCGTACCATGGTATCGTAGGCGCGGTGTTACAAGCGCGGTGTCGCAAGTTTAAAAATTTCAACTCTAAGGCCGCGAACATACAGAAAGCTGGTAAATCAGCGCTGACAATCGGTACCGAAAACAAGCGTACTGGGTTACTGGTTGAGCACACGCTAAACGCTGATATTGCATGTGACACTGACAGATGACATAACCTGTATATTGATGTTTTTATTTATTTTTTCGTATTTATCGTACATTTTTTAATTATATTGGCCTAGCATAGAGTGAACGCTAGTTTTGAAAGTGTATAGCTATATATTTCGTATATTGGCTCAATTATTTAATTTAATTTAATTTATTTAATTTATTGAGAAATAGGGGATACAACAGACTTTAAAGTCCCAATTATATGTTGAAATAAGTGAAAATAGCGAGTTCTTATTCAACTTTGGATGAGTTGTTTCTAACAGAATCACTATATTTAAAAATCGAACCAAAAAGATAAGATATACATGCAATAAACCAAGAGAGACGTAAATATGGGGAATACCACCACCTTTTTCCTCAATTAAAAGAAAATGATGCAAGATTTTTTAAATATTTTTTTGTTTCGGCGCTGTCAACAAGCTGCTTAAACTGCTTAAATGTTTCGATAAGCTGGTAGTGTCGGCTACCAGCTTCGACCGGCGCCGACCAGTAAACAGCGTGTGCGGTTATATTTAAAAACATGGATAGATACTGCGGCAGATCAGCGCTTGTTGCCAGTAAAGCCGGTGCCGGCTTTCTGTATGTTCGCGGCCTAACGCCGGCCGCACCGTCGAAACCATAGAAACAGATATATTTTTTCGGAATGGTGAGATCTTTAGCGAGACACTTATATTAATTCATAAAAAAAAATTAAAAAAACGTAAATTGATGTAGCGAAATTGCTACTTTTACAATGTTGTCGGCAGTCATAAAGTTTATTATTATGGATTCGATTTCAAATATCTGGCCTGCAGAAATGTCATGCAGTGGGTAAACTAATAATACACCCCCAAGCAGGGGCCTACAAAATCTTCATTCTAAACTGTGATTTCAAATTTATTTCAGTAAAAAAGATTGTGTATTAAATTATTTTCTTGTAATTGAAGTAACTGTCTGTGCACTTTGTGTCTCATTTCTTGCAACAAGTTAAAATAATCTCCTTGTTGCCTTCTGTTTTTATGTATATATGGGACGTACCCACCATCGCTTTTCTTCATATCGCAATAAGTCTAAATATGCATAAAAAATTGATGTGAAGTGTGAATATTCACACATTTCAGGGTTTCGCAGGTATATAATAAGTGAAGGCGGTATGCTGAGCGTGTAGGACAAATTTTACTTTGTAGTAATCACGGCAAAATGAACGATATTTTTAAAATAATTTATTGTCTGTTAATCATATAAGACTGGTTATTAAATTTACACTCTTAAAAATTAAATACAACGTTTGTCAAAATATAACTAGAATTTTGATAAAATAATTTCAACATAATAAAAATACAAAAAAAAAAAAACGGAAAAAATAAAACTCACTCCGTACTCGAACTCGAAACCCTTCGTTTACCAGCAGTACTCTAACCCATTACGCTATCGAACGCCTTGCGTATGAGTGTCTTACATTGGTTTTACTTTTGCACTTTGTGAACCAAAAACCACAAAAAATGCTTTATTTTCCGAAAACATAATCTAATAAAAAATTCCTGTTGTAATATTTCGGTTCACACCAATATACATTACTTAGAATTTTTTTAGATTTTTAGTTTAAACCATCTGGACTACAGGGTGTGGGACAAATTTTTTTTTGCACAATTTTGGCAAAAATCGTAACAAAATAATTTATTTTGCAAAAATAAAAATTTGATCGTTAATCCACGTACTAAGGGCTTTCATTTGATACCCTACTCAGAATTTAAAAAAAATATTTTGTTTTCGATGAGCACATATTTGTTTATATTTTTAGGGGCGTATGTTTTTTAGATGTTTTAGTATTTTTCCTATGTGCGGGTCAAAGAGTTGTATAAGCATGCCAAATTTCAACTCTCTAGGTTTAGCCGTTTGGCTACAATTTTTACCGAACAGACAGACAGACAGACAGACAGACAGGCAGACAGACAGACAGACAGACAGACAGACAGACAGACAGACAGACAGACAGGCGACAAAATTACGGTATAAGGGTTTTTTGGTCATACCTACAAAATCCTAAAAAGAGCTAGACGTCTCCTTCGATTTGACGACATATTTAATGAAATTGAATAACCGTTTACTCCAAACACTTGTATAAACTTTTAGGTTAAATTTGGGTTATATACAAATGTCAAAACCGAAAAGGCGCCCTTATCACGCCTCCAACCCCACCATGAAATTCGAACTTGTAAATATAACACCACGCCTCTCACCCCTGTCACGCCTTTGACACTACCATGAAAATGAGGCATAAAGTGCAGAGACTCTTACTCCCACGCGAAATTCTGCGGAAAAAACGCGTTATTCAAAGATCCATGGATAGAACGATGGTTGGCACTTTAGAATAGAAAAACAAATTTGTGGATCAGACAGAAAACAAAAGCTTGGGATATAATTGGAAAATTTTCACGTGGCAGTGGGTAAGCCATGTTGCTAAAGCCAGTGGTTGTAGATGGAGCAGAAAAATACTGGAATGGCGGCCTAGAGATTACTCGAAAGCGAGGCTGACCTCCTACCTGATGGATAGATGGTATTAAGAGACTGGTCGGCAATCGGCTGGTGGTGGCACGGGACAGAAAAAGTTTAGATGCAAAGGGAAAGCATATGTTAAGCAGTGGACATCAATGGCTGACAAATGATTTAATTAAATATAGATACAATGATAACTAGAACAGCGAGAAATGCTTACCAAAAATATCTCGCAATGTGAAAATCGTACTATTTAAAGTACGAAATTAATGTATTTTAATATAATTGGTGTAGAGTGTTAGTTAAAATTTTAGGCGCACAGTAACTACGGCTATTTGCGCCTAAAGCAGGCCATCCAAATGACTACAATACATATTAAAAACAATAAATAAATAAATAAAATCAATAAAAATACGCATACTCAATAAAAGAAATCTTGCACGGACAAATACAAATAAATAAGATAAAAAGTTTGTTGGAAAAAGTGAACAATTACCAATGTCAATTACCATCAAATATGACATTCCAGAAATAGAACACATTAAAATAAAGTGCAAGACTTTATTTTAACACAAATAAAGTCTGTCCATGAGTGCTCTGTCGTCACCTAAAGCAACTTACAGGTCATAGCACAGGCCTAACCTCTCCCTGAAATCCTCGAACTGCACATGTTGAAATGTGTAATGCAGACAAATCTGTGTTACACGTCTCACATCTAGGAGACTCTTCACCTCGAAGGAGGTGACCATGGATCCACCATCGGTGGCCTATATGGAGGCGTGTGATGGCAATCTCCTATCTGCTGTTAATCCTGCAGGAAGAACCCATAGTTTAATGTCTCCCTTAATCTGTTTTAACTTAACACCCTTTATGCTGCTCCACTCATGTTGTCACCTGGCTAAAACCAAATGTTTCAGATGACTCTTTATGTCATCTGGAAATATGAAACTCACATCAATCCTAGGTCTGTGGGAGACGGTTTTTACAGCTACATCAGCTGCTTCATTACCAGTAATACCAACATGTCCGGGTATCCAAAATCCAGGTAACTGGTGTAGAAATAATATCTTAAATGAATCACTGAATCTTTCCTTCAATACTACTACACTACTAGCCTTCATCAGTAGCACACTGGTGAAGGCTGCATTGCAGTCGATAGTTCCATACAGTGTTGGGAGCCATGGAAATATCTTCCGTAATAACATAACATCTTTCATAGTCCATATCTTGCACCATAAGATTTTGGATAGTCCCCAACGTCAAAAATTAAGTATAAAGGCGTCGTTTTGCTAACGAACACCAGCTTAATCGCATGGTATAAATCATATGATTCTGGGCCGATGGAAACGTGGGGAAAAATGTTCTATGACTAGTTTTGACGAATGTACGAGGGATGTTTCCAAAGTTCTGGGAATTTAGCTATAATTTTTATTATTTTGTTAATTTTCGTCAATATTACAATGTAGTTTTTCAACATAATCTCGATTTAACTGAATACATTTATCCCAACGATAAATTATTTTTCCCTCAGTCTCTTTTTCGGTGTCTCCTCAATCCACCTGTTCCAACAGCCTTGGCACCCTTCGCGGCGAAACCTTGCTAACGCCCAAACAATCATGCAAGGTGTCATGAACTTGTCGTGTACCTATCCCTAGGCGCACACTAATTTGACGAATAATTATTCGCCTGTCCTCTTTCAGTAGGTCTTCGACGGCAGTAATGTTTCTTTCATTTACTGACGTGCTTGGGCGCCCACTGCGTGGATCGTCTTTTAGTGATGTTCTACCGGTTTTAAAACGATCGCTCCACCGATAAACAGTACTTTTGGATTCTGCAGACTTACCAAATACTCCTTGCAGACGCTGAATAATTTCTGATGTTTTCACACCTTCTTTCCACAAAAACAAAATTATTGCCCTTTGAGATTTTGCTGCGTCTTCCATGGATACAAAAACAGTGCTATGAAAACGCGTCTATATCAGTCGAACGCCTAAATCAGACTGAACAATATTGCACTAGATAGTTGCATAGACATGTCAAGACTTGTCTGGCACCAATAACATTGCCTATAAGTTCTGCGTAATTTAATTATAGCACAATTCCCAGAATTTAGGAAACATCCCTCGTATAAGGGGGTAGAGGTACGGAAATTATTTTGATAAATTATGAAAAATAAATTTGAAGCACTTTGCACTTTGGTAGCGTCATGGTAAATCTGCCCCTGATCACAGCATAGGACAATACAATATAAGTCAAAAGCGAGTATTTTAATTAATGATAGTGTACTACACCTAGTACAGTTACATAAAATTTCTTTATGCAATATTTTTTGTGCTGTTGACGATTTTCTATTGATATAGTTATTAATTTATTTTCGAAAAAATAAAACTCTTGAGAATGATAAATGAAGAGAGACGTCACAGTTTATCGACGTTATAGCGCGTCTCTATAAGCGTCGAGCCACGCACTCGTTGAGAGTTGAGAGACGGGTGTTTGAGAATCGCTCTAATAGGAGAGCCAATGAAGTTGCCTGCAGCTCAATGGAGACGCGTCAAAGTGTGAAGCTGTATTGTACACATTGCATTCACAATTCACATCCATATTAGAGTGGTTTGCTACAATCTACCCTTGTTCTCGACATCCTATTGCCGTGTTATATACTTCAATATCATTTCTATAACAATAATGTAACCAACATTCATTCAGTGCCAGGATGAAATAAATGGCAAGAACTTTAAATGTCTTTATAATGTTTGTGTTTCAAATTGTCAAAAACAGTATATACGAGATGTAATCAAAAAACCTGTGCAATTTTTAAAATTCCCGCGCTACCTTTGTCAGACCCGGATATCCGGATATCATATAGACCCGGATAAAAGCAGTACATACACCGCAGAGGTATTCGCTATCCTAAAAGCACTCCAGCAAATTAAAGGAAAAAATCAGCTATGGCCACCACAGGACCGACCACCATCATAAAGTACCTGTATAAAATACATTCTAGCAGCAGAGTAGAAATAACTTGACCTAATATTTTCTAACAGAGATGTTATTTATCATGACCATGGAAACGTTACATATAAATATGAAAAAATTTTACAGAAATTATTCAAAATTTTTCGTTTTATCAAAAAACGTCTCAAATAAAAGTTATTAGTTATTGCTTTTATAGCAACTTTTGTTTAATAAATTTTTTCAAGATATTTTTCCGTTGTGAAATATTCGCAAAAATTTCAAAATCGACACGAATAAACTCATTTCAACCATTTTTAGTCAACCGATTTTTACCAAAAGTTGATCAACTCGTGCCATTTATGTCAAAAGCTTAAATATGAAGTTTCATAAAAATCCTTTTAGCCGAATTTGCTCTGCACGTGTACACAGACAGACGGATCGACGGACAGACAGAAGGACAGACAGACAGACAGATGGACGGACAGACAGACCGACAGACATCATGCTAAAAATAGTCAAAACGTTATGTAGGGACCTCAATTCGTGGAGATCCATTGAAATCTCGAAACGTCAAAATGGCATATATGTTGGCGGTCGGTAAAAATGAAGAACACCAAAGATATTTAAAAATTACATACTCACTCAGTGCTTTACAGGACATAATCCACCCCTACACACAACACCCCTTCACAGGACGAATCCAAGAGCTCACCCACCAACTTCACCGAGAGAAAAACACCATACACTTCATCTGGGTACCATCACATATCGCGTTTTACAGTTTGGGTAATACACTGTTCCAGCATCCTTTCTCCTGGCCGACGACGAACAAATGATCGGCCTTTATTGCCAAAAATTTCAAATTTTTATTCGTCCGATCAAAGCACTTTGCTCCATTCTTCTACCGTCCAATTTATATTCTCTTTGGTCCAGGCTAACCTTTTTTAGGGTTTTGTAGGTATGACCAAAAAACCCTAATACCGTCATTTTGTCGTCACACATAAGACATAGGAAAAGTACCAAAACATCTAAAAAACATATCTCCCTAAAAATATAAACAAATATGTGCTCACCGAAAAAAAAAATATTTTTTTAAAATTCTGAGTAGGGTATCAGATGAAAGCCCTTAGTTTGAAGATTAACGATCAAAATTTAATTTTTGCAAAATAAATTATTTTGATGCGATTTTTGCCAAAATTGTGCAAAAAAAAATTTGTCCCACACCCTGTAGCCCAGATGGTTTAAACTAAAAACCTGAAAAAAATCTAAGTAATGTACATTTGTGTGAACCGGACTAGTACAACAGGAATTTTCAGATTATGTTTGACCATGTAAAATATTTAATGATATTATGTAGTACAATAAACAGAGCGCTACGATGGTGTAATGCTTAGAATACTGGTGTTCTAATTTGCAAACTCGAGTTCAATCCGGCCTCGAGACAATTTAATTTTTTCTGTTTTTTTTTTTCATTTTTATTTTGTTTAAATTATTTTTTCAAAATTCTAGTTATATTTGGGCAAATATTGCATTTAATTTTTAAAAGCGTAAATTTAATAACCAGTGGTAATTGTTGAAATTGAATACTTTTGGACTTACAACCAAGTAACGTATATATAATACCATGGATACAAGCAAAAAAATAAAATATATAAAATATATGTTATGTCATGTGTTATATTGTCTGTATCATATTAGTGCCTTAAAACTTAGGCGGAACTAAATGGGAATTTCGTTCTTTTAGGTTGTCACGACAAAGGACCTTGCTTGGGTTATTTCATTTTTCACGTTGGAATGTCAAAATTTAAAATTACAACAATGAAACCATGGAAACGAATGACCTATGTCAAAATTAAATTATTTTTTTTTATATATTTTAATGACAAAAAAATAAATAAATGGGAAATTTGTATTAAGAATGACACAAAAAATCAAAATATAAAGAAAATGACATTTTAAAATGATATTAACCTTAACCAAAAAATGTTTATTGTAAGTATGATTTACAAAGCTTAAACTAAACGGCCGAAAAGCATGATTTAAGCGATGAAAGTAACTAAATTGCAAAATCTAGTTCCGCCTAACCGTTTGGAACAGACTTTACACGAAATCAGAAGGGCGGAGCTTATGACTAAAACAACCAATGGAAGCCATAAGCGCAATTTTCTAAATCTTATTGAACTTTGCTATATAAAAAAAATACTGCAAATATTTAGAAATCTACATAATGGTATTAGATATTCGAATTAAAATTAACAAAAAAATATTTTAACATAAAATTTGTTTTGGCATCCCAAATAATCATCATTCAGTTACTAAATATCTGCAAAACCCAGAAATGTGTGAAAATTCACACTTCACATCAATTTTTTTGTTTATGGACGGTTGTAAGACGTTGTTTTTTAACCGCAACGCGACCTCTGAGGCCTACTTCAAGTAGACGTCTTTTTATTGTGGTAGTGCTTACATTTTAAGGTGCGATTAAACTTATGTACGATAGTGTAGGTACGGGCCTTTTCATTTGCTCTTCACTGCCAAATCTGGCCACTTTTTATTTATTTATTTTTTTTGTACGGTAATTTTGAACCAAATACAAATTTCTCATGCGCATGTACTGTATGTTAGCTTCCGATGTCTGACAACACTGGCTCCTAGGATGATTAAGTAAAGGATGCGCTATTCGTATACTAACAACATTGACGATTGTGTGGAAACCCCTGTTGAGAAAGAAGGCCATATATGTCTGTACTGTGCACACTGCAACTACGTAATGAGCATGTGCTACATTTGAATTTGAAACAAGCGTATTTTTGAATGAAAATAATTATGGAATTTCTTAGAAATTATTCTAAAATCTCGTAATTTCACAGCAAATTTTATAACATATTTGAGAAATTTGTATAACACGGTGTTAATTTTCTGCGTATCGTGTCAAACGGACCTGAAACTGTATAAATGTGTATTTAAAATTTATCTAATCATTTTAAAATAATATTATTTGTCATTAAAACAATCTTTAATGATATTTTAAAAATTAAAGGCTGCCAATAAAGGAGGCAGTATTATGAATTTAATCAGTCAGTTAAAGGATAAAGTGGTAGTTACAATAAACTAAAATAAGCTTGAAAAATATTAGTGCCAAATAATACTACCCAAACATCTTGTTGCGAAAATTACATGACTATGGCCCGATTGCAAGAATCTCTATTAAATTTAATGATTCAAAATACCAGAGGTGGCTAGCTATGGGTCCTTTTGAAATATTCCGATAAGACGTTGAAGGGCCACATCCTTTGAGTATCCCCCCACAAACCAGAAATTAATTTAATTTTTATCGTTCGATTAATGAAGGATTGAAAGACGGATGTACAAAATGAAATATATGGAGGAGGGGGCGCAGAGGGGTTAATTTTGATATATATATTTTTTTTACATTACATAGAAATATTCTAATCTTTACCTATAAGGGATGGTTTGATAATTTTTATTTGGTTGTGATAATTGATTAAATGAAAGTATGGAAATAAAATATATAACACAAATAGATACACATATTCTTATTCGTTTTGAAATATCACAAGTCTTTTGAACATTTTTCTTTTCGCCACCTTGTGTATATCTAACAATTTAGCACAGTAATAGCGTCTTACGTGTGTACGCAGTACCGCGATATATATCTTTCTCACTCAGTAAGGGTTTCCACACATTTTACACACGAATAGCGCATCCTTTACTTAATCATCCTAGACTGGCTCCATGTCACTTATTTAAGTCTCAAAATTGACGCGCAAAAGACGCAGAAACTGGGATATCTACGGACAGAAAATTTAGCGAGTATTGGTACACAAGATATCTGAAGACACTTTGCAAAGAATTATGCTGAGTTCGTGTGAGTATCTCAAAGTCAACCCGATAAACAGTTCACAATTTTTTAACTGTAAAGTAGTTCCTCATACAAATATTTCAAGATTTCAATTTTTACCCACATTCCAATACTTTCCTAAATTCGTAATGAGCAAGTAAAAAAGCAATTTTTGCAAAGGTAATACATTAGTTAGAAAGTAATAAATGTCTGTAATATTTCGTAAATTCCAACGGTAACAAATGTTTGTGAATAGGGTAGGAATTCCAAGTTTCCTGTTATCGCAGCCCATTGATTGCTGCCATCATTAATCTCAAATATATCTAGAAGAAGAATCACGTAGGACCTACGTCATAACTTATCGAACCAACGAAAAACTTTTCCTTACATACTTCTATGTGAAAAATGATTTTCTTTTTTGTAAAACTCTCCTCATGATTCTTGTCTGAATAAAATAACTCGAGCATGTACCTAAAAAAGATTATATTGGACAAACTACTTATCTTCGATACTTTTAAATCGTACATTATTTATTATTATCAAACACATAAGGATATTTGATTTAATTTTACACTAAAGATACTATAATAAAGAATATATTACAGCTGTATTAACATAAGAGGTGTGAATAAAATGTTTGCAATTTTTTATACATTTTACCGACCGCCAACATACGAGGTCTGTTCAAAAAGTATCGCGAATTTTGAATTTCTGCGGGTTACGTATATTCGATTTTCGATTTTTTTGTGGCGTTATGTTGGTACTCATGTCTCTCACTTATGCCGACAAATTCGGCCATTTTGAATGTTCAGTTAATTTTTGACAGTTGCTTTGCTTGCACGTGTTTTGGCTCGTCTTCGATTTTTGCCTATACCAAAAAATGGATCAAAGAATCTATCAAATTTTGTGTGAAAATCAAAATTAAGTGTGCGGATGTATTCCGAATGTTGACTGTGGCATATGGTGAAGCTACCTTGGACCGAAGCAACATTTATCGGTGGTACAAAATGTTCTCAGAGGGCCGAGAAGATGTGAAGAAAATAGTATTGGCCAATCGTCGAATCACCGTTAGAGAAGTTGCTGAGCACCTAAACATATCGATTAGCTCGTGCCATTCGATTTTTACCAATGATTTGGGCATGTCGTTGCTTGTGCGCGAATTTTTGGTAAAAAAAAACACACTAATAATGCCGCAGCCACCGTATTCCCCAGATCTGGCCCCCTGTGACTTTTTCTTGTTCCCGAAACTGAAGAGGCCCATGAAAGGACGACGCTACGCTACGAGTGAGGAGATAAAGACGGCATCGAAGGAGGAGCTGAACAAGATCACAAAAAATGATTTTTTCAAGTGCTCCGAGGATTGGAAATAACGTTGGCACAAGTGTATAATATCTGGTGGGGATTACTTTGAAGGGGACAAAATAGATATTCATGAATAAATAAATAATTTTTAAAAAAACACAAAATTCGCAATACTTTTTGAACAGACCTCGTATATAAGGGAGGTATTGTAACCCTACATAACGTTTTGACTATTTTTAGCAAGGTCTGTCGGTTGGTCTGTCTGTCTGTCTGTCTGTCTGTCTGTCTGTCTGTCTGTCTGTCTGTCCGTGTACAAGTACAGAGCAAATTCGGCTAAAAAGATTTTTATGAAACTTCACATTTAAGCTTTTGACATAATGTATACAAGATACTGTAGAGACCAACTAACAGAACTAAATTCCAACTGACTTCTAACTAAAGAAAAATAGAGAGAAATTATGGGATTTAAATTTTTTTGAAGTTCTGGTAACAAACCCTAACATTTTGTAAGATTTTTTAATAATGTTGTCAATATGTATATCAAATATTAATTTCTGATCAAATGTTATCCCCAGATCTTTACCAAAAGTAACATTAGGGACGACATCTGCATTAATATTATAATTAAAATCTATTATGCTTCTGTTTCTAGTAAATGATATTTTTGAACATTTTGAAATATTTATATTTAATTTATTTAGCTGTAAATACTCGGATAGTCTATTTAGATTAGATTGAATTTCATTACAATCATTGAGATTTAAAATTTTCAGAAATATTTTTAAATCGTCGGCATAAAGAAGAAAGTTGTATTTATTAAAGCACATATTTATATCATTTATAAAAATATTAAACAGAAGTGGGCGTAGGTGACTACCTTGGGGTACACCGGAAGTTATTCAATATTCAGTATATTAAGTGACTAACTAAATATTGCCGCCGCATCCAAATGGCACGTGTTGCAATGAGCAACGTGACAAAGATTTGGAAGGATAAAAATATATCCCGTCAAACCAAATGCGCACTGGTAAACTCCCTAGTCTTCTCTGTTTTCTATTACGCCTCTGAAACATGGATAATCGAATGGGCATTCGAAATGTGGTGTTGGCGCTACATGTTACGAATACCGTGGACAGATAAGAGTACAAACATATCAGTTCTTGGAGAAATCAATCCTACCCAGTCTTTCAAGTCTGACCTCTGCATGAATACTGAAATTATTTGGGCATGTAAAGCGCCACAAGAATTTGAAAAAACTTATCGTACAGGGAAAACCAGATGGAAAGCGCCGCCGCGATTTATCACCTACTCGATGGACCGACCTTATAACCAATCTCACAGGAACAAGTCTTGTGACAGCTGTTAGAGATGCCGAAGATCGAGTCACTTGACGACGGATCCGAAGAGATTTTTTCTTTTTTAATATAACACATTAAACTCAAAAGAACAGTAAAAGTTTATTTATTCAAAGTATGCTCCATTAGAAGTTATACATTTTCCCCATCTTTCAGGCAATTTGTGAATACCTCGCCAGTAGAACTCTTCCTCTTTCCCCGCAAACCATTCATCTAGCCATTCTTTCACATTTTCATATGAACAAAAGTGCTGCTCGGCAAGTGCGTGACGCATCGATGCGAACAAGTGGTAATCTGAAGGGGCCAAGTCTGGTGAGTAAGCGGCATGGGGTAGCACTTCCCACTTGAGTGCCTGCAATGTGTTGCAAACTGATTTTGCCTTATGTGATGGATTTTGCCTTATGTGATGGAGCGTTTTCGTGAAGAAAGATTACCTTATGCTGTCTTCTTTCGTATTCTGGTCGTTTTATGAGCAGTGAATGGTTCAATTCGATCAGTTGTTGTTGGTAGCGTTGGGTATTAACTGTTTCATCAGGTTTTAACAATTCATAATAGACCACACCCCTTTGGTCCCACCAAGTACAGAGCATTGTCTTTTTGCCAAAGCGATTCGGTCTTGCAGTTGATGTGGATGGTGAGCCTGGGTTCACCCATGATTTTTTGCGTTTGGGATTTTCAAAATAAATCCATTTTCATCGCCAGTAATGATAAGATGCAAAAAAGACTTTTTTTTTGTATCGTGCAAGCAAAATTTCACAAGTGTTTTTGCGTTTTTCCATCTGCCTCTAATTCAATGCATGTGGAACCCATCTGCCGACTTTCTGGATCTTACCCATCTCTCGTAGGCGATTGGAAACAGCTTGTTGACTAACGCCTAACTGCTCTGCTAGTTGTTTTTGTGATTGACTATCATCTTCCTGTAGCAATGTTTCCAATTTTGTATCTTTTTGGAGTTTTTCCATGTTCTTTGTCTGTAAGATCAAAGTCAACACTTTTGAAACGCCGAAACCATCGTTCACACGTATCTTGCGATGGAGCATATTCACCATAAGCTTCTCGAAGCAGTCGGTATGATTCAGCAGCAGTTTTTTTCAAATGAAAATAAAACAGTAGTACTGTCCGCGAATACTCTTTATTTGGCACAAAATTTAACATTTTTAACACAGTAAAACAAAACTATATGATCATTTTTCAAATTATAACCTATACGCATTTGACACTTAATGATAACTTAACAAAACGCCATATGTGTTGAAACTTTGAACTATACTCTGTTTGCGCGGCAAGTTTGAAAAAAATCCGCATTTCATACTTGTAGACCTGAGGTTTGTTCGTTTGTGTTGCACCAGACTTGTCCAGGACAAGAGCAGCTGACGTCACTATATAAGATAACATTGGTGGGGGAAGCTGTGGTGTAGTTCAGTGTAGGTTGGGCAACACAAACGAACACACCTCTGGTAAATGAAGATAACACATAATCATGTGATCACTACACGTCGTTCGCGATATTGGATTAAGAGGAAAACTAAATATTTGTTAAATATAGATCAATAAAATTTACTAGTTTATAAATTAAAACTGCTAAAGCGTGGAATTTTAAAATATCATCCTATTTTCGCTCTAAATGGTATTAGTTTAATTATTTTGCAATAGCCACGTAGGCAGATAATTTTTACTGCATTGTTTTCTGGTGAAATTATTTCACTCGTAAATTGTATTTCGAACAGCCACTATTGATATAAAAACTGTTGATTTATAGACAATGAAATAAATTAAAATATTACATTCATATTTAAATATTTTTATTTTAAAACAACGAAAATTATAAAATATACGAGGTTTAATAATAAAATATCAGGACTAGCATCATAAAACTTTATTAATAAATATTATGTGACCAAAAAATTTCCTTCGGTATTATGCTTTTGACTCAGTTAAATTTAATAACCGGTTTTTTTCTCCACTCCACACGCGCCTTCTTTTGAATATCAGTTATTTGGTGTGGTATCTACCGAGCATAAAGTTTCCTGACGGCCGGATGTTCATGTAGGATTATATTGATTCGAGTCATGGATATGTCCAAGGATGCCTCAATAAACCTTGTAAGTGCAAAGGTTAACCACCTCCAACATATTTCGGACAGCATCAATAGTTTTCGGAGTGAAAACACTAACAGGACGACTTCTATGATGTTCGTCTTTGAGAGAAATACTCCCAAGTTGGAACTCGTTTAACCACTATTTTACAGTAACCAAGGATAGTGCTTCATCGAAAAACAATCGTTTTAATTTTTGCGAACATTGTTGTCTTTAAAATCATAAAAAGTTATGGCCCAAACATGTTCGCGTCTTATGCGTCGGATGCGGATACAGAAAAACGCATCCGCGCAGGGCTCTAGCTATGACCTGTCAGTTGCTTTGGGTCACGACAGAGTACTCATGGATAAGCTGATACTCTTCCTGAGGAAATCGAACTTACTGTTTTATGGATGAAGTCTTGCACTTTAATTTAATGTGTTTTATTATTTTCTGTAATTGTCCCCTTTACATCCCGTTACCATCACAATGCGTCTGTTTAAATTTTCGAACAGGCTTTTATCCCATTTATTTGTGTTTCGAAAATTAAATTTTAGCCAGCCTATAATTAAATATTAAATCCTTCGTGAAGTATTAGACTATCCAAGACGAACTCCTTAAAATTTTGAGTTTATATTCTTGTTATCTTATTAACTTTGGAAGCTTTAATAAAAATCTTTATCTTTGTCCTTGACATTGCATTTTTACAACAGTTACTTTTTTATTTACAACTAAAAAACTAGAAGTAAAAAGTTCCTAAAAGTCTGTATTGTACCAACATCATTATTATGTAACTAACGACGGCAGAGTTTAAAAATCGTTGTCAAGGTTTCGTAGTTTTTACTGCGAAAAATAAAAATAACGTCGCTGTTATTGATTGAGCAGACAATCTGTCTAGCGCCTTGCCACCAGCCTGAAAAGATGCCGGTTACAGATTAATTCAGTAATCTGATATTCAGGAGCTTGCACATAACAAAATGAATTAATTTTTATCTATTCGACGTCATATTTTAAAGCTATATAATACACTAAAACAGTTTAGTAAAATATAATACAAGGCTTAAAAATTAATATATGAGTATTAAGTCTGTAAGAAAGTTTTAGTCCTTTTTCGCTTTTTAGTTCGATCTTCCCTTTAATTTCATAAAATACCTAGTCTTACCTTAAATACGGGGGTCATATAAATGAGCAAAAGCCAAATGCGCAAAGGATTTTTACGCGCAAATGGTTATTAATTTTTTTTAAAATAAGAACCATTTGCGCATTCTATCCGCGCATAGCGTTTCCCGCAGTCGTTTTACTGACTAATGCCCTCTCTGATTATTTGCTAACGTTATCAGTCAGTCTGACGTTGCTAGTGGAGGTAGACGATATTTCTCGGCAATTTAATACGAGGGCTTTAAGTTTTTACAAAAACTAAGAAAGATGTTTTTTTTTTTTGGAAAAACTAGTTTATTGCTTTTCAAAATATTTGCCTTCAAGATTTATACACTTTTGCATGCATTAAAAGCAATTCTCGAAACATATTTCCACTCTGAAGTTTGTATCTCAAAAACATGGTTTTCGAAGACTGCAACAGTTTCTTGAGCTGATGAAAATCGCTGTCCACGCATTTTTTTACATTGGAGAACAAAACAAGTCGTTAGGGAATAAATAAGGTGATGTAATAAGGTGATGTGATAAGTAATGTCTCATTGCCCGCAATGAGACATTAATTCGAAGTTTTTCTCCTTCAAATAATTAATTGTTTGACGTGCTGTGTGGGAGCTTGCATTGTCATGATGACGAATGATGTGACGTTTTTGGTTATTTTTCCTGATTTTGTCGATGACTTCTGCCAAACAAATGGTTGTATACCATTCAGCATTGACTATTCTCCGATCCTCTAAAGGAATGGTTGCGACATGTCCAGTACAACTGAAAAAACAAGCGATCAATTTCTTGGAAGTGCTTCGTGAACGAACAACTTTTGTTGGGTTTCGGTTCATCTTGGAAGACCCAAACAGTAGATTGTTGCTTAGTTTCCGGTTTATATGAATAATTCCAAAGTTTCGTCACCTGTAACGATGTTGTATACGGATTTTGCAGTGCCTAAGTTGAATTTTTTTTAGCATACCCTTACACCAATCAACACGAACCTTTTTTTGAGCTTGGGTCAAATTATGGGGAATCCATCGGGAACAGATTTTTTTCACAGCTGCGATATGCCAAAGGATGCCTCTATCTCACGGAAAGTCATATCTTCTTCAATCATTTTGCGCACAGCACCGATGTTTTTTTGAATAACAACCGATTTTGGTCGACTTGGGATTCATCACTAACGGACGCACGACCACGACGAAATTCTGCAAACCAATTGTAAACAGTCTTTTCTGATAGTGCTTCATTACCAAAAGTTGAACGAAGCGAATCTATGCATTGTTGTTGAGTTAAGCCTTTACTAAAATCGTAAAAATCATCCAACGAAAACCTTCACGAGTAATATCCATTTTTTCATAAACTTGTTTTTTTAAACACTCACTGTCATCAAACTATTCAGTCAATTTGTAAGCTGCCACTGATTTCACAATAACAAATGTCAATTTTTACGAATAGTGTAATGAGACATTTCAATATTGCGAGGTAACCCTCGTATAATTTGTACTTATAATAATAATAATAATAATTTATTGGTGTTATGTACATTATGAAAAAATGTTTACACAAGTCAACATACATACATGTCAATTTAGATAAAATTACAATAGAAACAGATTACAATGACATTACAATATATTAAAATGAGGTTAGTTAACAATTAAAATATTTTGAAAAGTCGATAGTATAAAATTCACTTGCATGTTATAAACAGTTTTCCGTCAGTATGAATTTCATTCTGAGTTTAAAGCTCTTTATGTTTAAAACCCTGATCTCCTGTGGTAAATGATTATAAAGGAATGCGGTTAGATACGTACCATTTTTAGATTTACTTGATCTTATTTTTGGTAGCCTTAGATTGCATTTACTCCGGATGTTGTAATTGTGAGTATTATAAATTTTTGCAAAGTTAGAGGGATTTTCCTTTACATACATCAGACAGGTAAATACAAATAAACTATTAATAGTCATTATATTTGATTTAGTGAACAATGAACGGCAATGAGCCCTGTAGGGCGCATTGTTCACTATCCGTATGGACTGTTTCTGTATTTTAAAGATACGCTCAAGAAGATTGTATGCCATACGCTAAGTTTTTTCTGCACATCTTTTTGAGAAATCTCATTTCTATATGTCTTATTCTAGTTCGCATTTCTTCTGTTTTTCTCAAATTTGTATGTCGGTATCTGTACCATTATTATTTTGAAAAAATTATACCTTCACCTCTTTAGGTATTTATCTTTTTACGATATATGTAGGGTAGTTATTTTTCAATTTAGCATAAAGTTAAAAAGACCTACATCAAGGTCACCATTAACCTAAAAACAATTTCCAGCACCTCGGTAATAGACTTCTTCCTTCCAGGCATTATACTTCAATTTTATGAAAATATATTGTAGCGTTATCTTTTATGTAATAACTTTTATGTTCTCGTTGTATACACTTATAGTTGAGCTTACACGAACTTGAAATCTTGAACCAAGCTTAATTATATTAGCTCAAGCATTACGTGATAGTTTACTGGAACGTGCTACTGTCACTGCTTCTGATAAATTGAATGTGTTACTTGAATGGGATAAGAAAATCCTTATAGAAAAACTTCCTTATAAATAGTCCTCACAACATGTTCATATTTATTAAAATACTGGTTTATGATTAAAGAAGATGCAATATTAGATAGAATACCCCAGTGGCACGGATGTAGTGTATCATTTGTTCAATCAAAGTAAATTATATATACAAAGTGTGTAAATTAATTAACCGGACTGGCAACATAGCGTTTGATCTGGCAATAATTGGGACGCGAGACTTGGAGGGGCGGTAGGTGAACATGCGATACGCCTTCAGTTTGAACTTTGGCCAAGGTCGGGGGGATAGAAGGAGGTGTAATTAAGACAATTGGAGAAAAGGACGGAAGAGGTAGAGATAGGACAAGAAAGGGGTGAAAGAGAAGTGAGGAGAAACAATATAGTAGACAGACAGGCAGAGTTGAATAATATGGAGAATAGAAAGGTAGGAATTAGAAGAATGATAAAGAACTTAACAGGAAAAGATATAGAAGTAGGGAGAATACAGGAGAATACAGGAATACAGATAGGGAAGGGAGAAGAGAAAATGTGGATAGTACAATTGAATAAGTGGGAAGATAAAGAGAAGTGATGATGCAGAAAAGTAGAGTGAGAGGAAAGGAACTGTACGTTGATGATGACTTAACAAAGAAGGAGAGAGATTCAGAAGAAGCTAAGGGGTATGCTGAGAGAAGAAAATGAAAATGGCAGACATTTGCTTCCCAAGGAAGTTATTTTGAGGGAGACAATATTGAATTGTAAAAATATTTTAATTTAGAAAAATAAAAGATTGCTACAAAAACAAAAAATTCAAATTATTTCAATGATGGATTAAATACCAACATATGTTACCTTCGATTTTAGTTATTTAAGTTAAGAGCGTTTAATTTATCAAAATAGATTTATGTAGGGTTATAACAATGGACGTACACTGCGTACGATATCAAATAAACTGGTACGTGTAACGTGTAAACAGTCATTCGGCAATAATAATATTTTTATTTTTAAAGGTTTCATTGTTGCTTAGGCGGCAATTCTATTGCGCATGTCAAAAACAAATATGAGAAATAATAAGCAAAAGATCTAGTGTAATAAAACAATATTGAAGGAAAGTTTCGATGTTAATGTTTAATATAATCAATACGATAATATACAAATAACTAATAATCAAAACACAACTTAATATTTACTTCAATTAAGCACAACTTGTATTTTTGAATAGTATTTTAAACCCGCCGGCACCCCGCTCTACCACCTAACGATCAGACTGACCAGCGTAGCGTCTACCAATACAGATTGATTTATTTACTATGTTATTCTTTCTGTGATTACTTCTGATCTATAAACAATAGGTACATGGGTCAAAGTGCTTTTTTTTTCGTTAGTAAATACTCTTGCCTTTAAAGTAAAATTTCTTCGTAAATCTTTAAAGGTAACAACGATATTCCACAGAAAACTGAGCGTTACAATTTTCGCTGAAAATGAAAACTTATAAATGATAATTGTGAGTTATCTATGTGACTTGGGGTATATGCTCTTCCGGACTTTTTTATAGTAAATTTAAACCTTTAAAGTCTGTCATATATATTTTCGATATATTTCTTACAGTTTAGCCGCCGTAACAATTTTAATGTTCCGCACGCAAGATTTTTTCCGACTTATTTCCGTCCGTAGGTTTTAAGAACATGTTCATCATTTAAAAACCTATTGTTTTTTGCACCATTAATTCCGCAGGGTCCTAAAGAGTAACTGTGCAAAATTTGGTCTAAATCGGTTTAACGGTCTATGAATGTATTTTGCAGTTCTCTAATTATGAATGTGTGATAAATTAAAAATCGAACATTTTTATGCGGTTTTAGGGTTTTGTAGGTATGACCAAAAAACCCTTATACCGTCATTTTGTCGTCTGTCTGTCTGTCTGTCTGTCTGTCTGTCTGTCTGTTCGGTAAAAATTGTAGCCAAACGGCTAAACCTAGAGAGTTGAAATTTGGCATGCTTATACAACTCTTTGACCTGCACATAGGAAAAATACTAAAACATTTAAAAAACATACCCCCCTAAAAATATAAACAAATATGTGCTCATCGAAAACAAAAATATTTTTTTTAAATTCTGAGTAGGGTATCAAATGAAAGCCCTTAGTACGTGGATTAACGATCAAATTTTTATTTTTGCAAAATAAATTATTTTGATGCGATTTTTGCCATAAATGTGCAAAAAAAATTTTGTCCCACACCCTGTAGCCCAGATAGTTTAAACTAAAAATCTAAAAAAATTCTAAGTAATGTATATTGGTGTGAACCGAAATAGTACAACAGGAATTTTTGATCAAATTATGTTTTTGGAAAATAACGCATTTTTTGTGGTTTTTGGTTCACAAAGTACAAAAGTTATACCAATGTAAGACACTCACATGCATGGCGTGCGATGGCTACATGCGTTAGAGCACTCTTAAACTGGCTGGAAAACGAAGGGTTTCGAGTTCGAGTACGGAGTGAATTTTATTTTTTCTGTTTTTTTTTTTGCATTTTTATTATGTTGAAATTATTTTGTCAAAATTCTAGTTATATTTTGACAAATGTTGTATTTAATTTTTATGAGCGTAAATTTAATAACCAGTCTTATTATATGATTAACAGACGATAAATTATTTTAAAAATATCGTTCATTTTGCCGTGATTACTACAAAGTAAAATTTGTCCTACACACTCAGCATACCGCCTTCACTTATTATATACCTGCGAAACCCTGAAATGTGTGAATATTCACACTTCACATCAATTTTTTTTCTGTTCATTTCTGTTCATCGAAATACCTGATGTTATTTCATTGTTTTTGTTTCGAGATGTTATTCTGTAACTATAGCTCGACAACGTCATTTCTGTTTAAAAGTTAAACAGCTCCAGGAGATATCTCACAATATTTTCAAATATTTACAAGTGAACTTCATGTTGTTTTTCAGTCACATAGTCCTGTTACATTCAGACATTCAGTTGTCAACTGATATGTTTAGAAAATGACATTTTGACTTCCTTATAAACTTATTTTTCAAATAACACTGTTTTATAGATAGATACAGTGCTGTATTGGTAAATTCAGCAAAAGGTATTGGGATCAACAGCGCTATGAAGTGACGCCAAGCGGATAAAAACTGAACTAGGCGAAACGAGTAATAATTTATTGTTTACATCTGGTTTACATGTGTTATCTCGTGTAGTTTGTGTTGCTTTTAAACGTTAGTGTTGCAATTTGTTTGTTATATTAACTTTTGATAGAAATTATTATTCTTTTTTATATTACTTTATGTTATAATGAGTTATTATAACACAAACTGCTGTGTGTTTGGCTGTCACTCTAGAAAAGGAAGTAACAAAAATCCACTATTTCCCAAATGAGAAACAATTTGTGAATTGTTAATAAATTTGGTGTTGTGGAAGAGATAATAACAAACTAGTATTTATTAAACAAATTAAATAAAAAACAAACACTAAATTATAAAAATCCGTTTCGAACATAATTAAATATCTACCCGTGTAATTTTAATGCAGAATTAGGGCAAGCGGTCTTAAATTCTGTACGCAGCTTTTCTAATACATTTTCACTGAACCTTCAGTGCCTGCTTTTGTTTTTAATCAATTTATTTAGGCAAGGAATTTCTAACAGAGGTTTCGGTTCATACTGTTGTAAGACAGGTTTTTAAAAGTAGACCACAGGCGTTTTAAATCTGTGCTGGTTAATATTTCCATACACAATATATTGTTTCTGGAACAAAAAGAAAAACCAACAGAAACCACACAAAAAAAAAGAAAAATCAAATATTACAATCAATCAATGCCCTGATCTTGGCTTCTTTCATTTTGGTTTGTTAACCACCTGGTACAAAATAATAGGACAGCTGAAATGTGTTTGCATGTAGTTCCTGCTTTACAGGTGCAGGACATATTTAAAACTTCAACATCATTACTAAATTTTAATTTCCCAGTGACTTCGTGAGGTGGTGATGTCAAACTGCTTGTTTGTAAACATAACCCACATATGTCGACATGCTCATCATTTTTGTCCAAAATTCCGCACAACATAAGATGTCCGGCGTTTAACAACTCTTCTCCTTCAACTACACACCTAGAAGAAGGTGTTGCACTTAAAAAAATTAAATAATTTAATAAGGATAGCTGTTTATTATCCATTGCAAATCGATGATTTAACATGTAAACAAATATGGACAACTTTCACATTACTCGTTTCAATCAGCTGTTCACAGCGCTCGTAGCGCCGCCATCGGGCATTGTTGTATCCAATACGGTCCATGCATCGTAAAAATCAGCAAGTATACGCTATAAACGGGGGGAGGGTGGTGAAAAAATGGCCAAATTTGAATTAAAACGTAGAACATAGTGTTATAACTTACTGTTATATTTCTTGAAATATATCCCAAAGGGCTTGGCTAGATGAATCAGCACTAGTCTCACTCGAATACACTTTCGACTGCGTCTCTATTGCTGGGCGGTGGTTTACTAACCAAAATCGTACATATTTTTTTGCTTGAAGCTTTTCAACTGGAGAACCATTAGCATTAATGAACATTAGATTCGACACATTTGAAATAAGCAAAGACGCTCGCAAATCAGTTATGATATTCATTAAGCTGAAACTGCGTTCACACTCGGCTGTTGAACAAGGTAAATTTGATACTGCTGTTAAAAGAGGTTTTAATTTCTCCGGCACAGATTCTGTATTTTCTGTAAAGTCTCTTAATCTTATAAGGGCTTCTAGCTCATCGATATTAAATTGTCTACAAATTCTCGTTATTTCTGATTGTCCATAACGTATATTATCAATGTTTATATTAATTGGTTTTAAAGCAGAAATATCCTTAAGAAATTGTACAAAATATTTAAGTAATTTAAAATTTAATAATTATAAATTACAGTTCAAGATAAAAATTTTGAAAGCAAATATTAACAATTTAAAATATATAAGTATTTGAAAATTTAATATCTTCGCATTTTTTATTTTTTTATTTTTCAATAAGCACAGGGTATACGCTATTCGTTAAGATCAAACCAAAGGGTATACGCCATATACCGCCATATACCCTCCAATACAACCCTGGATAGATAGATAATTTATTATTCATGCCATTACTGGCTTGGAATCTACAAAAATCTTTACAATTATATTGTTAATTGACCACATCGTAATTCTTAAATCTAAAGTCCAGTCTAGAAATATATAGGTACCTACGTAGTGTAATGGTAGGGTAAATATCGCTATTTATAAATTTCTTATAATTTATAGGCTATTCCAAACGTTTAAGTGAAATAAAAAGATATTTTAATTTTCTGAAGTTGTTACAAACCTTACTTTATAACGAATGATAAGGCTCTTTGTTAAATAAAATGGTCAAATGGCTCAATCAATCGTTAGAAGGTACTAGATTTCAAAATCTAGTTCCGCTTAAACCAAAGAAACAGACTATATCTAACAGAATATTTTTAATAGTAAAAAATCTTTCTCATATCTGATTATTTGACTCCGCGTTACTAAATCAGGTATTCTAACAATTTAAAAAAAAGTGTTCAAAAGTCTCAATTAATCGTTAAAAGTTACTAGATTTCAAAATCTAGTTTCGCTTAAACCAAAGAAACCAACTATACCTAATACGAGGGTTACTTTTTATGTTTTTACAAACGACCACTAGATGGCAATATTGAAATGTGTCATTACTATATTCGTAAAATTTGACATTTGTTATTGTGAAATCAGTAGCAGCTTATAAACTGAGCGAGTAGTTTGTTCACAGTGAGCGTTGTTATAAAAAACAAGTTTGTGAAAAAATTAATATTACTCGTGAAGGTTTTCGTTGGATGATTTTTTACAATTTTAGTAAAGGCCTCAACTCAACAACAATGCATAGATTTGCTTCGTTCAAATTTTGGTAATGAAGCACCATCAGAAAAAACTGTTTACAATTGGTTTGCAGAATTTCGTCGTGGTCGTGCGTCCGTCAGTGATGAATCTCGTGAAGGTCGACCAAAATCGGTTGTGATTTAAAAAACATCGATGCTGTGCGCAAAATAATTGAAGAAGATCGGCATGTGATTTACCGTGAGATAGAGGCATCCTTTGGCATATTGCAGACTGCAATACATTCGATTATACATGAACATTTAGCTGTGAAAAAGATCTGTTCGCGATGGATTCCGCATAATTTGACCGAAGCTCAAAAAAAGGCTCGTGTTGGTGGGTGTAAGGGAATGCTAAAAAAATCAACCTAGGCACTGCAAAATATATGCTACATCATTCCAAGTGATGAAACTTGGATTTATTCATATGAACCAGAAACTAAACAGCAATACACTGTTTGGGTCTTCGAACATGAACCGAAACCAACAAAAGTTGTTCGTTCACGAAGCACTTCCAAGATAATGATCGCTCGTTTTTTCGGTTGTACTGAACATGTCGCAACCATTCTTTTAGAGGATCGGAGCAGTTAATGCTGAATGGTATACAACAATATGTTTGGCAGAAGTCATCGACAAAATCAGGAAAAACAACCAAAAACTTCGCATAATTTTTCATCATGACAATGCAAGCTCCCACACAGCACGTCAAACAATTGATTATTTGAAGGAGAAAAACATCGAATTAATGTCTCATTGCCCGAATTCACCTGATTTATCCCCTAACGACTTTTTTTGTTCCCCAATGTCAAACAAAAAATGCGTGGACAGTGATTTTCATCACCTTAAGAAGCCGTTGAAGCCTTCAAAAACCATGTTTTTGAGATACTAACTTCGGAGTGGAAAAAATGTTTCGAGAATTAATTTGAACGCATGCAAAAGTATATAAATCTTAAAGGCGAATATATGGAAAGCAATAAAACAGTTCGTTCCAAAAAAAAAATTCTTTCTTAGCTTTTGTAAAAACTTAAAAGGTAGCCCTCGTATTTTAATCATTTTTTATTGTAAATCTGATGATAAGTATACTATTTTGAAATTGGTAGCTGATTTAGTGGTCTTATTTTTGTCCAAAACTCGTAAAACTAATTTCTACAATAAGTGAATATGTATTACTTTTGGTACAATAAATATCGAAAATAATCAATCAAGAATTTTCTATATATTTCACATTAGAGTAGCGGAAAAATGAAAAAGTCTCCTGTAAAATTATATAAATTGACTTTTCTCCGCCAGACTGAGATAACAAAAATTGTTTAAAATAAAAAATAAATCTTATTAGTTCTATGATTTCTTTTTAGTTCATATAATGGGACGAATATTTAAGGGCTATGGACTATCAACTATGATAGTTTCTCTTTAATACCGTACAAAGTACTAGATTTTCATATAAGTCTTCCACGAACCGGTATTTTCTCTTTGCGAACCGGTACCAGGTGTCGAGCTACACTTTAGCAAACTCTGTGGCATGTTTCTCTTGCACTCATTGCCTAATTTGTGGTTTATTGTGCGCATAGTTTTGATGTATGCAACCCTGAATGCATTACTGTGTTTCTAGAAGCATGCCTTTTGTATTAAAAAACACACCAGCTACAGTACCATAACTATACAAAAACGCATCAGCTACTGCAGCATAACGTATACAAAAACGCACAGTAAAATTAATAATTTATATCAAAGTTAATTAAATGTTTAAAAAAAGCGTTTTAATTTTAATAAACTAAAGAATAAACCAATAAAAACAAACAATGGTCATGTGTGAAAAATGATGTGTCATTAATAAAAGTAACAAACCTAAATGGTCCAGTGTTTAATATAGGCACTAAAAGTCCGTTATATCACAATCACCAGGAAGTGGAGCACTGTACGCGCGACGTTATAACGTGAAGAGACACGGAATACTAGTCGGTTTGATTCGACCGTCAGCAGCTACCGACTGTTTTCAACCCCGAATCAAGCTAAGACGTCCCTTAACAACCCCTCCTTTTTCAAACCACGGGATTTATATTAAGGAATGGAAGGATTTTTTTGGAAATTTGATGAAAAATATGGGAAGAAAAAGTTTTATAATTAGACATTTGTATAACGAATGACGCGGAGAAATTTGTTACAAATGACGGGTTTAAATTTTAGATTTGAAGGTTTTATTTTATTTCTTTTTTAGGAATGTATAGGTTTAATCAGGGAACCCTTTGCGCACTAGCGACCAGTAGACGCAGACCAAGTCTCAAACGACCACTAAAGCCGTAACTTAAATTAGTATTTGCCAATATTTTTGAATACGCGATTTAGCAATTATTTCTTAGTAAAAAATTAAATCCCAAGAGAACGATAGTAAATTGTATGAAAATGATGAAAGAAAACAATATACTAAATTCTACAATTAATTTAAATGATTTATTTATTATTTTTTTACCGACCGCCAACATATATGTTGGCGGTAAAAAAAAATATATTTCTGTCCTATATATATAAGGGAGGTATTGCGATTTTGTCATTTCGAGATTTCGATGGGTCTACACGAATTGAGGTCCCTACATAACATTTTGACTATTTTTAACATGATGTCTGTCTGTCTGTCTGTCTGTCTGTCTGTCTGTCTGCCTGTCTGTCTGTCTGTCTGTCTGTCCGTCCGTCTGTCTGTCTGTGTACAAGTGCAGAGCAAATTCGGCTACAAGGATTTTTATGAAACTTTATATTTAAGCTTTTGACATCAACGGTACGAGTTGGTCAACTTTGGGTAAAAATCGGTTGACTAAAAATGGGAGTTTACTCGTGTCGGTTTTAAGATTTTTGCGAATATTTAACAGAAAAATATTTCGAATAAATTTATTTAACAAAAGTTGCTATAAAATCAATAACTAACAATTTTTATTTGAAATTTTTTTTGTATTTTTTCATACTTGTATGTAATGTTTCCATGGTCATGATAAATAATATCTCTGTTAGAAAATATTAGGTCAAGTTATTAATATTCTGCTGCTAGAATGTATTTTATACAAGTACTTTGTGATGGCGGTCGGTGCTGTGGTGGCCACAGCTAATTTTTATGACAATACCAGTTTATATTTTACATACAGTAAATCTCAAATAGGTACTAAAAATTGATGTAAATTGTGAATTTTCACTCATTCATGGTTTTGTAGGTATTTAATAAGTGTAAGAAGTCAACACTGGAGACAATAAGTACTGGATGTCTGGAGACAATATTTTTTCCATAATCTCATCAAAATTAACAATTTTTTGATAATCATTTTTATTCGTTACTTAAATACTAAGAGCTTTCATTCAATTTTTTTAAATTTAAGTTAAAAAATCCCAACGATTTTTTCTGTTTTTGCTTCTTATCTAAGTCTTCATTAAATTATTAAGAATTATATTGATAAATGGCTTAATTTTTTTTCAATTTCAGATCGTATTTCTTACTATTAACAATATGTTATTTGTTTTATAAGTATTTCATTACTATAAATTATTTATTCCTCCTTAATACCTTAAAAACAAAACAAAACATATAAACAATAGGTTGAAGCATAATAGTAGGAGGAGCTTACACACATGAATGCTACGCATTATCTACATTGCATTGCATAACGTAGTTTAGCCCGCTTTTAAACTCGATTTTCAACTTTTAAATTTTTTTATTTATATTTTCAATTGCAAAAGAAGACTTAAGTCATAAACACAAAAAAAACGAACATTATTTATCATAATGTTCCCTGAATTAAAAAAAAATTGTCTAAAACACAATAACTGAAATATTTTCCAAAAACGAAATCTAACCAAAAATTTCTTTCGTACATTTTCTTAGACCTTTTCATACGATTCAGATCAATGTACATTACTTAGATTTTTTGCTGATTTTTAGTTTACCCCTTTGGGTTACCCCTTAGAGAGTGGAACAATAATATTGGGAAATTTTTGGAAAAAATCATGTTAAAATAAAGAAATTAAAAAAAAAGTATTTTATGTCCGTTAATCTATGTCTTAAGAAACAAAATCATTTTGAATCAGAAAATGAGGTATACTAGCGTCGGCAAATCAACGCAGTTACGTCACACGACGTAACAAACGATTGCATTGTTCCAGACAATACAGTCGTTTGTTACGTCATGTGAAGTAACTGCGTTGATTCGCCGACGCTAGTATAGACGAGTTCCTCTTTATATTTTTTTTATAACTTTTTTCATTTTATTTATTTTTTTTTATTTAGGTAATTTATGGTACATCAACATTTTGGGTTATTAGTACCCGGTATTATGTATGTTGGTGGTAGCCTATTGCTTTTTTTGTCTGTATAGTTTTGTGTCTGTTAAAAATGTATGTAGATTTTTTTTGTTATTGTGGTTAAGTGCTTCTTGTAGGGTGTCAGGTATTTGGTGTATCTGTCTTATTGTGTCATATTTGGTGCATTCTGTAATAAGGTGTTGTACTGTAATAATTGCGTTGCAGTAAATTTTTTACTTGCCCGACCTTAATATATAAGGGGCAAGTATTGTAATCGCGAAAATTTTCGATGTCGAGATTTTAACTGATGATACGTTTCATGGTCCAGGTAATCCAAAAAACCTATTTTCGAAGTGCCGTCCGTATGTGTGTGTGTGTGTCTGTGTGTGTCTGTGTGTATACACGATAACTCAAAAACGGTTTAACTTAAAGAGCTAGTTCTGGAAGAACCCTATTGTTTTTTATTAAAATCCGAAACCGGAAACGGAAGTTATTAAACTTTAAAATTTAAAAAAATTCGTAACTAGTAAACCAAGCCTTGGACAAAAATTTGTATAGGGCATAATTTGATGTATTTTTGAAGATTTACCTAAATCTACTTTAAAATTTTTTTTTTAAATATTTATTTTTTAAATATTTTTTTTATTATTTTTTTTTTTATGGGAGTGCAAGTCTAGCGGAGGTCTCCTTTCGCCACTGGTTTCTTTAAGACTTATTTATTTTAAGTAACGTTCTATGTGAGTAACTGAAGTGATTAATAAATATTTTGCATTTCACTACTGTCTTCAACTTTTGACTAAGTAGTTTAACATGAATTATTCGACAGCAAAGTGTAACCGAGTACTATTTTTTCGTTAAAAAAAAAAAAACAACAAATGGTAAATTTTTCTCTTTATATTGTATTTGCTTTAACGCTACTAATAAATAGCATTGTTTAAGTCCTTTAAAGTTACTTTGACTTATTATTTTTAAATTTTTAGGAAGTACCTTAACTTGTAAAATTACATCTGAAGAAATCTAAACTTTTATTGTGAAGAAAAAATTTATAAAATTATTATATATTTATTATTGTATTTTTATTGTATATATTGTATATTTATATTTATAGCTGGCTAATATGGTTGTAGAAACTAATTCAATATTTAACTTGGTCACTTTTCGCAGTAAGCCCATGAAGTATGATATTAAGATTATAAAATCCAAATAAGTATTTATGCTTTTTGCTAGCCACAAAATTTACTTTTTTTTTTAATACATGTCAAATTTCCCCCCCCCCCCCTCCCACTAACTCGGTGCGAAAAGATCTTAAATATGCAGTATACGAGTATACGAGGTCTGTTCAAAAAGTATCGCGAATTTTGTTTTTTCAAAAATTATTTATTTATTCATGAATATCTATTTTTTGTCCCCTTCAAAGTAATCCCCACCAGATATTATACACTTTGGCCAACGTTTTTTTCAATCCTCAAAGCACTTGAAAAAATCATTTTTTGTGATCTTGTTCAGTTGCTCCTTCGATGCCGTCTTTATCTCCTCACTCGTAGCGTAGCGTCGTCCTTTCATGGGCCTCTTCAGTTTCGGGAACAAGAAAAAGTCACAGGGGGCCAGATCTGGGGAATACGGTGGCTGCGGCATTATTAGTGTGTTGTTTTTGGCTAAAAATTCGCGCACAAGTAACGATGAATTTCGCGGCGACCCGTCTCATGCCCAAATCATTGGTAAAAATCGAATGGCACGAGCCAATCGATATGTTTAGGTCCTCAGCAACTTCTCTAACGGTGATTCGACGATTGGTCAATACTATTTTTTTCACTTCATCAATGTTTTCGTCTATTGTTGACGTGCTCGGGCGTTCGGCACGCTCTTCGTCGTTCACATCTTCTCGGCCCTCTGAGAACATTTTGTACCACCGATAAACGTTGCTTCGGTCCAAGGTAGCTTCACTATATGCCACAGTCAACATTCGGAATGCGTCCGCGCACTTAATTTTGTTTTTCACACAAAATTTGATACAGATTCTTTGATCCATTTTTTGGTATAGGCAAAAATCGAAGACGAGCCAAAACACGTGCAAGCAAAGCAACTGTCAAAAATTAACTGAACATTGAAAACGGCCGAACTTGTCCAACATAACGCCACAAAAAAATCGAAAATCGAATATACGTAATCCGCGGAAATTCAAAATTCGCGATACTTTTTGAACAGACCTCGTATGTAACGGCTACGTTGAATCGACGACAGCACTTCGCTACTAAAAGAAATTTATTTCACAATTTTTGACAAGAGTGGGCCAGGTAATAACTGAAGAGGCCAATTCTGTATACGAACATTTTGCCACAAATAGCGCATCTCTTTGAGATTCAGTTGTCTGTTCTTCAAATACTGAACTTAATCTGCTCACTAATATTTTAGATAAAACTTTAGACACAGGAAATATGTTGTAGATCTATGTGTATTCTCAAATGCAATACTATGAATTATTTTTTATATTGAAGGCTCCATTCGTGTAACAGCTTATAAGCTCAAAAAGCTTAAATCTGTCGCCTTCTAGCGCTTTTAAGAAATGTTTGAGGCGAAAAACATATTATATTCAAGGGCTAGAACACAATAAGAAAAGGGACTTAAATCTTTATTTATAAAGGTAATATCTGCAGCGAAGTGTCTGGAACATTACTTGACCCTTCCTCTTAAGATGGGAATCCTCTGAAAATATAAAACTCTCAGAAGTAAAGTAAATAATAATCTACGCTTTCCTGAAAGTTTTTCTTTTCATTTTTCACGTTTCCGAAGGGTTGGATGAATACACAGATCTCCTAGGGCTAGTATTTCATTGTCGAACTAAGTGGCAATAATTTACTTACACCAATAAATCACATGCAACCACGTGACTAGATTATTTAAATATAATATTATCGAGAAATTAAGTAGTCTAGCAAGCCATGTATTTTATTTGAGACGATGACATCAGCGGGTCCATGTATTTAATAATGTTTTAGATATCGTTATTAGCCAAATAAATAATAGATTTGAAGGGATACAGAAACGGAAGAGAAATTTTAAAATGTGCCGAAGAGCTTCAATTAAAATATAAAGAAGATCGTACTACATATTTTCCACTTCAAATGGTAATGGTTGCTGTCATTGTTAGAGCAGAGATAATCAAAATTTCAAGCATAAAAGAACTAACTGAGCTATTAGTGATTAAATATGCTACTATATCTCTTAGTTTTGCAGATGTTATTATCGCATTATTGCTACCCGTCACTGTAGCCACGGCAGAACGATCATTTTCGAAACTAAAGATAATTAAAAAATATTTTCCCACTACTATATAGATATACGTTCATTACAGGCGTGTCAATGATTAGTAAATGTAGCAAGTTCACCACCCCTTTTAATTACACACCGTTGGCCTGTTACGTAATACGCTCATTACGTAACAAGGTCAAGCAGCAATGGTCGACCGTTGCTAGGCAACGTAATAAATAGGTTGAAAACATACGTCAAATTATTGTTAGTTTGTAAAGGAAACCGGATTAAAATTAAATAATATAGTTAACGTTCTCGAATTTTGCAAATATATTTTTTAATAGAGTTGGTTTTGATCAGTCAGTTAATCAATTGACGCAAATATTGGGCTCAATAGCGCTATGAAGTGACACCAAGCGGACAGAATTTGAACTAGTGGAACGAGTAACTGTTTATTGTTTACAGTTGCTACCTCTTGTTGTTTGTATCGCGTTTAAACTTTAATGTTGCAGTTTGTTTGTAACATTAACTTTTGATAGCAACTATTATTCTTTTTTATATTATTTTGTGTTATAATGAGTTGTCATAACACAAACTGCTGTGTATTTGATTATCACTCTAGGAAAAGAAGTTAGAAAAATATTCACTTTTTTCCAAATGTAAAACAATTTGTGAAAATAATAAATATATTTTGTGTTGTGGAAGAGATAAATATGTAGAATGCATGGGAAAATGCTATAAATACGGTAAAAAGAGTGAGAGTGCGCTAAATGCATTTAAAAGCTACAGATTACATCAATACAGTTAACTTATTAATATTTAACTAGTATTTATTTAAAATATTCAACAAATGAGACATACTCAATTAAAAAAAATCCTTCTCGAGCATAAATAAATATCTACCCGTGTGACTTTAATACAGGATTAGGGCATGCGGTCTCAAATATTGTACGTAGATATTCTGATACAGCTTCACTGAAGTGTTTGCTTTCGTTTTTTATTAATTTTTTAGGCAGCGAGTTTCTAACAAAGGTTGCGGTTTACAGGTGCAGGTTATCTTGCAGTTTTAATTTTCCAGTGATTTTTTGAGGTGGTGATTTTAGACTGCTTGTTTGTAAACATAACCCATATATGTCGACATGCTCATAATATTTTTTCCGAAATTACGTATAATATAACACGACTGGCGTTTAACAACTCCTCTCCTTCAACTACACACTTAGAAGACGGTGTTGCACTTAAAAAATTAAAATGATTTAGTAAGGATAGCTGTTAGTTATTCATTGTAAATAGAAGATTTAACATGTAAACAAATGAGGACAACTTTCACATTACTTGTTTCGATCAGCTTCACAGCGATCACAGCGCCGTCATCGGTCATTGTTGAGTCCAATTGTTATTTTAACTTTTATTATTTATTTTTTTTTATTAAATTTATTTTGGACTTAACTGAATTTACATTCCGTATGACAACGTACATGGTCGTTGCTAGGCAACGTAATAAATAGGTTGAATGCAACTGTCAAATTATTGTTAGTTTTTAAAGGGAATTGAATAAAAATTAGATAAGTAATAAAGTTATAGTCGTGGAAAAAGCTTAATATGAAACTTGCATGGAATAGTAATTTTTCACTCGCATGAATTGCGCTACTCGCCTGCGGCTCCTGTGAAATGACCATCATTCCAGGCTCGTTGCATAATATACTATTGCGCAATTCGACAGGCGAACAACGGTTGCATAATCTTTCTATATTAAGATTTAAGGCAAAAATAACAAAACATATGGAAATAAAGGATGCCATTAGAGATTTTACAAATTTAAAATCAGGGAGAAAATATTCTAGATTTTAAGTATATTTTTTTATATAATTTAAAGTTTTCGAATATATATAAAGATATACATATGGGGGGGGGGGTCAAAAATTTTAAGTACGCCACTGCCCGTAGGTGATATTATTCGGCAGAGAATAATATATTAACATTACTCCATTACCCCATTTTCACAATCATTCACCCTTCATCCAGGTGTAGGACCTCACCCCCTGGCAATTAGCCTTGTTTCAGAAATAGGCCGATGTAAAATAAATAAAAAAATAAAAATGTTACTTCCTTGTCTAAAGACGGAGGACTATAAACGGAGCATACCTTTTCTGTCCTTTAACATTTTAATCGTTTGGAACTTAATTTTTATTTATATTATTATTTCTTTTTTTTTACTTATGAAACCATATAAGAATAATGTGTAGAAGAAGTAAATTCAAATCTTTAAAAACTTTTATTTAATGTTTACTGAACGTCTTAATATATCTCAGTGAAAACATTTTCGATCCCTTTCAACAGAGTAAAAGAAAAACATGAATCACTTGGGCCATTTACTCGCCCTTAGAGTCGTAAAAATGGGTTTAGGGCGACCGCGAACAAGTAACGAATGCGTGTCAGTGCTTCAGTTCGGGCAGGAAAGAGTTTTTCTAGTCCCGTCCATCAATATTTGTCAACAGGCTTTCACTCACCATCACTTCGAGTAACTTTGAGATTCACACCACCCGCATTACTAGCAGTTATGGTGGTTGCAAAAGTTGATACATTGATTCAAGGAAATTCAGAAAGTTGGTTAAAATTTCTGGTGCATAGCAACGATGGCTATTTGCTTATAAATAGGCTTATTTGTCTAATGACTTATAGGCAACATGAAATGCTTAATAAACTGACATATAACTTAAAACAAGTTCGCAAAATGTGTAAATATTTCAATTTCAATTGAAAAACAGTATAACTTTAAAAAAAATATACAAATGTGTAGTTTTTATACATCCATATTTTTTTTATAATGGTGATTTTAGTGTTTTATATACATTTTAGTTGAATTTTGACGAAATCGACAATCTGTTTGGATGAATTTATAAATTATAGACAACGGTTCTTATAATATTTTGGGCATTTATTGTACATGTGATATATAAAGAACAATATACAAATATATATTTTTAAATAAACATTGTCTTTTATTTTTACATACATATGTATTTCTTTCAATACAATACTTTAAGCATTACAATTTATATAAAAATGATAATTAATAATAATATTTATGAAAGTAATACGTTTTTAATTATTTAGGCCCGGTTTTTCCACCTTCAGATAAAGTTCCAGGTAACTATCTGACAGATAAGGTTATTTTTAACTTCATCTGCTGAGTAAATGTCATCCCTTCTTTCTATACAAATGTATCTATCGGATAGTTATCTAACAGATAATGAGACTGACGTATTGGATTCACTGACTGGTATTGACATTTATTCAGCAGATGAAGTTATAAATAACCTTATCTGTCAGATAGTTACCTGGAACTTTATCTGAAGGTGGAAAAACCGGGCCTTAAAGAAATCATTAAGTATTTTTCTAAATTTTCATCAGAAAAATTAGTTCTTTTCGATTGAAAAAAGAAAAAGACCTCTCTACATTAAAACTTGTTATTGGTGCATAATTATAAAAAGTATATATTTCTTTATATTTATTAAATATATCCTGATTTGATAATAAATTAATAGAAAATTGTAGTAATACTTGTAGGTCAGGATTTTTATTAAATATACTATCAATTTTTACAGACAAGTGCAAACCAAACTCGCCGAGAACAGATTTCAGTTTGTTTACTGTTCAATAAATAATATTTAAAGATTCTGACGGCCGGTGTTGTTTTTCTAAATTTACTATGGTTGAAGGAAGAAATTCAAAATTAGTCTTTATGAACTTTAACTCTTTATAAATATTTGGTTTTTATATAATATTATTTGGTATTATAATGCTTTGAGCATCCGGAGTTAGATTGTTAACATAAAATAACGCCGCTTCAAGCCAAGTTCCCCAACGTGTCACAACAGGATTTGGTAGTAAGGGTAAATTTGGACATAATTCTTTATATAAGGATACTCTTAATGGCACTGCCCTTTTTTACCAATCTCTTATGTCAAATAGGCTTTGAGAAAAGAACCTGGTATAAGCGTTTCACTTTTGTAAGAACAAACTAAGAGGAAATATTGTTTTGAATAGTTTCCATCTTTGAAATTGGGTCATTCCATCTCAAATCACCAAAAAGACACCTATGGCTCCCACTCGACCCTCTCCAAATACCATGAAATTTTGTAGTAAGATAGCACTAGACCCCAAATGACACTTTGCAAAATATTAGAGCTCAATCTGCTTTGGTTCTTAAATAACAGGTCCATATTGAATGGGCTCTCGTCCCGTTCATGTTTAAATACCGCAAAAATTACCAACTTTGATCCTTTGTTAAATCACTTCTATTGCCTGTAGGAGTGTGAAATTTGACATACCAGGATAATTTTTGGTGCAGAATAACGTAGTGTAATCAAAAAAGCAGTATGGGTGGCTATTCAGCTATCCACCCATGCTAAAATCACTGCCAAATTTTGTCGCGAGAAATTTGGACCCCAATTTGGAGACCACTTACTCGTCAGCAAAAGGTCTAAACGCCATGATCTTTTGCAACGATGTATAACAAGCACAATATTATGCAGTGATGCAATAGCAACTCTGTTGTATCCATATGTCCAGAGGTGGCCCACTTGAAAGTTGACCAAAAAAATTTTTTGTGCAAAACTAGCCAACTTTCAAGGCAAAATATCTCAATATGCGTCATTCTCAATTTGGTTTTGAATGACACCATTGGATAGAGCAGATTTTTCTGTACAAGAGTAACTTTTATTTAGGTTGGGATCTGAATCCCTAGTTCAGCCAGAGGACTCTGAAAATGACATACCTTGGTGCGATATCGAAAAAATCAAATTATGATTCTCCATATCTTCTTTGTGCACTGATCATGATTGCCAGCAAATTGATATCCAAACTGATTGGAAAAATTTTAAGCTTCATTGGGTAGAACATTTTTGGGTGGGATTCAGAATTATTATTTAAAAATCAGTGCTATTTTAGGTTCCTGTTCTATATTTATCTTTACATCGTTGTAGTATCGTGTCAGCAGGTCAAACGTTGCTGTTTACTTATTTGTGTATTTACTTGCAATAAATACACACATAAATAAAAAGCAATATTAATATTAATGTATTACAGGTCTCACTTGAAATTACTGTATTCAGTTAGTTAAATAATTTGATTTGAATTCGATTACGGATACGTCATGGATCAGGATTCCATTAGTTTATTGTAGTGCTGGGAACCGAAACCGGTTTTTCGGGTACCCGGTTCCGGTTTTCGGGTAAAACCGGGTTTGTAATTTTCGCGTTACCCGGATAACCGATTCCGATTACCCGGTTCCGATTACCTGGTTCGAAATACTCTGTTCCGGATACCTGGTTCCGATTACCGGGTTCCGATTACCCGGTTCCGATTACCCGGTTCCAAATACCCGGTTCCAAATTCCCGGTTCCGGATACCCGGTATCAAATACCCGGTTTCGAATACCCGGTTCCAGATACGCGATTCCGAGTTCCTAGATTGGATACTCGGTTCTGGGTTCGGGAAAATACCCCAGGAATTCGAATGAATACAAATTCCCGATGTTGATTTAAGTAAAATGTAAACATAAATATATTAAAATTAATGCTCGGAATCGAAACCATAAAATAAAGTCAGACAGAAAATAGTGCGAACTTCCTAAATTCTTAGCCATAGTCATAGGCGAGATAATTTTAGTGCTGGGAAATGAAACCGGTTTTTCGGGTACCCGGTTTCGGTTTTCGTTTAAAACCGGGTTTGTAATTTTCGCGTTACCCGGATACCCAGTTCCGATTACCCGGTTCCGGATACCCAGTTCCGATTACCCGGTTCCGGATATCCGGTTCCGATTACCCGGTTCCGAAACCGGGTAAACCCGAAACCGTTTTTTTTTTTTAATTGGTTCCGGTTTCGTCAAGATCGAAATGTCAAACATTTCTGACAGCACTAGTTTATTGCCATGTGCTATTGCTAGCCATGGCGTGGTTCTTCTGAATGTCACTTGACAACCTATACCCACTCCCATTGGTAGTGGCTCAGCCACCATGGACCAAAGCAAGGATTACACAATAATGGATAAATTTGCCTTCTGCAAATTGCCATGCTCTGAATTTGACAGCCTGCAATAGTCTACAATATAAGTACACCTCGCATATAAAAGTGTCATTTTCAGAGTCCTGTGGCTGAACTAGGAATTCAGATCCCAATCTAAATAAAAGTTATTATTGTACAGAAAAATCTGCTCTATCCAATGGTGTCATTCAAAACCAAATTGGGAATGACGCATATTGCGATATTTTGACTTGAAAGTTGGCTAGTTTTGCAAAAAAAATGTTTTTGGCCAACTTTCAAGTGGACCATCTCTGGACATATGAATACAACAGAGTTGCTATTGCAGCACTGCATAGTATTGTGCTTGTTATACATCGTTGCAAAAAATCATGGCGTTTAGACCTTTTGGTAATGAGTAACTGGTCTCCAAATTGGGGTCCAAATTTCTCGCGACACAATTTGGCAGTGATTTTAGCATGGATTGGTAGCTGAATGGCTACCCAAACTACTTTTTTGATTACACTACTGTATTCCGCACCAAAAGTTGTCCAGGTATGCCAAATTTCACACCTCTCTGGGCACTAGATGTGATTTTATAAAGGGTCAAAGTTGGCTCTTTTTACGATAGGTATGCATTAACGGGATGAGAGCCCATTGAACATGGACCTATTATTTAAGAACCAAAGCAGATTGAGCTCTAATATTTTGCACAATTTCATTTGGGGTCTAGGGCTACTTTATTACAAAATTTCATTAGATTTAGAAAGGGTCGAGTGGGAGACCTTTGGTGAATTCACATGGAATGACCCAATTGTATGTCATGTTGGTATTAAAAAATGTCACTTTTTTAAAATTTCGATCCATTTGACATATGTCATAATGAAAAATGATATCTTAATTATAATGGCCATAACCTAGAAACCTAAAGTCGGTTTTACAGTGTAAGGAATATTTTTAATTAACGTTTAAAGTCAGTAATACACTATAAAAGTAACCAAAATAATCAGATCTAGTTTGTTCTTACAAAAATGAACAGCTTATATACCCAATACAGTCTATATATAGTATGCTAATATCAGAGAGAGCGCTTTATAAGTAAAAAGAAGTTAAAAATTATTACAGAATTATTCGTTCAAAATAAAGTTTAAAATAGCACGCCTATGGCAAAAGTACCGTTGCATATTTTTACCGGTCTCTGGCTATAACATTTCGATTAATCAAATGATCAATTAATCGATTAATTAATTTTTATAGCCATTTCTAACTCTACCACACTTTGTGTAGCACTGTCTTATACAAGGTGTCTCAAAAGAAATTTTATATTTATTTAGCTTACTGCGTGAACGCAACGTATCCGAGGGGCGCGGGGGTTATGTCAATCGATAGCCTGGCTCTTGGGAATTCAGTCACTATGGAGAGTTTCTCGGGAGCAGACCGCGCGTTATGCATGCGAGAGTTTTACAAAAACGGTGATTCTGCGACTGTAGCGCGTAGAAAATTCTGCAGTATTCGAGGTTTTCGCCACTTAAATGATGCGCCAAGCGTTCCTCTCATTCGACATTGGGTTAAAAAGTTTGAAGAGACTGGTACAACGCTGGATAAATCAAAATCCGGGCGACCTAGGTCATCAAGAACGGTAGAGAATGTTAATCAGTCTGTTCGTGACGACCCGAACCTTTCAATTCGGAAGCGCTCAAGTGCTTTAAATGTGCATAGATCATCATTACATCGCATTATGCACAAAGACCTAAAGCTGCACCCCTACAAAACTCAATTGGTGCAAGAATTAAAGCCCCAAGATGCCAGTCAGAGGCTTAATTTCGTAAATCAGGTGATTGAGCGATTTTCAACGTTTACCAACATAAATTGGCCTCCACGCAGTCCAGATTTAACCCCTATGGACTTTTTCCTATGGGGTTATCTTAAATCTAAAGTTTACGCCAATAAACCGACTTCACTGGCGCATTTGAAAGAAAATATCCGTCACGAAATGGCAGCCATCCCTGAGTCCACCTGCCGAGACGTCATAAGTAATTTTACTGTTCGATTAAATGAGTGCTGACAACGCGAGGGTCTACATTTAGACGATATTATTTTTAAGAAATAAATCCCCAAAAAGTGTATTTTAATAATTAATAAACATTTTTTCTATATACGGCTTACTTTGTTTTTAATCGATCCACTAAATATAAAATTTCTTTTGAGACACCTTGTATCATTCTATCTTGTTTCATCATCCTTTTTCGACTGTCTTAAAATAGTTGAATAATATTTTTATTGAGTTATACATTTTACTAGTAACTTTAGTTTAAAAGTTAAAATGCTAACCAGTAATTTGATAAGGAACACGTAAAAAACTAATATATTTGTTATAAAATGTGTCAGAACTGTATCAAAACTCTGTAATTTATGATATTAAAAAAGGAACAATGTATATTATGTTGTTACAAACATATAACTTTATAAAAATATTCATCATAAAAAAGTATTTATCAACAAAACGTTTTCTTTTGTTTCTCGAAAATGTCGTTTGATAAATGTGTTCTACTTCTTGGACATAGAGTTATAAATCTATAGAGAGATGAACAAAAGAATGGAGGTTACATAATTTATAACACTTGACCTAACACTTTCATGAATATCAAGTAAAAAAATTCTAAAGAAAATTTTACCGATAATATAAGTACCATCTCGGTGAAGACTAAATTTTAAATACTTTGCCATAACTGGTCTTTCATATTTTAACTGTTAAAATAAATTAAAAATCATCATTTAATAGTTCTTTTAACTCCTCAGGTGGGACAAAGGGCTGATACGAATAATTGCCCATTTTTCCCCGTAATCCCTTCTATTTCTAATGCCTGGTTGTATAAAAGTCTTACAACTAGTTACAAGCTAAATCTAGATATAAAACAAAACAAATGCGTTACAATATCATGATATAATATTTAAAACTCGTTGCAAATTAAAACGCGAAATTCGGCGTTGTAAATCGAGGTTTATCTAGTTGTCAAAGATAATTTCGTATTAGCTTTAGGTTTAGTAAAGTTTAGTTAAATATTAATAAAAAATTGTATTTAAAAAATTTATGTGAAGTGTGAATTTTCACACATTTCTGGGTTTTGCAGGTAGTTAGTAACTGAATGATGATTATTTGGGATGCCAAAACAAATTTTATGTCAAAATATTTTTTTATGAATTTTAATTCGAATGCCTAATACCATTATTTAAGTTTCTAAATATGTACAGTATTTTATTTATACAGCAAGGTTCAGTAAGATTTTTAAAATTGCGCCTATGGCTTCCATTGGTTGCTTATATCATAAGTCCCGCCCTCTGATTTCGTCAAACAGAATTAAATCATAATTTCAACCTTCCCACTGGTTATTAAATTTACGCTTTTAAAAAATAAATACATTTACCAAAATATAACTAGAATTTTGACAAAATAATTTAAACAAAATAGAAATGCAAAAAAAAACAGAAAAAAATAAAATTAACAGGATTCGAACTCTGCAACGTTCGCACTGCAAATTACATTACGAAACCATCTGAGCTACCAGAGTTTCTGATGTGAAGTGTTACATAGCGAATTAAATATTTAACATATTTTAGTTAAAAACACAAAAAATGCGTTATTTTCCGAAAACATAATCTGATCAAAAATTCCTGTTGTACTATTCCGGTTCACACCAATGTACATTACTTAGAATTTTTTCAGATTTTTAGTTTAAACCATCTGGGCTACAGGGTGTGGGACAAAATTTTTTTTGCACAATTTTGGCAAAAATCGCATCAAAATAATTTATTTTGCAAAAATAAAATTTTGATCGTTAATCCACGTACTAAGGGCTTTCATTTGATACCCTACTCAGAATTTAAAAAAAAAATTTTTTTTTTGGATGAGCACATATTTGTTTATATTTTTAGGGGGATATGTTTTTTAGATGTTTTAGTATTTTTCCTATGTACGGGTCAAAGAGTTGTATAAGCATGCCAAATTTCAACTCTCTAGGTTTAGCCGTTTGGCTTCAATTTTTACCGAACAGACAGACAGACAGACAGACAGACAGACAGACAGACAGACAGACAGACAGACAGACGACAAAATGACGGTATAAGGGTTTTTGGTCATACCTACAAAACCCTAAAAATTGATGTGAAGTGTGAATTTTCACACATTTCAGGGTTTTGTTGGTATATAATAAAAGTAAGAAGCCAACAGAATGCTGGATGTTTAGGAATATTTGTTCTACAATCACATCAAAATCAACCGTTTTTAGGGTTTTGTAGGTATAACCAAAAAACCCTTATACCGTCATTTTGCCGTCTGTCTGTCTGTCTGTTCGGTAAAAATTGTAGCCAAACAGTTAAACCTAGAGAGTTGAAATTTGGCATGCTTATACATCTCGTTGACCCGCACATAGCAAAAATACCAAAACATCTAAAAAACATATCTCCCTAAAAATATAAACAAATATGTGCTTACCGAAAAAAACTATATTTTTTTAAAATTCTGAGTAGAGTATCTAATAAAAGCCCTTAGTACAACCAATGGAAGCCATAAGCGCAATTTTCAAAATCTTAATGAACCTTGCTATATAAAAATAAAATACTGCACATATATAGAAACCTACATAATGGTATTAGGCATTCGAATTAAAATAAACAAAAAAAATATATTTTAACATAAAATTTGTTTTGGCATCCCAAATAATCATTATTCACTTACTAAATACCTGCCTCGCACATTTCAGTGAAATGTGTGAAAATTCACACTTCTCATCAATTTTAATTTTTTGTTTTGTTTTTTTGAGTCTTTTTTTAGATTAATTTTGCTCCACTTAAATGTTTGAAGTTTTAGGTATCATGTGGCATGGATTTAAACTTAGGAGCAACTATTTTGGGACAGATACACCAATAAAAAATATCACAGAAAAATTTTATATCTACCTTCATGATTACATAATAATGGCTTGTATTAATAAAATAAAAATTAAATATCTACCTTTCTACTCGCCTCAATTTTGGTTTCCAAGGAGTCCAAACATCTAAGTCCATAATGTAACACACTTTTAGAACTTTATTCTATAGTTTTACCACTTTAATTCACTAAAAATAGGGAGAAAAATTGCACATGTCACTGTAAGAAATACGCGTCATTACTAATCAAGATGGTCGGCCTTGATAAAGCTCATTAGGGAATTTAGTCAATAAAAATGAATAAATAAGGAATATAATTGCTTAAAAACATTATTTATGAGAAAATTTACACACAATTTAATAATTTTTAGGGTTTTATGTGAATTTCTACGGAATGAATTATAATTTGTTGGGGCTATTACGTTCACATTTTTAGGGTTTTGTAGGTATGACCAAAAAAAACCTTATACCGTCATTTTGTCGTCTGTCTGTATGTCTGTCTGTCTGTATGTCTGTCTGTCTGTCTGTCTGTCTATCTGTCTGTCTGTCTCTCTGTTCGGTAAAAATTATAGCCAAACGGGTAAACCTAGAGAGTTGAAATTTGGCATGCTTATACAACTCTTTAACCCGCACATAGGAAAAATACTAAAACATCTAAAAAATATATCCCCCTAAAAATATAAACAAATATATGCTCATCGAAAAAAAAAAAATACAATTCTGTGTAGGGTATCAAATGAAAGCCATTGGTACGTGGATTAACAATCAAATTTTTATTTTTGCAATATAAATTATTTTGACGCGATTTTTGCCAAAATTGTGCGAAAAAAATTTTGTCCCACACCCTGTAGCCCAGATGGTTTAAACTAAAAATCTGAAAAAATTCAAAGTAATGTACGATTTATTGGTGGGAACCGGAATAGTACAACAGGAATTTTTTGTCAGATTATGTTTTCGGAAAATAACGCATTTTTTGTGTTTTTAACTAAAATATGTAAAATATTTAATCCGCTATTTAACACAGGAAACGAGTGAATGTCCGTAGTCCAGTGGTAACGTTCTCGCTTCGTAAGTTGCAAACTACTGTTCGAGTCGCGTCAATTTTTATTTTTTCTGTTTTTTTTTTTTGCATTTTTATTTTGTTTAAATTATTTTGTCAAAATTCTAGTTATATTTTGGCTAATGTTGCATTTAATTTTCAAAAGCGTAAATTTAATAACCATTAAGGAAGTGTTGAAATTATAATTTAATTCTATGTTTGAATGTATACGAAATCAGAGGGGCGGAGTTTATGACTTAAACAACCAATGGAAGCCGTATGCGCAATTTTCAAAATATTAATGAACCTTGCTATATAAAAAAAAATACTGTAGATGTTTGGAAACCCAAATAATGGTATTAGGCATTCGAATTAAAATTAATAAAAAAATATTTTAACATAAAATTTGTTTTGGCATCCCAAATAATCATCATTCACTAAATACCTGCGAAAGCCTGAAATGTGTGAAAATTCACACTTCACATAAATTTTTAGATATTCACTTTTATTCGTTTTTTGAGTACTAAGAGCTTCAATTTATTTTTTTTTTAAACAAAATTTAAATAATCTGACAAAAATATTGATAAATGGCTTAATTTTTCGGGGTTTTGTAGGTATGGCCACCAAAAAACCCTTATAACGTCACTCATGTGTCTGTCTGTCTATCTGTACGGTAGAAATTGCAGCCAAACGGATTAACATAGAAAGTCGAAATTTGGCATGCTTTTACAACTCTTGAAAAAATACTGAGAGTTCACAAAAACACATCGCCAGATAAATATAATCAATTATGTATTTAATAAAACGCAGGTTCTCTTTTATTCGTCAGTTTATTAAAATGTTCTTGTCGATTTATAAAATATGAAACGTTTCGTGCATGGGTAGTATGCACATCTTCAGTCAGTCAATCAGATAAAATAAAATCACCACGTAGTCAACTCGAAGTTAAAAACTGTGTGTGCAAACCTATCTCTCTACAGTGTAGAGTGTAGTGTGGTGTTCAAAACTCGGTCCTTGCCGACCAGCGTAGCGTAGTGGTAACACATGTGCTCTACGTTGCGAAGGTCTCGGATTCGAATCCCGTTAAGGCATGGAAATTTTCTCACATAAAAATCGTCCTGGCTAATTGCCACAGTAGCAAAGGCCATTAAATTAAAAAAAAAAAAAAACTCGGTCCTCATCTGTTAAAATATTTTATTATATTTTTAATTTCAATAAAAAACACACACTATCTTAGCCATAAATGTAAAAAATCTATAACATTATTGCCATAATTTAGCCATTAATTAAAAAATAATTAATTTTGTCAAAAACATAAAAACTGCAATATTTTTCAAAAACGCAATTGGATAAAAAATTCTTCTCGTGCGTTTCCAGCTCAGATCAATGTACATTACTTATAATTTTTTCAAAACTTTTTTAGCACATTTTTAACTAAAATCATGTAAAAAAAACGAATTTTAAAAAACTACTTTTCGTTCCTAAATCTACGTCTTAACAATATTTATCTATTAATTCGGACTTTTAGTCATTTTGTTTGAGCTTTGTAAATCATACTCACATTGCAAATTCTAGTTTAAATTGATTGTCATTATAAAATGTCCTTTTCATTGCATTTGATTTTTTTGTCATTCTTAATAAAAAATATCCATTTATTTATTATTTTTTATCTTCAAAATATGGGAAAAGGTATTAAAATTTTTGACATGTCATTCGTTTCCATGGTTTCAATGTTGGAATTTTAAATTTTCACATACCAAACATGAAATATGAAATAACCCAAGCAAGGTCCCTTCTCGTGACAACTTAAAACAACGAAATTCCCATTTAGTTCCGCCTTAAAGTTTGGAATAGCCTATAATTAAAAATAACGAATTTTTAAAGAAATTTCACGCTAGTGATAAATATTAACATTTTTTTAATAATACGTTATGTTCAATTAAGAGTAATTAAAAATTATTACTATAGTCGGATTGCTGATAGGTGACTGTTCGTTGCTACAAGTATCGATATACAATACTATATAATTTCTCCATCTATATTATTATAATTATTTGCATACCCATAGTAACGTATAGTGACGCAAGTTGACAACTAACCTTCCAAATTATTTTAATAAAAAACAAAGCATTAGAAAGAAACGGCATGATTCGTAGATATCTTTACTAATTAGAGCGCGAAAATAAATTCACAGCAGTACTCAAACCAACAAAATTATTAATTTTAAGGTAATAATTATAAATAAGGAAAAGCTTATACTCATACGTAAATTTTGGATTATAATTTGTTGTTTAATTAAATTAAATTTTTATGTTTCCCCTAAGTACAAAGTAATAAAATATTAAATAAAAATATATTTATTCATATAATATATTGCTACAAGTTGTATTTAAATGTTTATTTTTATTTTAAAAAAATTAGTCACTGTAATGCATGATATCGTCGTCATCTGAACCAGCGCTGAAATTTCTTGTATTTATTATAATTGGATTAATATCATCAACAATCGTTTCCCTTTCCCACCATTCATTTATTAAATTTTCGATTTTTTAACAGATTTTGCCCAAGTTTCACAACTAATTTGATCACAGGCTACTTGCCACATTTTCAAAACTTCGTTATCACTATATCCGTTTTGACCAATATGTCTATCATAATATATTTTTGTTATACCCCAAATTAGCTCAATGGGGTTAAATTGGCAGTGATAAGGAGGTAATCTTAGTACTTCATGACCATACGTTTGTGCCAATGTATCAATAAAATAAACTGGTTCAGATTTTAATTTCCTTCGTTTTTTCGTGATTTTGTTAGTGAGAAGTTCAGATTTATTACATGTTATAATTCTACGAATCGTTGATTCCGAAATCTTTAAGGCAGCTGCTATTCTTTGAACTTGAGGCCCATCTTTTTCGGAATTAAAATATTCCAGCAGATTTAAAATTAAAGTTTGTTAATTGGCCGCAAGGTCTATTAATTAACAGACACTGAGAGCTAAGACAAATAACAAAAAACATTTTTAAAATCGCTAAAAAGTGGTAACTAGATTATTATATGAATGCGCTACTTGATACATACATGCAACAGTCACCTATCAACAATCAGACTATACGAAAATTTTAATTTTTGTTAACCACTCCGTTATTTATCCATTTTAATCATAAGTACTAGCGTAGAAGGCGTTACTTTCTGTTTTAAGCAAAATATCAAAATTGTCCCGGTTTGAGTAAAAAATATTAAGGTAAATGTAGGCATAGAAGAAAATAATTTATGGTTCTGCCTACCTTAAATTAAAACTCCTGCCATTGTTCTGATTTTTGATATCCTCTCCATGTATTCTTATGTCCAGTTCCAATTTAATCTAGTTCAATAATAACTTTTCAGTATTATATAATGTGTAATTCGCGTGATAAATTTGAAAATAAATGTTAATATGTCAGCAATACAATTGTAATTTGATAAAATCTACAACGACAAATTCCTATTTGCTGTTTCAGTATGAAAATTATATATCAGTCCCCTGTTATGTACACGCAGTGGACTACCAGCCACGTTAATGACTGTACACAATACAGAATTATTGTTGTATTAGTTGTGATATTGGAAAGAATATGTTAATAAACTAAATTACCAGAGAAACTGGAAATTATTATAATTAAATAATTTTGTGATAAATAGGTTTGAATTTATTCACGACAATTCAGGGTAGCGAGGATACCAGTAGCGTCTGGTGGGTAAAATATTTGGGGGGACACTTTTTGATCCATATTCCATGACAACTGGGGCCGTAAGACAATTCGGGCCGTTCACAATTGGGGATTTTCACAACTGGGGCCATTAAGGCAGCGCACAACCCTACAGTTCCCTATAGTTTCTTATACAAAACTAATAATCGGAAATAAAATTAATAACAATCTATGTCTCAAAATTTGCAGCGAATTTTTCTTTATCTAATAGGATATTTTAAATTTTAGAAAAAACTGTTATGTAATTATAATTAAGCAAATTGCATTATAGGCCCCATATTGTAAACCAATCGACGCATATTTGTGTACGATGCGGCAAATTGTAGCTAAAGCTTCATTCTACAAAAAGGATTTGTGCTATTTTGTTCTATAGTGAAAACAACTTATAGTTATTGTACTTGGTAGTCTATATTTACCGCCATCTTGATTCTGCCGCGGTTCTCAAAATAGTTGTAACGGGTAAAAATGATTTAATTTTTGTGAAGAATACATGTGTCAAGTGGCATTCCATTATCATCAAGTATAATATTTTTCGACGAGGGTTCTAAACTATAAGAAATCAAGTCGAAAAAAATGTTGACGTATTATTTGAACATTTCTACCTAAAACTATATAAATATAAAAGTTATTTGAAACCCATAAATAGATTTAAAAAATTACAGAACAATGTTGATGATGTCAATTATTAAGTTATTGAGCGATAATTTTTTTACAATAAATATTTCTACAATTAAAAATATCCTATTAGATAGATAAAAATTCGGTGCAAAATTTGATGTATAGATTGATACTAATTTTATTTTAGTTTGTTAACTTTGTATAAGAAATTGGTAACCTCTAGGGGTTATACGCAGCCTTAACAACTGGGGCGATGAACAATTCGGGCCGTACACAATTGGGGCTTTTCACAACTGGGGCCATTAACAACTGGGGCGATAGACAATTCGGGCCGTAGACAATTGGGGCTTTTGACAACTGGGGCCATAACTATAAGAGCTAGCAGTGGCGCACCCAGGAATTTTTGTTAGGGGGAGCCCGGAAGACAAAATTATTTAAATTATGAAAATATAATAGTGATGACCTAAAAAAAAGGTCCTCACTAGAGATGGGTCGTTCATGAATGAACCGGCTCACTGAGCCTCCTCAGTACACTGACCGAAGTGACACGGTTCACCAAATTGAAATGAGCCGGCTCACTGTATAGTTTCAAGGATACGATTGGTCGGGCGATTGTGAGCAGTGACCGGAGTGATCCGGATCTGGATCGATGTCATGAAAACTCGGCTTGTAATGTATTATCATAAAGTCTATTTTGTCATCAATTTGTAGGGCAGTTTATTTGAAACTAATAGGCTGAGTCTGTATTTTCTTACAACCATACTATATAAAAATATTAAAAATATTGCCCAAATCCCAGATGTCCGATTTATAAGGGCAATAAACATCGCCATAAACTTAACACATCTGGTTTAAAATACGACCGACAACTGACTGACCTGTGTCTCGGGATCATGTTTACAGTTCATATATTGCAAGGACCGGCACTAAACAAGAGCCGGCTCTAAGCGACGTTCTACCTACGACCGAACGACTGACCGACCTGTGTCTTGGGAACATGTTTACAGTTCATATATTGCAAGCACCGGCTCTAAGCAAGAGCCGGCTCTAAGCGACGTTCTACCTACGACCGAACGACCGACCGACCTGTGTCTCGGGATCATGTTTACAGTTCATATATTGCAAGAACCGGCTCTAAGCGACGTTCTACCTACCGACCGACCTGCCCCTATAGCCCGGATAGTGTTTGGGACAAAATAGTTGCATGCCCAGAAAGTTGAGGCGCTGCTTTATGAACAATCGCGTCAAATTGAGCGTAGCATATAAAAACAAACAAGCTGTAAAGATTTAAAAGGTTTAAATGAAAAATGAAATAAGAATCTTAACATCTTTAAATTAAATTTAAAAATATTAAGATTTAAAAATATATAAAGATTATCTATTATTTCTTGGGGGTGACATTTCCCATTTGACCTTATATAAAAGCTGTTCTTGGTAGAAGTTATTGCAAAATATTCTTGAACTATAAAATGTTCTTAATAAGTTAAAATGGTCGTGTTTCACATTTAAACGTGCAGAGCAGTTTGTTTAAAATTTAGTTTTAATTAGTTTTGTTTGTTGTTTAACACGGTTCTTTAGTTTTTGTATTCTAGTTAAAGTTCATTCACATATACTTTAGTTAAAATGCATTACGTTCCATAAAGGGAACTTTATTTGACGCTAGTGAAAGAAAGCAATTAAGTAGGTAATGTTATTAAATATCCAGGAATTGAGAACGCCGTACCGAGTATAAAATGGCGTATTGAGTTCGCGTAATTGAGTTAGTTCTGTCACTGGATTAAGGATTCGATTTCCATCGTTCGCTCTTATTTTACACTTGCTGACAGAGGTGGACTTGGCAATATACTCACAGGATGCCTATATGCCATAAGTTGCATTTAAATTCAATTCCTTAACATTGTAAGTATGTCTATTTTTACAAGCTAGAATTATAAGAACTCATGATTCATATTTTTTAAGATTTCATTTTAAACTAGATGGAATGCCCGTACTTCGTACGATTCTTGTAATGTATATTTTTGCTGTAACGCAAATGCTAAGTGAGATATTTCAGTTTAAAGTAGAACACAAAATAATCGTTTTTAGGGTTTTGTAGGTATGACCAAAAAACCCTTATACCGTAATTTTGTCGTCTGTCTGCCTGTCTGTTTGTAAAAATTGTAGCCAAAATGCTAAACCTAGAGAGTTAAAATTTGGCATGCTTATACAACTCTATGACCCACACATAGGAAAAATACTAAAACATCTAAAAAACATATCCCCCTAAAAATATAAACAAATATGTGCTCATCGAAAAAATTTTTTTTACTAAATTCTAAGTAGGGTATCAAGTGAAATTAGTACGTGGATTAACGATCAAAAATTTATTTTTGCAAAATAAATTATTTTGAAGCGATTTTTGCTAAAATTGTGTAAAAAAAAATTGTCCCACACCCTGTAGCCCAGATGGTTTAAACTAAAAATCTGAAAAAATTCTAAGTAATGTACATTGGTGTGAACCGGAATAGTTCAACAGGAATTTTTGATCAAATTAGGTTTTTGGAAAAAAACGCATTTTTTGTGATTTTTTGCTAATAATGTACACAAGTTATAGCTTTGTAACACGCCATACTGTAACGTGCATGCTGGTCTAGTGGTATTTGACGCTGATTTTTCACCCAAGTAACCCGATCCGAAAGGGATCGAACCCTGTGAAAAGAGACCATATTATTTTTTGTTTTTTTTTTTTTTTTAATTTTTATATTGTTTAAATTATTTTTTCAAAATTCTAGTTATATTTTGGCAAGTGTTGCATTTAATTTTTAAAAGCGTAAATTTAATAACCAGTGGAAATTGTTTAAATTATAATTTAATTCTGTTTCAATGTACATGAAATCAGAGGGGCGGAACTTATAACAACCAATGGAAGCCATAGGTAATAATGTATATTTGTGTGAACTGGAATAGTACAACAGGAATTTTTGATCAGATTATGTTTTTGGAAAATAACGTATTTTTTGTGTTTTAAACTAAAATATGTTAAATATTTAATTCGCTACATATATAAGGGAGGTATTGTGATCATACCGATTTCGACATTTCGAGATTTCGATAGATCTCCACGATGATGTCTCTCTGTCTCTCTGTCGGTCTGTCTGTCTGTCTGTCTGTCTGTCTGTCGGTCGGTCCGTGTACACGTGCAAATTCGGCTAAAAGGATTTTTATGAAACTTCATATTTAAGCTTTTGACATCAACGAGGTGATTAACTTTTGGTAAAAATCGGTTAACTAGAAATGGGAGTTTACTCGTGTCGGTTTTAAACTTTTGCGAAGATTTCACAACAGAGAAATATTTCGAAAAAAATTATTAAACAAAAGTAATAAAATAAATAATAAAGTAAATAATTTTATTAAAAGTAGCATTGAATGTTTTTTTTTTTTGTATTTATCACTGCTTTGAATTACACATGATTGTCAGTTGTTAAATAGTTTAGAAATCTGTTTTATCTTTATTTAAAAAGTTCAGTAACCTGGAGTAAAATCCCAGTAGGCTGGACTGTTTTAATATTATATAAATGTTACTTACGAGATTGTTCTTATCCCCAGATGGTTTAGAAAATTTCCCCCAACTGACCACTTGCCAGTATTACGTAGCATAAAACACAAAAATTGATCCCATGGGTTTCAATAAATTAAAGATAAACATAGACGTATTATAATTTTAATTAACTAGAATAATCAATACTATAACAAAAGTTCTTCATCTTATTTATTTAAATTGATATGAAGGGTAATTTTTTACATATTTCAGAATTTTGTAGGTACAGTATTGGCCATAAAGATTGCAACTTTTAACATTTTTCAATTTTTCAAATTTTAATAATAATATTGGAAAATAAATACTCTTAATTCTATAATTTAATCATATTTTGTCTGTTACATCAATCAATAGTCAAATAATCTGACTTACAGATTAATAGTAAATTATTTCTTCATTTTTGCTTGGACAAAAATATTGCAACTACTTGAATTTTCTTGTTATATGCACGTTTTATCCATAAATAATATGTTGTGCACTAGTAATATTTCAGTTTATATTTGTCAATCATGGGTCGTAGTAAAACTGTTTCAAGTGAAATTAGAAACTTCATAATTTCGGGTTTTAAAGACGGGCTGCTGCAAAATGTGATTTCACAAAATTTAAATGTTTTTAAATCTACTGTATGGCGAATAATAAAACGATTTCGAGAAGAAGGTACGTTTGAAGTTTCAAAAATTCCAGGACGGCCACGAAAAACTACAAAACGAACTGATAAAAAAATTATTTATGTATCTACCAATAACCCCTTTCTGTCATCGGGGAAAATTTTGGGCCTTTTGCCACAAATGGATCAAGAAAACATCTCAACAAGAACTATTCGCAGAAGATTACTTAGTGAGGGTCTTTTTAGTCGCCGTCCAGCTAAAAAACCACTTCTATCCAAAAAGAATGTAAAGGCCCGATTAGAATTTGCTAAAAATCATATTGACTGGACTGTGGATCAATGGAAAAAAGTTATTTTTAGTGATGAATCTAAGTTCAATTTGTTTAAAAGTGATGGTGTAAGTTACGTTAGGAGGCCTGCTAATAAAAGATTTGTTCAAAAATACACCTTGCCAACAGTTAAACATGGCGGAGGTGGTGTGATGGTATGGGGCTGTTTCTCGGGATATGGTATGGGTCCTTTATACCACATTGAAGGAACAATGAATCGATTTAAATATATAGACATCCTTCAAAATGTTATGGAACCTTATTCTGATGAGTGCATGCCTTTAAAACATATTTTTCAGCATGATAATGACACAAAACATTCTTCGAAGATGGTCAAAAAATGGTTCGAGGATTCAAAAATTAACGTAATGACTTGGCCGTCACAGTCACCCGATTTAAATCCAATAGAAAACCTTTGGGAGATTGTCGACAGAAAGATTAGAAACAAAACGCATTCAAATATTGAAGATTTGTTTAAAGCTTTGCAGGGTGCCTGGTCTAATATTGATAATGAAATGATCACGAAATTATTAGAATCAATGCCGAAAAGATGTCGGGAAGTTACAAATACTGGTGGTTACAATACAAAATATTAAAAATGATCTGTTAATAATAATTCATTTTCTTAATTAATAAAAAAAAAAGATTTTTTTAGGAGTAGTTGCTATCTTTATGTCCAGGTAAAAATAATAAATACTATAAAAAAAATAGAATTTACTATTAAAATTTAATTTTTTACTATAATATATGCAGAGGATTGTTAAAGGTAAGAATTACATTTTTTAATTTTAAAAATATTGAATAGAATAAAAATAAAAGAGGATTATCAAAAGTTGCTATCTTTATGGCCAATACTGTATATATTTAGCAGGTTATAATAAATTGTGGGAAAGTATTAAAAATCATAAATGTCGATAAGTTTTGAAAGAATAAGACCCGTGTCTTTCTTATGGCCGATTGCTAAAGTAAGAATCATCCCTAACTCAAGTTAAAATCATTTGTTTTTGTATGTTGTAAGATATGAAAACAAATGATTTTAACTTGAGTTAGAGAAAACTCTTACGTTAGCAACCCGCCATTAGAAACTTAAAACCTTACTTGAGGCTTGATGCAAGTGCACCCAGTCAGTCAAATAAATTTTTTAAACAAGGTGCAAAAAAATCAATATCTTTCAAAATAATTATCAGATCAAAAATTCCTGTTGTACTATAGACCAGCGGTTCTTAACCGGGGTCTATATAAAAATCAAAGAGGACGGGTGGGAGAAATACTGGAAATCATTTGAGAACGTGGGGAAGAAATTCTAAAATTAAATTAAGGCAGGGGGAGTGGAGAAATTCCAACAAAACAAAGGACAGTACCCAGCAAACATTTAACTAACGGCCAAATGCCGGCAAACTGCTTTTACTGCTGGTAAATTGCTGGCACCAAAAGTAAGTGCAACGCCAGTATTAATAATGTACTTCACATTTGTATTTCGCATTCCGCCTATACGACGTACTTTACCAGCATTTTATAAGCACTCCTTATTTGTATAAATCCAAGCATACATTTTTATTAAACTTTTTACTTAAAACTAAACTTTTTTTTTAGTGTAATAATTTGAAAAGTCTGATTGTTCTTAGTCATAAAACGCCCTAACGGCCAGTACCCCCTCGAGGGCCAGTACAAGTTGATACGTGTTGGTGGACAGTTTGTCAAGATGTGTATTTGAATTGTTTTTTATTGTGATTTGTGTGTGTTTTGTTAGATTTATGGACGTAGTTTACACAAACTATTTCATGTTAAATTGTTTAATTTTTAGTTTAGTTCAATCATAGTTTTTTTCATGTAATAAAATTTTCAATTATTAATAAATCTGTTACAAGATTATAAATATGTCATTAAAGAAAAGTTACATAATTTGTCATATTTCATTTTGAATAATGACATCTTAAATATTTTGTAAATATAATACCAACCTAAAATAATACAAACTTAATCCAAAACTGTAAAGATTTTTTTACAATATAACCAAGTTTCTAAAAGTCAGTAATACACTATAAAAATCACCAAAATAACCAGATCTAGTTTGTTCTTACAAAAGTGAACAGCTTATAGCATTAATGCTTATAAAATTTGATTATTGAATTTATTTTAACAAGTATGATTTCTTTAGTCAGGGGGGAAAGATGAGGTAGATAATACAAGATGAATATTGGCGAAAATTATTAGTCATCCCTTATCTTTAGGATGCAATTGGTTTGGCCGAAATGGCAGAAAACCATTTTCTTAAAATTCTTCATTAAATTAATAAATTAAATAAACTAATTGCTGTTATTCCTGAAATTATATTTATTTAATATTTATAAATAAATCAATAAATTATAACTGTTAATACAATTTACAATCGGCCAGTTTTACCATCGTTGAATAAATTTATTTAACAACTTAAGTTAACAATATCGCATCATTCTATTGACAGCAATGTTAATTTCTTCATTAATAGTTTAAAACCGATGCGATATTGTCAACTTTATTTGTGAAATAAATTTATTCAACGATGGTGAAAATGGCCAAAAGAGTATTTATTTTGCACCTAACCACTAATTTATTTTAATACTGGATAAGTACACATATGTTACATTTGAAACACTAGAGAGTGGGTATAATATAAGCACTGGTCCGTCAGAAATAAATATTGCAACTAATGCGATTATTTTGCACGTACCGTTGCTGGGCCAGCAACTGATACATCAATGGGCCAGCTAACGGCCACGGGGACACCGGGGTACTGGCCCAGTGCAAAATGCCAGCACTGGGCCAGTGCGAAATGCCAGCACTGGCCCATTACTTTCAATGCACTTTACCGTTGCTGGGCCAGCAACTGATACATCAATGGGCCAGCTAAGGGCCACGGGACACCGGGGTACTGGCCCAGTACGAAATGCCAGCACTGGCCCATTACTTTCAATGCCGGGGAGTATGTGCTTTACCAGTACTGGCCCGTATAAAAATGTTTGCTGGGTAATTTCATGCGAGCCATTTGAAACTCATTGTTGGGCCAGATTCGGCCCGCGGACCGTAGTCTGGACACCATTGCAATGGTAACCAGACAACTGGAGCCGTAAGACAATTCGGACCGTTCACAATTGGGGATTTTCATAACTGGGGCCATTAACAACTGGGGCGATGGACAATTCGGGCCGTATACAATTGAGGCTTTTCACAACTGGGGCCATTAACAACTGGGGCCATTAACGACTGGGGCGATGGACAATTCGGGCCGTACACAATTGGGGTTTTTGACAACTGGGGCCACAACTATAGGAGCTAGAGTCTTCTTTTGTTTAAAATGAAAAATAATTATTTTACGAATTGGATTAAGGGGGGGGGGGGAGTATGGTCAGAGCAGCACATTTTATACCCATTTTCAAGATTTTTTTTTAGAAAACTGTTAATAGTAACTTGATTGGGATAGTACCTACAGTAAAGAACAACCTTTGAAGAGTATCCAAAAAAAAAAATTATTGAAAAATATCGAAAATTAAGCTCGTGACATGAATTTGAAATTTTCGTTCAGGACAAAGAGTTGATTTGCGGTGAGACACATAACTAATGACTGGATCATCTAAAACAAAAAAACCAAAAATATTTCGTTAGTTTATGAGTTTCTTTAGGTAACCCTGTCGAGTTTTTTCAAATATCTAGATTATTTAATTTTTGGTATAAGTTTGAAGTCAAAAAACGAAAAAAACGGATTTTTTTTTTCCAAATTTCTGTTTTCAGTTGTAAAAAATTCCATAAAAAAAAAAAAAACAAGAAAAAAAAATATCTCGACAGCGTTACCTCAAGAAACGCATAAACTAACGAAATATTTTTGGTTTTTTTGTTTTAGATGATCCAGTCATTAGTTATGTGTCCCACCGCAAACCAACTCTTTGTCCTGAACGAAAATTTCAAAGTCATGTCACGAGCTTAATTTTCGATATTTTTCAATAATTTTTTTTTTGGATACTCTTCAAAGGTTGTTCTTTACTGTAGGTACTATCCCAATCAAGTTACTATTAACAATTTTCTAAAAAAAAATCTTGAAAATGGGTATAAAATGTGCTGCTCTGACCATACCCCCCATAAGTAAATAAAAAATGTATTTAATTTAAGAAGTAAATATTTTGTAACTAAATTTAATTAATACTAGTCAACTACGATAAAATTAGATATTGCTTGTTTGACTATTTGATTTTCCTAGTTTTTTTTATGTACGATAGTATTTTTTAAACCTTAAAATACATTTTTTATTTATTTATTCAAAAGAGCACTTAAATTTACCTAATCCAATCCTTAAAAAACATTTTTTATTTGTATAGTCAAAAGAGCACCAAATTTTACTTAATATAATTTTTAAAATACAATTTCTTTTTAATCAAATGATCACGAAAGTTTTCTTAGGCCAACCCTTAAAATACAATTTTTTTATTTATTCTAATTCCCACCAAAATGTACTGTCAAACCATTAAAATATTTTTTTTCAAAAGAACACGCAATTTATGCCAACTTGTAAAATAATTATTTTTTATTTTAAACAAGACTCTAGCTCTCACTGGCACACCCAGGGAGCCCCCCCCCCCCCTATGAAGGAAGGAAATAAAAATAAAAACACACAAACACACTAGAAAATTTTAAAAATAGAGATGAGGACCTTTTTTTTAAATCGTCACTTGTATAGGTCTTTAGGTCATCACTTTATATTTTCATAATTTAAATAATTTTGTCTTCTAAATTATTTTAATAAAAAACAAAGCATTAGAAAGAAACAGCATGATTCGTAGATATCTTTACTAATTAGAGCGCGAAAATAAATTTACAGCAGTACTCTAACAAACAAAATTATTAATTTATAATTATAAATAAGGAAAAATTTATACCCATACGTAAATTTTGGATTATAATTTGTTGTTTATTCCAGCAGATTTAAAATTAAAGTTTGTGAATTTATTAATTGGCCGCAAGCCATATTTTAATTAATATTTATTACCAGACACTGACAGTTAAGACAAATAACAAAAAACATTTTTAAAAACGCTGAAAAATGGTAACTAGATGATTATATGAATGCACTACTTGATACATACATGTAACAGTCACCTATCAGCAATCCGACTATATTACAATTTTTATAAAGCATTTTGTGCTAGTTGGGATTAGAGATGGGAATTTCGGCTCAGTTTGCGGAACCGGATCAGTGGAGGTCGTTCAGTATGTTGAGCCGGTTCATTGATCCGGCTCAGTGATCCGGTTAAGTAAACATGTTTCCGAAACACAGGACGGTCGTTAGTTCGTAGGTAGAAAGTCGCTTAGAGCCGGTTCTTGCTTAGAGCCGGTTCTTGCAATATATGAACTGTAAATATGATCCCGAGACACAGGTCGGTCGGTCGTTCGGTCGTAGGTAGAACGTCGTTTACAGCCGGCTCTTGCTTAGAGCCGGTTCTTGCAATATATGAACTGTAAACATGATCCCGAGACACAGGTCGGTTGGTCGTAGGTAGAACGTCGCTTAGAGCCGACTCTTGCTTAGAGCCGGTTCTTGTAAACATGATCCCGAGACACAGGTCGGTCGGTCGTTCGGTCGTAGGTAGAACGTCGCTTAGAACCGACTCTTGCTTAGAGCCGGTTTTAAACATGATCCCGAGACACAGGTCAGTCAGTTGCCGGTCGTTCGGTCGTAGGTAGAACGTCGCCTAGCCCCGACTCTTATCTAACATTTTTGAAACAAACAATTCACTTTATGTAGCTACTGTATTTTTACCAGATGTGTTAAGTTTATGGCGATGTTTATTGCCCTTATAAATCGGACATCTGGGATTTGGGCAATATTTTTAATATTTTTATATAGTATGGTTGTAAGAAAATACAGACTAAGCTTATTAGTTTCAAATAAACTGCCCTACAAATTGATGACAAAATACACTTTATGATAATACATTACAAGCCAAGTTCTCGCGAAGTTCAACATGACATCGATCCAGATCCGGATCACTCCGGTCACTGTTCACAATCGCCCGACCTATCGTATTCTTGAAACTTGAAACTATACAGTGAGCCGTGAGCCGGCTCATTTCAATTTGGTGAACCGTGTCACTTCGGTCAGTGTACTGAGCCGGCTCAGTGAGCCGGTTCGTTCATGAACGACCCATCTCTAGTTGGGATGATACTGTGCATGTGACTGTCGAAAAGTTACAGAATACACCCCCTGAACTCTGTCCGAGCCCTGGTAATTTGTATCGTTTTATTTTGGCTCTCAGCGTCCCTGTTCGTACTCTAATTGTGGGCCGGGGACGCGTTTTGTTACTGCCAAGAATTGAACGCAATTTTCTGAGTCATCGTAATTGAAAACTGACTCTCATATTACGTTTTAATAATAGCAACACGTTGTTCAACCACAAAATATTCCATAACAAATTTACTACGGCTACACTGTGTGATTATCAAATAGGAACTGTCAAAATTTAACCAAAACAAAATGGCGGATGGTATAAGTTGTAAAATTTATTTTTGGTCACTCAGTATTTATTTGTAATTTTATGTTGTAAATTGAAAAGTTTTGATGTAAGAGTTCCAGTAATGTAACAAAACATCGGTTGTTTTATAAATAACAAGGGACTCGAATGGCTACGGAGAAGTTGTGTCTAAGTTGTTGGGCACAAAAGGGCTTTTACATTCTCGACAAGCCTCTTTCATTGTCTCTTGTTGGCTGTAACTACATCCCTCTTGCCTCACACATCCCTTTCACTTCCCTATTCACTCAACGAGGAAGGAATTTTCAAACTACAACTAACTTGTTTTTGTTTTAACCCAGTATTTTGTTACATATTCAAGAAGCAATCTTTGAGAATCAAATTATTCATATCAAGTGGCAATTGTAATCCTTTGTCATTCATTCCTTCTGTGATATTTGACTCCAAATCAGAGCTGGTTTTACCATTAGGCGAGTCTAGGCAACGGCTTAGGGACGCCACGGGACTATTACCCTAGTCACACTAGATCTTTAAGACGAGTGAACTTAAAGTTCACCGATGTTTAACATCGGTATGCTTTCACACTTGATGTTTAAATCTCTGGTGCTGTCATCAGCTACAGTAATTTTGTCCTTAAGTTACCGTCATGAAATTACCAGTTTTGAACTGTCTGCGCAGACGCACATTTTGAATTATTATAAACAAATATGGATATTTCATTTCATTCTACAATAAAGACACTACAATAAAGAATATATTACACCTGTATTAACATGTAAGTCGATACATTTTATCTCAATTATTGTAGCTCTGTATTTTATTAAACACATTATTAAAATAAATAATTTTATTATAACAATAAGTATAAACTTCTTATAACGTCGATATAATACAGTATTCTTGTTTATGATAACATAAAATGTTGACAGCCCAAATTCAAGGAGTATTTTTTTATAATAGAAATTAAGTTGGCAATGCGGACGAAGTTTAAGACGCAGATCTCTGTCTTAAACATCGCTTGTATTTAAACGAGGCCATACGGTTTCACATTAGCGTTTAAAGATACATTCACTTTAACATCCGATCTTAAAGTTCTAGTGTGAAAAGGGTATTAGGGACGCCAAGGGATTAGGGTGCTGGCATGGCTTTCCCGCGCCAATTAAAATTACGATTTTTATGTACACTACCGCTCGAAAGTTTGAAAGCAGTCGAGTTTTTGTTAAAAGAACATAGAGAAAAAATAATTTCAAACCTTTATTCACAATATAATTAACAATTACATTAAATTAAACTTTTACCAACTATAATCTGTCAATATTGTCTTAATTACACAAAAGCTTTATTTATATTTTTGATTCATCAAATTATCCACTTTTATTTTTAATCACAGCTGCGCAAATTTGGGGCATTCTATTTATTAATTTAGCAAAATATTCGCTATCTAATGAGTACCATTCTGTTTGCAGATACTCCCACATCTGTGTAGCACTACTTGGAGATCTCCTTTTAACTCTTCTATCCAACTCGTCCCAAACTAGCTTAATTGGTGACAAATCACGTGATTGGGATGGCCATACCATAATTTCTATAAGTTTTTCTTGTTTTTTTTTCATTCAAATAGGACATACAAAATTTTGATGCATGTTTCGGATCATTATCCTATTGAAATAAGAAATTTGGTCCAATAAGTTCATTTCCAGAAGGCAAAGCGTGATCCTGCAAAATTTGTAAATATCCTTCTTTGTTAATTTTGCCATCTATTCTTACTAATTTTCCTGGCTTATTATTCCCGAAACATCCCCAAAACATTACGTTATCTCCACTATGTTTAATTGTTGGCACTGTACACTCTGGCAAAGCCCTTTCGTTCTTAGATCGTCGGACAAAAACTCTTCTGTTAGAACCGAAAATTTGAAATTTGGATTCGTCCGTCCAGAGTACATTTTTCCATTCTTCAAGTGTCCAATCTCTATGAGTTTTAGTCCAAACCAACCTGTTTTTCTTATGTTGTTTTGTTAATTTCGGTTTTTTAGCTGCTACACATCCTCGGAGACCGGCAGAGTACAGTCGTCTTTTAACTGTTGAAACTGACACTTTACTTGGACGAATTTAATTTAATTTCGCTGCAATTTGGGAGGCATTTAACGACGATTTCGTTTTGATGTTACTTTTATACATTGATCTTCGGCTTTTGTTGTAATTTTGGGTCTCACACTACGTTTCCTGTCTTGATTACTGTTGGTTTCTTGTTGCATTTTTAATGTAAAATGAACCCCTGTTGCAGAGCGTCCATTATCTTTAAACATAAATAATAGTAGTTATATCGTACAAATTCGATTAAAAACATATAAAAGTATATTGACTTGTTAAAAATGAAGAAAATATATTATAAAAATCGATTTCATCAATATATATTGACATTATTTTCAATTTTTCGAAAAAAAATTAACTGCTTCCAAACTTTTGAGCGGTAGTGTACTTGTGTAGGGCGCTAGGAAAGTTTTGAGATCCGGGCTTACTTTTAAAATTTTTCAAAGTTCTTCCGACTTGTCAGCTTGTATTTCTACACAGATTTGTTCCCAGGCTGCTACGAGGCAGTGGCGCACCCAGGGGGTGGCCCGGGGACCCCCTACAAGAAGGAGGGAAATACCAATTTTTAAAAATTTTTATTACTATTTCTTAGGTAAATATATGAATTTAAAAAGAGATGAGGACCTTTTTTATTTCGTCACCACTTGTATTTTACAAATGAGGACTTTTTTTTAGGTCATCACTTATATTTCAAAAGCGAGAAACTTTGTTTTTTCTTCCGGGCCCCCCATAAAAATTCCTGGGTGCGCTACTGCTACGAGGGTTACCTTTTATGTTTTTACAAACGACCACCAGAGGCCAATATTGAAATGTATCATTACTATATTCGTAAAATTTGACATTTGTTATTGTGAAATCAGTGGCAGCTTATAAATTGACCGAGTAGTTTGTTGACAGTGAGCGTTTAAAAAGAAACAAGTTTGTGAAAAAATTGATATTACTCGTGAAGGTTTTCTTTGCATGATTTTTTATGATTTTAGTAAAGGCCTAACTCAACAACAATGCATAGATTCGCTTCGTTCAACTTTTGGTAATGGAGCACCATCAGAAAAGACTGTTAACAATTTGTTTGCAGAATTTCGTCGTGGTTGTGCGTTCGTCAGTGATAAATCTCGTGAAGGTCGACTAATGTGAAATTACTATTAAAAAAGAATATTTCTATTTAAAAATCTAATAAATGCTTTTCGTGTATTATATGTTACTTTTTTTCGTATTTTATCTTTACATTATTAAATAAGACCTATGTAATATAAATAAATAGCTTTTTTTAATATTAATAAAACATCGATGTATCGGAAACATCGATGTTTTTCCTTCCATGTTTTTTCAACATCGATAGTAAGCGCTGATGTTAACATCGATGTTAAACATCGATGTTTTACCTTCGATGTACAACCCTAGCCCTCGTATCTTTCAAACTGCTGGTTTGTGGACCCATGTTGAAAACGCTTTTTATCCTCAGTACTATACTGCCTTAAAATTTCTGATAACCTTTTTTAGAAAATAAATAAATAATACACTATATCATTCTTTTTTCTTTTTCTGTAGGGAGATTTTTAAAAGATTTTTTAAGATTTCTAAATCCTTGACCACGCTTTGACTTGAGTGTTTTCATTTCATATCTGATATCTTCTGTTGAACATTTTTGATGAATAAAAGCGAATATAAAAGGAAAAAGGAAGTAATTCATTTGAAATTTATTGTTCAATGACTCAAAAGCGTTTTAAATATTTCTTACAAAGCTCTTGAAAGTAAAAAATAAACCTTCTTTTATCAAGCACTTATATAATTTGAAAGGGCATTGCAAAAGAACTCTTTCAAAGATCTTACTAGATCTTAAAAGAAAAAATACAAAGCAAAAAATACTCATATGTAGAGAGCTGCAAAATTTGTTCTAAAAAACATTGATTATATCGCGAATAATACACTGGAAGGCATAAGAAATATCCAGTAATATCCAATCAAACATAAAACTAAAGCTCCATTCAGAGCTCTTAAATTAAAAGACTATATATAGACTATGGCTTGTGCTCTGTTGATTTTCACTTAGTCCGTTTTACATTATACTTTTTTGCGAAGCACTACAGATTTTTTGCGTAGTACTGACGTAAAAAGTATAATGTGAAACACAATACTTTCTTCCAACTTTCGATGCTACACTACAAACTACACTATTTTCAAAACTACCTCCGGTAAAATTTTTGGATGACAGTTGGATACTTCTCAATCGTACCAACTACCAACTTTTTTGTTTTTGTTTACAACTTATCTTTTAGAAGTTTATTAAGTTGGTAAGAAGTTTATTTAGAACATATAATTAAATATAAGCTTAGCACAGTTAAACAATATTTATAAATTGGTTACTACAATTGGTTCTATAACCAAACTGTTGTCTGTCACCTGAACCTAGAATTTTTTAAGTTGACAGTGAAGAGTGTCACAAAATAATAAAAGATGGAAGGTATCGCTGTCTCTTATTTTTTTCCCCCAATGATTCAAAAAAAGGTTGTGATTCAAAAAAATATCGATGCTGTTGCGCAAAATGATTGGAGAAGATCGGCATGTGACTTACCGTGAGATAGAGACATCCTTTGGCTTATCACAGACTGCAATACATTTGATTTTACATGAACATTTAGCTGTAAAAAAGATCAGTTCCCGATGGATTCCGCATAATTTGACCGAAGCAAAAAAGGCTCGTGTTGATTGGTGTAAGGGAACGCTAAAAACGTGAGATAGAGGCATCCTTTGGCATATCGCAGACTGCAATGCATTCGATTTTGCATGAATATTTAGCTGTGAAAAAGATCTGTTCTCGATGGATTCCGCATAATTTGACTGAAGCTCAAAAAAGATTCGGGTTTAAAAAAAATTAGTGTAAGGGAAAGCTAAAAAAAAAAAAATCAACCTAGGCACTGCAAAATCCGTACACAAAATCGTTACAGGTGACGAAACTTGTATTTATTCATATGAACCGTAAACTAAGCAACAATCCACTGTTTGGGTCTCCCAAGATGAACCGAAACCCACAAGAGCTGTTTGTTCACGAAGCACTTTCAAGAAAATGATCGCTTGTTTCTTTGATTGTACTTGACATATCGCCACCATTCCTTTAGAGCAGCGGTTCTCAAAGTGGGGTCCGCGAAGGGATTTCGGTGGGTCCGTGAAAAACGAACGCATATTTATATATATTATATAACTGACTGAACTGCACAGTCCTATCCTGATGTTGCAAAGATGGCTCTAAGAGTCCTCATTCCATTTGCAACCACCTATGATTGTGAGTCGGCTTTTTCTACACTACTTAGTATCAAGACAAAATCTCGAAATAGATTATGCGCGACAAATGACATGAGAGTCGCACTGGCCAAAACAAAGCCACACATAGAAGAATTAGTTCAGGCAAAGCGAATGCATCCATCCCATTAAAATTGTTATTTGTTATTTAACGATTACATAGCATGTAATATTGTATGTAATATTCTGAATACATAATTGTTTGTAAAATAAATGTTTTATTCACTTTACTTTTACTTTTTTTTTTTATTATTAATAGGGGTCCGCGAGCTCTCAAACAATTTTTAAAGGGTCCGCCACGCTGGAAATTTTAAAAAATTTGAGAAACGCTGCTTTAGAGGATCAGAGACAGTTAATGCTGAATGGTATACAACAAATTGTTTGCCAGAGTCACCGACAAAATCAGGAAAAACAATCAAAAACTTCTCATCATTCTTCATGACAATGCAAGCTCCCACACAGTACGGCAAACAATTGATTATTTTAAGGAGAAAAACATCGAATTAATATCTCATTGCCCGTATTCACCTGATTTATCCTCTAACAACTTTTTTGTTCCCCATTATCAAACAAAAAATGCGTGGACAGAGATTTTCATCACCTCAAAATTCTATGGAAGCCTTCGAAAACCATGTTTTTGAGATACCAACTTCAGAGTGGAAAAAATATTTTGAGAATTGGTTTGAACCCATACAAAAGTGTATAAATCATAAAGGCGAATATTTTGAAAACCAATAAAACAATTTGTTTCAAAAAAAAATGTTTTTTCTTTCTTAGTTTGTGTAAAAACGTAAAAGATAGACCTTGTAGCACTGGCTTGTGCATCTCGACTTTCGTCGATAATTTTAGCTGATTTTTTTCATTTCAGCTGCTTAAATAACACAAGAAATATGCGGAAATGTCATGAATAATGTGATTGATAGAGCTCATATTAGCGGGGTCAGAGACGACCATTTGGCCGATATCCTGGCACACGTGTCGATGTTTGCAAAGATCTAAACCAGGTCTGGTTGTATAATTATTTACTATTTCCTTTATCCCACATTTATTTATCATGAATATTTACCCAACAAATTCACTAATTATTCATCTCATAAACAAACAAAAAGCAACACAGTAACACAGTTTCAGTTCCTTGAACGTATGTCTGAACTGGCGTCATTCGTCGCAATGTCAGATCGATATGACGTGATCGCACGACGGTATGCGGCGAGGATGACGTCACCTAGGACTCTAGAACGACGCTTTTCGGAGTCTGAATTAACCATATCGAGACCAGACTGTGTGGCGTCCATCAAACGCAGACACGCTATCATAATATTAGGATTTTTATGGTTTAATGAATGGTTAAAAGACTTTATGGTGTAATAGATATTTTTATTACGGTTAAAGAACTAAAAAATATGGATATCAAAATGTCAGTAATCACGCTTATGAAAAGAAGACGGTTGAAAATAAATGGCAAAATCTTTCAGATAGTTTGTACATTCAAATTACTGACCGTAATCATATATATGTTCCTTTGGCTCCAATGAGGAGCATAGCGCTTCCACAAAACTCTTCCAGCGTATTCTATTGACCGATGTTTAATCTCCAGCCACGATTTTCCATAATTCCTCTCTTCTTGAATAATGGTTCGTCTCCAGGTTGTTTTTGGCCTTCCGATTTTGTGTGTGCTTTGTGGATTCCAATCCAAGGCCATTCTAGGCACGCTAGTCCGCTCTCTCCTCAGGATATATCCTATCCATTTCCATTTGCGCAAGTTTATTTCCTTCTGGATATCTGTTTGGTTTGTTCGTTGCCATAGCTCTGCATTAGATATTCTTTCCGACCAGAACACTCGGATAATTCTGCCGAGACATCTGTTTATAAAGAATTGCAATTTGGAAGTGATTACATGGGTAATCTTCGACATCTCACATCCGTATGGATTTCACATTTGTGTTAAACAAGCGCAGCTTTGTGTTTCTTGAGATATAATTGGATCTCCAGACTTAACATAGCGAAAGCTTGCTTGGCCTTGTTCAAGCGTTACTCAGTTGCCCCTCCATCTTTGAGAATTATGCTGCCAAGGTAACAAATCTCATCTACTTTGTCAATATCGTCCTGGCCAATTTTTAACTGTCTTGTGTTGGTGGTGTTTATGTGGTTCTTGTTTTATAGATATTAATCTCGAGTCCTGTTAGCTTGGCTAGTTGAGTTAGTTGGTTCAGATTGTCCTGAAGGGAGTCGAATTCATGAGACAACAGGCAGATATCGTCTGCATAGTCTAGGTCTGTTAAATGGTATTGGAGATCCCACAATATACCATTTCGCAATATACCGATTTAATTGGGATTGTATTGCTAGTGGCCGTCATCATAAGTCAAACAAATTTGTTTCAGCAGGTAATCAGAAACAGAATTCTTACTTAATCCTAAAGCATTTTTACCATTTTCTGGTGTCAGGCTGTTGGCGTTTGAGTATTAATCTTGCGGTGTCCTTCTCCATATTTCTTGCATTTCTTGCATCTTGTGGCATAGTCCTTGTTGCTTCCCATTTAAACCCTTTTCTTGCTGTCGCTCTTTGAATTCCGTCCTACCAAGTTCTTCTTGATCTTGCTCTGAACTGAATGATAGAAAGAAACAGTTTTGAGAAACAGAATTCAAGTTGCTAATTCATCTTACGAGGTGTGTAAATTAAGTAACCGGATTGATTTTTTATTATTTTTTTTTTTTTTTATTCTAATAGAATTACAATTCAATATTGTCTACTTCAAAATAACTTCCTTGGGAAACCACACAGCGTCGGAGACGGTTCTTCCAATCCTCATAGCAGTGCTGCAACTCGGATACTGGGATAGCTTCCAGCTGGTCGGTTAAGGACGTTTGAATGTTTTCGAGTGTCCCAAAATGACATCCCTTGAGGTGATTTTTCATTCTTGGGAAGAGGAAGAATACACAAGGACTCAATTCAGGCGAATAAGGAGGCTGAGGAGCCACAGGAATGTTTTTAATAGCAAAAAACTCGTTAATTGAAATTGCTGTGTGACAAGGCGCATTGTCGTGCTGCAACACCCACTTGTTCTTGATGTTTGGTCTCACACGCATAACCCTTTTTCGAAGTTTTTCAAGAACCTCTTGGTAAAAGTGTTGATTGACCGATTGGCTTTGAGGCACAAACTCTTTGTGGACGATGCCCTGACTGTCAAAAAAGCAAATCAGCATGCATTTGATCTTCGACTTGCTCATTCTTGCTTTTTTCGGCCTTGAAGTGTGCCATTTCATGCTCTGGCACTTGTTTCTGGGTCGTACTCAAACACCCAAGATTCGTCACCAGTAGTTACACGTTCCAGAAAATGGGTATCCTTTTCATTCGATTCCAAAAAGTCAAGGCACCTTTTCCTCTTGATGTCCTTTTGGTCCTGTGATAAGTTTTTTGAAACCATTTTTACGCAAATTTTTCTCATCCTCAATTCATTAGTAAAAATCTGATGAACGGTAGTGTGAGTCAAATTCAACTTTTCCCCGATCATTCTGACTGTCAACCCACGATCTGAACGAACCAGATCCCGGATTTTGTCGACATTTTTACCGGTATCTTGAAGATGAAGGTCTTCCGCTGCGTGATTCATCTTCAATCAACTCTCTTGAAATTTTGCAAAAGTTTCCGTTGCACTGTGCCCAAGTCTCAAGCAAATCCTGATAGCACACCGTTGCTCGAAATGAATGTCACTCATTTTTAGAACGTACTGTTTCATGAAAAAAATCGCTACGGACAACAAAATTACTCTAGCGAGTTCAAGCTCGTACCGAAGGTGTATCACATGTTCACCTGCCGCCCCTTCAAGTCGCGCGATCCAAATGTTGGCAGATCAAATGCTATGTTACCTGTTCGGTTACTTAATTTTCATACCTCGTATGCTAGACGCTGACAAATAGTTTTTTAATCAAACAGCTGAACGTCACAATGTCTAGGTGTTGCAATCCTGACCTACGATTACTTTTGTGACAATATAAAACATTACATTCGATACGAGTTCCAACAAGTCAAAATGCCGCTAAAGTATACGAATCAATGGGTGCGTTTTGTTGTGCCAATTCTGGTTTTGGTTTAACCAGAATACGCGTTTTGTTGCGACTGTATTCTCATTCTATTCATTCTACTCATTCGATGACTCGAGGTCGAACGACTGGAATGAATAAGTGTGGTGGGGATGAAAAGTAATATTTGAATGCAGTTGTTTTCATTTGGTTTTTAAATGTATTAGAATTAAATCTTGGTATTACTCTATGGTATTACTGCTTCAAAATAATTTTTATTTTTAGGTATTTTTTCATTTTGTGTCCTAAAATAAATATATACCTATGAGTATTATTAAATTATTAAATCTTAAAAAACTTAAAATGTATGTACAATTCAATTACTCGTTTTAAAACATTACGTTCTAGAATATTTGCTTCAAATATAAAGTATTCTTATTTTGCATTTATTATTTAGATTTTTCTACTACCATATGACTTAACCTCCATGCAAATGTCATTCCATGTTTACTTCACGATCAAAATTGTCGTTTTCTTGCGCGTCAATTCTAGTACTTCTAACCAGCCACCAACAAAACGCACCCAATGTGCTCTGTAATGAAGTTAGAAGTCATTTTAATGCACAACAATGCGAAGCCTCATGTTGCATTTACTATTCCGCAAAACATTCTGACTAATATGTGCATAATCCTTGTTTGCAGGTCAGTAGCCATCTGTTGCTAACTTTGTGAACTAAATCAACTGTATAGAAATGTTAAATCCATCAAGTATCTAATACCAGAATTTACTAAGTTTGAAGTATTCTATTACCTGTGTGAAGCGGTCTTCAAGTTTCCATTTAGAAGCGAACATGTTCCGAAGTTAAAAGGGAAGTTGAGGCAGTTAAGTGTGTCGTAAAATTAAACATCTACTAAATGTCGAACCTCCCCATTTAGAAAGGTTATGTCTTATTCCAATTTAAACAACAACCATTACAACCCTACATTCAATTTTACAGATGAAACAATCATTTACGACTTTCGTGTTTATTGTACATGCATTATTTACTTTTACTACATGTATGGTTACATGCAATTGTCCTCAAGCGTCGTAAAGCGAGTATTTTCACATAATAATTAATATAAGTATCAGGGACGTAGCCAGGATTTCAGCTGGGGGGAGGGGCAAAATTAACAAAATATTCTAAATTTGTCGGTACGACCTTAATTACATGGCTTGGGTAGAAAATAACAGCGTTCTAGGTCAGGGGTCGGCTACCTTTCAGTGACAAACAGCCAAATCTATATTGAAAAAAAACACAATAACACAATAACATGGAAGAGCCGCTAAAAAATATATGCTATATTTAAGAAAAAAACGTAAAAATTGTTTATTTGTTTTAAAATAATGAAGTATTACAATAAATTAATATTTATTTATACATTTAGTTTGTGATGCCTATTGTAGTTGCCAGTATATTACAATATAATTTTTTAATGGGACTTCAATATTTGGTGAATATTCAGTAATCTTTAACTTAAGGCAGCACTCTAGTTTCAGGTCAGTAAGATTACTTCTTAAATGACTCTTTATTAATTTCATATGTGAAAAGATTTGCTTACAGTAATATGTGGATCCGAAAATTGTCAGTAGCCCAAAAGCATAATCTTTTAAAAGATTGAACGATTCTGGAAGACGGTTCCAAGCTTCGAAAAGAACTTTATCTACATTTGCGAATTTCGGTCCACTTATGCTGGGAAGGTAAAATTCACTTTTTTCTTTCTAAATTTTCCAGTTCAGAATTAAGTTTAAAAAATATATAATTCATCAAAAAATTCAAATCCACTAATTGAAGGTGATTGTAATTGCTACATATCTACTTCAATTGGTTATGTCAAAAAAGCCAGTGTAGCTTTATATATTCTAAATTCTTTAAATCTATCTCGAAAAGCTTCTTTCATTTTAACAATAGTTTGTGCAAAAAAAAAAAAAAAATGCATTAATAACATGTTTTTGTAAATTATTTGCACGTAAATCATTCACAAATACAGATAACTTTTTTTCGAAACAAATAACTTCTTCTAAAAGGAAATATGCAGTAACTCGGGGAATTACCGGGCGTGAATTGCACCGTAAAACATTCTGAAAAATACAAAACCTGTATAGTACAGGCAGAAAGTTGAAAATTAAAAAATAGATTATATTAAAATAAAAACCAGCCAATTTTCAAAGAGCCACAAAATTGTCTAAAAGAGCCGCAGGTTGCCGACCCCTGTTCTAGGTCTTTTGTAGTATATTAAATAATAAAAGTCCGGTAAATTTATAAATTTTCTTCACCTCTGGTGAAGAAAACTTCTAACAACCTAAATTATATGTTATGTAAGGTAAACTATCCGGGGGGGGGGGGGGGGGAATGCCCCCTATGCTCCCCTATGCTCCCCTACGTCTCTGATAAGTATGCAATAAGTAGAGAAGATCCTAATATAGACCCCTTTTTGTTTTTTCTCGATAATTTTTTAAGTTTTTGAAGAAATGTACTTAGAATTATACATCATCCAACCCAAAAACTTTGACACAGTTCCACGTCCATTATTCTGGATAATACTACAAAAATTCGGATGTTCTCCTAAACTCCTACAGTTCATTCGTAATTTGCACGACAAAACGGAAGCAAAAGTCTCTTTAAACGGAAATCAGTCGAATTCATTTCCAGTAACTATTGGCACCAGACAAGGATGTGTTCTTGCACCTACACTGTTCAACATATTCCTTGCAGCAGTATTGTGACACAGTAGTGACTACTTGGGTGGTTTGTACATTCGTTATAGAGTTGACGGAGGGCTACACCAATTATCAAGATTCAAAGCCATCTCTAAGTTGCAATACTCTACAATACAGCATGCGCTCTATGCGGACGATTGTGCACTGTTATCAAGTGATCCAAATGACTTACAAGAGGCAATATCGAGATTATCTGAAACAAGCAAGCGTTTTGGTCTGCAAATAAGTAGAACGAAAACTGAATTTATGGTAAGAGTTCCAAACACAATTAATGCAATTTCTAACTTTTTTGTTGACGATAAAGCTCTCAAGGAAACACACGCTTTTAAATACCTTGGAAGCATCATTTGCTGTGACGGTAGCGTTAAATTTGTTCATCACAAACTGTACGTGTTATTTTATTCAGCCAGATGCAAGTGTAAGTGTTTTGTTAGCAGTAGTCTTCCAGATGAATAATGCCTCCTGAGTGTTGAATCACACGGGTCATTGCATAGGTCGCGATCTTTACCGCCGGGTCTTAGTTCTAATCCCGCCTATACACTTCCTTCTGTGTGACGTCACTAGAGCGTAAAGCCTGGAACAGAATGCACAGCGCGCTACGGCGTCAGCGCGGCTTCATTTGCGACAACGTTGCGTTAGCGCCGTTGAGAATTTTCGCCTGCACACAATGCAATAATTTTTAACGCCGTCAAGTGTCACTTGACAACCTATATTTGTGTTTATACGTGCGCTTTCTTTTATTAAAAGTATAATGGATGATGAAGACTTGTGCGTGATGTTATTTATGTTGTATGCAAGTTATTTATACATACAAACACTTTATTATTCAGTAAAAACTGAGGTTAGGTGCAACGTTCAACAGCGTCAAAAGTTGGAAGTTGACGAACATTCAGTATCAACGGCGGTCGAGCGGCGTAGGACGTTGTCCATTCTGTGCACTTGAGTACCACAGCTTGGGTTTAACTTTCTCCTGACAGATAGCGCCGTACGAACGGCGTTAACGCGTCGTAGAACTCGGTGCATTCTGTTTCCCACTTAAAAACAGCTACAGTTCTTAGTCTTTCCTGTCTTACCCTTTACGCAACCTTGTAATACCGCTGAACCAACTCAATAAATTAATTTATACTGAATTAAAATATGTTATTTATGTCTATCAGCAAAACAGTGGACCTCCGTTATGACATCCAGCGAAACGAAAGCTGGTGTTATGGATCATTCGACCAAATCATAATTGTTTTCTTAATGTCCATTAAGTTATTTAGAATTATTATTTATTCATAATAAGGGGCAAGGAATAGAACCAGGCCAAGTAATTGTCAAAAATGCAGTGTGTTCTTTTAAAAAGGTTCCACCATGAATATCTCGTAGGTAAAGTGTGAATTTTCACACATTTCAGGGTTTTCTAGATACATGTGTAAGAACCAACAGAATGCAGGATGTCTAGGATTATATTCTTTCTACAATCACGTCAAAATCAATAGGTTTTTGATAATCATTTTTATTCGTTATTTGAGTACGAAGAGCTTCCATTTATTTTTTTATTACACTAAATTTAATTATTTTTCCAAAATTTCGTTAAAAATTTCGTTTAGTTAAAAAATCCCAGCGATTTTTTTCTGCATTTTGTTTGATAATCCACTTAAAAATAAAAAATTGATGTGAAGTGTGAATTTTCACACATTTCAGGGTTTTGCAGGTATTTAATAACTGAATGATGATTATTTGGGATGCCAAAACAAATTTTATGTCAAAATATGTTTTTATGAATTTTAATTCGAATGCCTAATACCATTATTTAAGTTTCTAAATATGTGCAGTATTTTTTTTACATAGCAAGGTTCATTCAAATTTTGGAAATTGCGCCTATAGCTTCTATAGCGCCTATAGATTTCGTATACATCAAACAGAATTAAATTATAATTTCAATACTTCCCACTGGTTATTAAATTTACGCTTTTAAAAATTAAATGCAACATTTACCAAAATATAACTAGAAATTTGACAAAATAATTTAAACAAAAGAAAACTGCAAAAAAAAACAAAAAAATTAAAATTGACAGGATTCGAACTCTAGTTTGCCAGTTACCTGTTTGACAAATTAGAAAACCGATGACTAAACGCACATCGCTATGAGCGCTGACGTATCAACTTGGTTACATAGCGAATTAAATATTTAACATATTTTGGTTAAAAACACAAAAAATGCATTATTTTCCGAAAACATAATCTGATCAAAAATTCCTGTTGTACTATTCCGGTTCACACCAATATACATTACTTAGATTTTTTCAGATTTTTAGTTTAAACCATCTGGGCAACAGGGTGTGGGACAAAAATTTTTTTGCATATTTTTGGCAAAAATTGCTTCAGAATAATTTATTTAGCAAAAATAAAAAATTGATCGTTAATCCACGTACCAAGGGCTTTCATTTGATACTCTACTCAGAATTATAAAAAAATATTTTTATTTTCGATGAGCACATATTTGTTTATATTTTTAGGGGGATATGTTTTTTAGATGTTTTAATATTTTTTCTATATGCGGGTCAAAGAGTTGTATAAGCATGCCAAATTTCAACTCTCTAGGTTTAGCCGTTTGGCTACAATTTTTACCGAACAGACAGACAGACAGACAGACAGACAGACAGACAGACAGACAGACAGACAGACAGACAGACAGACAGACAGACAGACAGACAGACAGACAGACAGACAGACAGACAGACAGACAGACAGACAGACAGACAGACAGACAGACAGACAGACAGACAGACAGACAGACAGACAGACAGACAGACAGACAGACAGACAGACAGACAGACAGACAGACAGACAGACAGACAGACAGACAGACAGACAGACAGACAGACAGACAGACAGACAGACAGACAGACAGACAGACAGACAGACAGACAGACAGACAGACAGACAGACAGACAGACAGACAGACAGACAGACAGACAGACAGACAGACAGACAGACAGACAGACAGACAGACAGACAGACAGACAGACAGACAGACAGACAGACAGACAGACAGACAGACAGACAGACGACAAAATGACGGTATAAGGGTTTTTTGGTCATACCTACAAAACCCTAAAAACTAATCCGAACAATAGTATGAATCATGATGTATAAAGTAAGTGGAGTTTACACACATGGTCTCGATTCTCAGCTGTTTAAAAAATATTATATTTTTAATTGCAAAAAAAAAATAGACACTACCTTAGCCATAATACAAAAACTCCATAAAATTACCAGCCATAATTTAGCCATGAATTAAAAAAATATTCATTTTGTCAAAAACACAAAAACTGCAATATTTCAAAAAAACCGATCAAAAATTCCTTATGGTGTCGAACCCTTATGGTGTTCCACAGGTCAAGTCCGGCATTACTTACTTTTTTAACAGCAAATAATTAAAAACACCGAATAACAGAAACAATTTAAGAAGCTTTGTTAAAGTACTGTGCTTCTGATGGCGTTACAGGCATATATATCCTTACTTTACAAATATTCAATACAACTTTTTTATTTTTCTCTCCTTCCTGGTCGGCAGATGAGTGAAAAGTTTTGCATGACGCTTGTGTTACGGTAGTTTATTGTAAGATTAGTGTTAGTTTTTGTTGTTGGTAAGTTCCATATGCACAGGAGTTTCCTTTATATTATCTCAAATTCAAACTTTCATCAAAGAAGGATTAGTAGTGTTGTATGGTAGCATCAATTCGTCTTAATCACCAGTTGACAACCAACTGCTTCCTAAACTTCCAACAACTACCAAATACGTCTGTTAATTATTATTAATATTTTCTTATGCATTCATAAGATATTATAAAACAAGAATCTAGTCGACCGTGATGGTAAAGCTAAAAAATATACTAAAAAACCAAGTACATATTTTTTTATACGAGGGTTACCTTATATGACCTTAAACGACCACTAGATGGCAATATTGAAATGTGACATTACTATATTCGTAAAATTTGATTTGTTATTGTGAAATCAGTGGCAGCTTATAAATTGACCGAGTAGTTTGTTGACAGTGACCATTAAAAAAACAAGTATGTGAAAAAATGGATATTACTCGTAAAGGTTTTCGTTGGATGATTTTTTACGATTTTAGTAAAGGCCTAACACAACAACAATGCATAGATTCGATTCGTTCAACTTTTGGTAATGAAGCACCATCAGAAAAGACTGTTTACAATTAATTTGCAGATTTTCGTCGTGGTCGCGCGTCCGTCAGTGATGAATCTCATGAAGGTCGACCAAAATCGGTTGTGATTCAAAAAAACATCGATGCTGTACGCGAAATGATTTAAAAAGATCGGCATGTGACTTACCGTGACGTAGAGGCATACTTAGGCATATCGCAGACTGCAATACATTCGATTTAGCATGAACATTTAGCTGTGAAAAAGATCTGTCCAGATGGCTACCGCATAATTTGACCGAAGCTCAAAAAAATGCTCGTGTTGATTGGTGTAAGGGAATGCTAAACAAATTCAACCTAGGCACTGCAAAATCCGTATACAATATCGTTACAGATGACGAAACTTGGATTTATTTATATGAACCGGAAACTAAGCAACAATCCACTGTGTGGGTCTTCCAAGATGAACCGAAACTCACAAAGTTGTTTGTTCACGAAGCATTTTCAAGAAAATGATCGCTTGTTTCTTCGTTTGTGCTGGACATATCGCAACCATTTCTTTAGAGGACCGAAGAACAGTTAATGCTGAATGGTATACAACAATTTGTTTGTCAGAAGTTATCGACAAAACCAGGAAAAACAACCAAAAACATCGCATCATTCTTCATCATGACAATACAAGCTCCCACACAGCGCGTCAAATAATTGATTATTTGAAGAAGAAAAACATCGAATTAATGTCTCATTGCCCGTATTCAGCTGATTTATCCCCTAATGACTTTTTTTGTTGCCCAATATCAAACAAAAAATGCGTGGACAGCGAGTTTCATCCCCTCAAGCAGCTGTAGAAGCCTTCGAAAACCATGTTTTTGACATACCAACTTCAGGGTGGAAAAAATGTTTCGAGAACTGGTTTGAACGCATGCAAAAGTGTATAAATCTTAAAGACGAATATTTAGAAAAGCAATAAAACAGTTTAATTTAATTCAAAGTTTTTGTAAAAACTTAAAAGGTAGCCCTCGTATTTCCTGATTGTAATAATAATAATAATAATAATAATAATACATTTATTGACCACATTACATAAAATATGTTTACAGTCAGTCTTAGTTACATAATGAAATAATATAAATTAAAAATTAACATTATTAAAGTCATCAATTTCATAAATGGGATTTGTCAATAAATATTCTTTAAGTTTGTTTGAAAATGCCTTGATTGGTAGGGATCTTATTTCCTCAGGTATTATATTGAAAAATTTAATGGCGTAGTAGTTTGCGCTATTTCTTGATTTTTGAAGACGAAGAAAATTACTACGTATATTATTTTTTTGCCGTGTGTCATGTCCGTGGTTGGAAGAGGGGAAGTTACATAAGTTCCTGTGCATGAACATTAGGCATTGGTAGATAAATAAGGCAGGTAAAGTCATTATTTTTAATTTTATGAAGAGCTCGCGACAGTCAGCTCGAAAAGGAGCACCAGCTATGACCCTAACAACTTTGCGTTGAAGAGCGAAAATTCTGTGGGCTGCTGATGAGTGTCCCCAGACAAGAATGCCGTAGTTCAGGTGTGACTGAAATAACGAAAAGTAGGTCATTAGCACGACTTTTTGGCAAACTTCTGCTTTCAAATTGCGAATTAAAAATACTGTAGACCTCAGTTTTCGGCTTAAGAATTCACAGTGCTGATCCCAGCGAAGTTGTGGGTCGATGTGGATACCAAGAAACTTGACGTACGGGTTTGAAAAATCGTGTTTCTTAGTGGAAATCATCACTGATTCGGTTTTGCCAGTATTTAAAGTTAATTTATTCCTGTGAAACCAAGATGCGGCGTGTTCTACTACGGATTTACTCTCTAAGCGAAGGGAATTTAGGTTCGAATTTTTACAGAGTAAGGTAGTATCATCTGCGTAAAGAATAGATTTTGAATTTATAAAGAGAGGAAAGTCATTTACGTACAGTAGAAATAGTAAAGGGCCAAGAATAGATCCTTGCGGGACACCAAAGTGTATAGGAAGAGTTTTAGATTTGACATCACCAAAAAGTATAAACTGCTTCCGGTCTGATAAGTATGATTTGATTAGAGAACGGCTGTTGTCATCAAATCCATAGAATATAAGTTTATTAATTAAAATATCATGCGAGATGCAGTCAAATGCTTTACTTAGATCTAGAAAGGTACTAAGGCAGTATTCTCCAGATTCAAGGGCGTCAGTTATAAAAGATATATATTCCAGTATATATTTTGCCGTATCTAAAACCAAATTGAGAGTTTGACAGCAGACCGTTATCAATTAGGTGCTGAATCATTTGCTTGAAGAGCACTTTTTCAAATATCTTGGAAAATACAGGCAAAATGGAAATTGGTCGATAATTGTTGGCATCGTTACTGTCTCCCTTTTTCAATATCGGTAGGACTTTAGCCAATTTAAGTCTGTCGGGAAAGCAGTTACTTGAAATTGAAAGATTAATTAGTTTCGTGAGAGGAGAAATGATAGGTTCTTTTACGGATTTTAACGGGTATGTCATAAGGATCAGGAGTGTTACCGGTTTTAAGGGAGAAAATTATGTCTCTAATAGTGATTTCACTAACTGGTGAGAAAGATAAATTTAGGTTTAGATTTGAGAAATTTAGAAGAGAGGTATTTGGAGATTGGTTAGATAAGGGAAGTTTATCGATAAGCGATTTGGCAATGTGAGAGAAGTGTTCATTAAATTCTTCTGGTGAGATGTTTGTAGTGGGGAATCTTTTCGTGGTATTTCTTCTCTTATTAATAATACTCCAAGAAGCTTTCTGTAAGTTATTTGACTTTATTATAAAGTTGGAGTGCGCTTCGATTTTGGCCTTTAATATTTTATTGTAATCGTTATTATGTGCAATGATTTTATTTATTTTAATTTCCTTTTTAAAATCGTTATTATTAAGTGGAATGGATATAAGTCTGTAGACCATGGAGTTCAAGGCTGACATTTTATGGGAAATTGGATTAATAGAACTGTTGTAGATGATTGTCTCAATACAGGCCTCTTTTCTAAATATTTTAAATTCATGGGCATTGTTTACTTTGGTGTTGATTAAGTCTACACATTTGCTGTTATGAATAATTAGGTAGAACTAATGGTGTTGCTATTAAAAAATAAAACATACTTTTTAATAACAATATTTTATTAAATGACAACACAAATGGTTAAAAATGTATGTAACTTAATTAATTATTTTAAATTACAAAACAATGACAAAATAATTTAACAATTATATGTACTCATTCATTAGAATCTAAATCTATCTCACAGTTGAATAGGAAAATATGCCTCGACAAGCATTTTCCATATACTGCTCACATGTTTCATAAATATAATGCTTATAAGTATTCATATTTCTATAATAATCATATCGTTCGCAATGAGGCCCTTTTTCGTCCTGCTTATTTATGTTTTTCTCATAATGTTCAATTAGATCAAAATCTACAGATTCAATACAGATGTCCTGGAAGTTCTCTGGATCTACACATTCCGATTCTTCTTCGAGTTCCTTGTGAGGCACTGCAATTTAAAATTGATTTCAGGCGAAAATGGGATAAGTATAAAATAATATAGAACTGTCATTTCAATGTTAGGTACAGCCGGGCACATCTCTCGTGGCCGGGCGTGAAACATGCGCGTGAAATTTGTAGTGGGGATTATAACTTTGGCGAATTGCATTATTTCCTACACACGCTATTACAGTCAAGTGCGTAAGTGCAACATTGAAAATACAGTATTGGCCATAAAGATTGCAACTTTTAACATTTTTCAATTTTTCAAATTTTAATAATAATATTAGAAAATAAATACTCTTAGTTCTATAATTTAATCATGTTTTGTCTGTTACATCAAACAATAATCAAATAATCTGATTTACAGATTAATAATAAATTATTTCTTTATTTTTGCTTGGACAAAAATATTGCAACTACTTGAATTTTCTTGTTATATGTAGGTTTTATCCATAAATAATATGTTGTGCACAAGTAATATTTCAGTTTACATTTGCCAATCATGGGTCGTAGTAAAATTGTTTCAAGGGAAATTAGAAACTTAATAATTTCTGATTTTAAAGACGGGCTGCTGCAAAATGTCATTTCACAAAATTTAAATGTTCATAAATCTACTGTGTCGCGAATTATAAAACGATTTCGAGAAGAGGGTACGTTTGAAGTTTCAAAAATTCCAGAACGGCCACGAAAAACTACAAAACGAACTGATAAAAAAATTATTTATTTATCTACCAATAACCCCTATCTGTCATCGGAGAAAATTTTGGGCCTTTTGCCACAAATGGATCAAGAAAACATCTCAACAAGAACTATTCGCAGAAGATTAGTTAGTGAGGGTCTTTTTAGTCGCCGTCCTGCTAAAAAACCACTTCTATCCAAAAAGAATGTGAAGGCCCGATTAGAATTTGCTAAAAATCATATTGACGGGACTGTGGATCAATGGAAAAAAGTTATTTTTAGTGATGAATCTAAGTTCAATTTGTTTAAAAGTGATGGTGTAAGTTACGTTAGGGAGGCCTGCTAATTAAAGATTAGTTCAAAAATACACCTTGCCAACAGTTAAACATGGTGGAGGTGGTGTGATGGTATGGGGCTGTTTCTCGGGATATGGTATGGGTCCTCTATACCATATTGAAGGAATAATAGATCGATTTAAGTATAAAGACATCCTTCAGAATGTTATGGAACCTTATTCTGATGAGTTCATGCCTTTAAAACATATTTTTCAGCATGATAATGACCCAAAACATTCTTCGAAGTTGGTCAAAAAATTGTTCGAGGATTCAAAAATTAACGTAATGACTTGGCCGTCATAGTCACCCGATTTAAATCCAATAGAAAACCTTTGGGAGATTGTTGACAGAAATATTAGAAACAAAACGCATTCAAATATTGAAGATTTGTTTAAAGCTTTGCAGGGTGCCTGGTCTAATATTGATAATGAAATGATCACGAAATTATTCGAATCAATGCCGAAAAGATGTCGGGAAGTTATAAATACTGGTGGTTACTATACAAAATATTAAAAATAATCTGTTAATAATAATTCATTTTCTTAATTATTAAAAAAAAATATTTTTTTAAGAGTAGTGGCTATCTTTATGTCCAGGTAAAAATAATAAATACTATAAAAAAAAAAAAATAGAATTTACTATTAAAATTTAATTTTTTACTATAATATATGTAGAGGTTTGTTAAAGGTAAGAATTACATTTTTTAAATTTAAAAATATTGAATAGAATAAAAATAAAAGAGAATTATCAAAAGTTGCTATCTTTATGGCCAATACTGTATATTAAATATTTAAAATCATTAATAGTCAAAGTCCAGAAATAATTAGCAATGTTCTTGATTTTTGTAAACCTATATTATTTACAATTTACTTGAAATTGCTATAAAAGCAATAACTAATAACTTTTATTTGAGACGTTTTTTGATAAAACGAAAAATTTCGAATAATTTCTGTAAAATTTTTCGAAAGTCTAAATTTTTTCATACTTATATGTAACGTTTCCATGGTCATGAGAAATAATATCTCTGTTAGAAAATATTAGGCCAAGTTATTTCTAATCTGCTGCTAGAATGTATTTTATATAAGTACTTTACAATGGCGGTCGGTCCTGTGGTGGCCACAGCTGATTTTTTTGTTTAGTTTAACTTGACCCAGAAGTGGCGGCGGCGTTAAATATCTATGGCCTAAGGCCCTTACAATTCATAAGACGGCCCTGCGTGTAAATCTGTTTAACTGCAGAGCGTTCGAGAAAATGACTAAACGCGTTTTCTCGTCATTAATCACTTGATGGCACATGGGTTCTAAAACTAAATTTCTGTACTTTAAATAACAAAACAAATAATACAGGTCAAAAGTGAGTTTTTGGAAAATAAATAAATCTAATAGAAAACACCCTAAAATAAGGAACTGCCCTTGTAAATATTCGAGTCCCTGACATAAGATTGGGAATTAAAAATGATCACTTTTTCAAAATTTCAGAATCTATGTCACCACTATTTTGTTCAGTGGTGACATAGATTCTGAAAACAGTCTCAGTAACAGGCTCAGTCTAGTAAACAAGCAAATCTCTGATAGAGATGTAGATATCTTCAACGACAATTATAAAAAGTTTGTTAGTATAAAAATAAATTAGACTAGTTATATTGTATCTTATTGTTTTAGTCTTTATTTTATTCATTAGTATTTCTATATTATTGTTATAATAGGGGATACGCATAAAATTTATATTTCCTGAAAACCACATTTTTTTGATATGTTAATGTTAGTTATGTCACCTAACAAAACAAAAATCACATTTTAATTAATATTATAGCCAAATTTTTTAATTAAAATATTGTAAATTTGAAATAAGCCGACCACGGCGCGAAGGTTGCCGAGTAAATACGACTGAGTTTGACGTCAAACCACTGGGGTTTGACGTCACAGATACAGCTACAACATAATCTTTACGTGTGTATATTGTATTGTTCGAGAGTTTTGTATTTGTTTTTAAACATTTTTTCACGCATTTATTATTAAAATGGCAGATAAAGATTTTGTTAGGGCTCAGAGTGATAATTTACCCAACATTGATGCATTTATGCACACAACATAAAGTTTACTTTTTTCTGAAATATCGGTTTTATTTCGCCTCATAGCTTTCAGTCACAAATGTTGCCTTTTCTGTTGTTTTTCGCCATCAGGTAATGATATAAATTGTTTTTTTGGATTTCTATTTGAACTATTTGTGCACATCCGTACTAAACAATATTTTCGACTATGTTTTGAAGTTCTGGGGCCTGGATCTTCCATATTTTATATACTTTAATATAAAATTTAATTCGGTAAACATGTATAAATTGTTTTTATTTTTTATAGATTTAAACTTTATTTTAATTAAAATCACTCTAACTTTACATAACCTATAAAAGTTATACAAGCAAATAAGTTCACAACAGACTATGTAGGCTGCACGCTGTACACTGGGTAGGCTGTACGCAGTACACTAGGTAGGTTAGTAGTGTACTGCGTCACTTAAACGGGGTATGACGTCACACGTCGTTTTCGCGCGCTACATACATTTATGATTTTTTAAGCCTTCAAATTAAAAAAAAAATGCAAAACTGTTTTTTATGTTTATATGCAACAAGAGGAATATAATAAAAAATTAAAATAAAATCATGCTTATCCCCTATTGTATTGTTTTTTTTTCCCAGTACTATGTAAATGGGGTTGTACATTACTTCACCAATCTGTATAGTTACTGGTTAGATAAATAAATAAATAATAAAGGATGTATGGTCACCGTACTTATCCACGTCTTTGTAGTTTGCTGAACGCGACTATTGATTATACTCTTAAACTTACCTGTATTTAAACTAATATATCCAATCAACTTTCCATTGTTCCATTGCCTAATTAAATCCCAGCAAGAACACTGCCATGGATTTCCACGAACTTGCCCGAAAGAAGTAGAAATTCTTTTCATCAAATCTTTAGGCAAGTAAGTCAATCTATTATTCTGAACATGAAATGCATCAAACTTCATTCTCATTTGTGGAAAAACATCAGAAGACAATTCCAAAAGTTCATTATTACCAATTTTAAACATATATAAATTAAAACAATCCGAAAATGCTCCATGGCCAATTGTTGTTATTTTGTTGTAATTCAAATTTATTTCTTGAAGGTTAATGAAATTTTTGAAAGCGTATTCTGGGATGGAGATTATTTCGTTTCCAGACATGTCCAGTTCTTCGAGTTTTGATGGATTTTTGAACCAACGGGATTGGAATGTTGATAATTTGTTGCAGGCTAAAACCAGTAACTTGACAGGTCCAAACGATTTTGGTTCTATAACTGATATATTGTTGTTGTTTAGTATTATATTTTCAACGGTTGTGTGACTTAGGGCATCCTTGGTTATAAAACTTATAGGGTTACCTGCAACAGATTTAAAACAAAATATTGATGTGAAAAATAGGTAATAAACTTACGAATACGTGTAAATTTTGAGTGGCATATCACATGAAACCTTTTAATGCGTGTAATCAATTTGCAAATTTTTATTTTTGAAAAATCTATTTTTTTTTAACCCTTTACTGCATGAATTTTAATTTTGGGCTGAAATAATTCATGGGCATTAGGAATTGATTCTTATTGATAGAAAAAATAATTTTAAAAAATATATTTAAATTATTAATTATTATTTTTATGAAAATAGGGTTTGTGCCATACATGAAACATTATGATTCTACGTATTCATTAAGGACGTATCTAATTGTCCTTTCTCAATAAATTCTCGTTATATTCGAGTTATCGTTGAAATGCAAATTTCGCTTGATATCCTCAAATCTATTGCAGCCCATTACTTGAGATACTGCAGGATCCATTGCTGTGTATGTGGCATATATGAACATTCATGAAGTAACGTTCTGATTCAGTTTTAAAAGTAAAATAAAAAATATAAATCGGAATGTGCCATATATGGCACACTATGCGGTAAAGGGTTAAATTTTCGCCAAAAATGTGCCAAAAAACTTTTGTTCCCAACCCTATCTCCCAGACCGGTTGATCTAAAAATCTAAAAAAAATCTCGATAATGAGCATTGGTGGGAATAGGAATAGTTCAACAGGAATTTTTTCTAAAAATATCGATTTTTCGTGTCGTTGACAAAAAAATATTTTTTTAAAATTTACTGTCGATATCGAAAAACAAAATTAAGTGCGCGGACGCATTCCGAATGTTGACTGTGGCATATGGTGAAGCTACCTTGGACCGAAGCAACGTTTATCGGTGGTGCAAAATGTTCTCAGAGGGCCGAGAAGATGTGAACGACGAAGAGCATGCCGGACGTCCGAGCACGTCAACAACAGACGAAAACATTGATGAAGTGAAGAAAATAGTATTGGCCAATCGTCGAATCACCGTTAGAGAAGTTGCTACCTGAACATATCGATTGGCTCGTGCCATTCGAATTTTACCAATGATTTGGGCATGAGACGAGTCGCCCCTGCCCACACATCGTTGCTTGTGCGCGAATTTTTGGCCAAAAACAACACACTAATAATGCCGCTGCCACCGTATTCCCCAGATCTGGCCCCTTGTGACTTTTTCTTGTTCTCGAAACTGAAGAGGCACATGAAAGGACGACGCTACGCTACGAGTGAGGAGATAAAGACGGCATCGAAGGAGGAGCTGAACAAGATCACAAAAAAAGATCGTGTGCTTCGAGGATTGGAAAAAAAACGGTGGCACAAGTGTATAATATCTGGTGGGGATTACTTTGAAGGGGACAAAATAGATATTCATGAATAAATAAATAATTTTTGAAAAAACACAAAATTCGCGATACATTTTGAACAGACCTTGTATATGTTGGCGGTCGGTAAAAAAAAAAACATGAAAAAACTGTGTTATTATTTTTTTACATATCTTTTTCTACATCAAAAATCTCGGAATACTAGGTATGTTATGTTAAGTGGTTTCTCAGTGGAAAATATTGTGAAATTACATACATATACTTATATATTTATACATAAATTTCAGTTTGAGCAATATGTCCAGGAATTGTCTCAGAAAAGGTGGGCAACTCTACTCTGCAGAAATGTATAAGGATATCTTGATTATACCTACGATATCTTAAGAACAACTTACCAGTAATAAGTACTTCAAATAAATACGGAACATTTCTAAAACTCGGTACAAATTCTTGGCCTTGATTCCGTATTTCAACATCACGCAATTTCGATAAATCACTTATAGAATCCAACTGTTCTTCACCATTATAATACTCTTCCAAAAATAGGGCCGAAACATTATCCGGCACATCATTTTGATTTAAATCTGTGTTAGTAGTATTAATAATTTCATAACTGGTATAATACAGCAGACACCGAATACGAAAAGATGAACAGAGATTTATTAACGTGAGAAATGTTAGAACTACGATCTTCATTGTGTGAAATATATATGTGAACTGAGAACTTGTTTATTAAGTTTTTGTTTACAGGTGGAAATCAAGGTTGTGTATTGTTTTCATTCATTATTTCACAGACATATTTTGGTAAGGTTACCTCATAAGGAAAGGTTCGGAATATCCCACCAATTTTATTAAAATTGAACACAAATTTACATTGTACACTTAGAGACTGGGCCGGAACATTATCATACGATTTGCGCTGAATATATGACATAATACGAGAAATCCACGGGTACCTACAAACTGTCTGAAAACGGAGCCAGTTTCGATTTGGCTCGCCTGTCTAAATAAATACAAAGCGTGCTTCGTCGAATCAAATGCAAGGCAATAGCAGCGTTCCGTACTCAAACGAGTGTATGTTTATTTGTAAATACAAATCGGTTTTTTAAAGAAAATAAAAGCTTTTGAATGATTAATTTGTGATGGTGTTGCCATAATTTTGCAATGACAGGGCCTTGGCTCCTTGACTCTTCAAGAGGAGCCGCCACTGACAAAAGACCGTGTAACTTGGACGGAAAAAGGGGAGGACTATGTCCATTATTAGACAAACATGAATATCTGAAGAAGAAGAAGAAGAAGTACAGCGGAAGCAAGGCATTCGAACTCCTGACTCTAAAGGGACAACCAGTACGTTTTTGGGTCCCAAGAAAATATATCTGCCTCCGCTCTCCAAGTATTCGGGAGGGATTTTTTTTTTTCGGTAAAAAGATGTCTTATTTTAAGCTTTATTATTTATGAGAAATTGTTTGGGGTTTCATTAAAATTAAGGGCTCCTTTATGGACAAGGCCGGCCATGGTACTCAGATACCTGAAGTTAGATACTTCTTGAAGATTTTGTTGTCTATGCTCCAAACTGACCACATTTTCATGACTGTCTATTGATAATGATGTATTTATGCACCAATATGATAGAGATTATTACAGCATTTTTAAAATCCTGTTTATAGTGTCAAGCCTATATCACGGTTTGCATTTATGATCGATTTGTGAAATATATTTATACATATTACAATATTTACATTTTGTTTCACGCCAGCTCAGTCGATCAAATAGATTCCATTATTTGTAGGTTTATGGAATGCTGAACTGAAAGTCGTGATAAAAATGTTACACGCTCCTTCTCACAAACAAACAATACACTAAAATATTTCAACAATTCCTCAAATTATTTTCTATACCTTTTTATTCATGCAGTAAAATAATATACATTTTTTATAAATCATTACTATTTAAGCATTATAAATTTAGAAAGAATTAGAATGTTTAAAGAGAAAATGAATTGAAACTTAAAGAGGAACCATGGAACTAATATAGAGAAACTAGCATTAAACTTTGGCGTCACGGCAAAAGCTTTACACACGGACGCTTTCCTGTGCGATTAGGGAGTGTGCCCGTTTTGTCACCAGAAAAACTGTGTGTATACCGGCAAAAGGCAGTATTCTATGCCTAAGGTTCTTAAACTTGTAGTACACGAAGACCCCTTTGAAATAAGATGTTTATTGGCGAAACACCTGTACCAGAGATCAGGTTCTTAACTACTTGAGATACACCCTCAGCCAGTTAAAAAGGCTCGTGTTTATTGGTGTAAGGGAAAGCTAATAAAATTCAACCTAGGCACTGCAAAATCCGTATATAACATCGTTACAGGTGAGGAAACTTGGATTTATTTATATGGACCGGAAACTAAGCAACAATCCACTGTTTGGGTCTTCCAAAATGAACCGAAACCCACAAAAGTTGTTCATTCACGAAGCACTTCCAAGAAAATGATCGCTTGTTTTTTCGGTTGTACTGGACATGGACAGGATTGGAGAACAGTTAATGCTGAATGGTACACAACAATTTGTTTGCCAGAAGTCATCGACAAAATCAGGAAAAACAACCAAAAACGTCGCATCATTCTTCATCATGACAATGCAAGCTCTCACACAGCACGTCAAACAATTGATTATTTAAAGGAGATAAAACATCGAATTAATGACTTTTTTTTGTTGCCCCATGCGTGAACAGCGATTTTTGTCACCTCAAGAAGCTGTTGAACCATTCGAAAACTATGTTTTTGAGATACCAACTTCAGAGTGAAAAAAATGTTTCGAGAATTGGTTTGAATGCATGCAAAAGTATATAAATCGTAAAGGCGAATATTTTAAAAAACAATAAAACAGTTTGTTCAAAAAAAACATTTCTTTATTTCTTAGTTTTTGTAAAAAGTTAAAAGGTAGCCCTCGTAAATGCAGAAAAAATGCTAGGATTTTTTAAGACACATTGTCTTATGACGGTATATTCGCAAATTATTTAAATTTAGTTTAAACAAATTAAATGGAAGCTCTTAGTACTCAATATCGAATAAAAATGATTATCAAAAATCGGTTGATTTTGACTATAGAAAAAAAAAATATACTATGAAAATAGAAAAAATGTCTTAGACATTCAGCATTCTGTTGACTTCTTATACTTATTAAATAACTACAAAACCCTGAAATGTGTAAAAATTCACAATTCACAATTCACATCAATGTTTTTATCTAAATTTTCTCCAAGCATATGAAGCCCCCCCCCCGCTAGCGCCGGCATTGCTCTCCTCCCGGATAAAAAAGTTTGGATTTAACACTGCATATGTTAATCAAACAATAAAATTATGAAACAAATAAATACATATTTAACAACCAGTTTCCGAAATCTGCCTTAAATTTTAACAACCTGTTTCCGGAAACTAGTGGACACCGGCTGGGTGACACCACTGACTCTAGGATCACTTAAACATTTTTTCATAGTTTCCAAGAAAACGACATACAAGCTTATACCAGACCTCCTTTCCTGATTTTATTTATTCTTTATTATTTTAGTTATGAAACTCATTTGAGACGAAACTCTCACTAACTTACCTAAAATGGATAAGATCTCAGGAGGTAGTAGGTACATTAGTCGAATGATAACTAATGGAGTACATTTCCTTCGGGGAATAATATCACTTTCATGCGTGTCCTTATATCTTACATCTTACGTATCGAATACGCCGTTACAATCGATCGAATACGTCTCACCCAGTTCTCAACTTACACGGACACAGATGAGAACGGATAACGAGATACAGATTGAGGAAGGACGAACAGATAAGAGGATTGAAATGACGCAAACAAAAAGCTTGATAAATTTATATGTACAACGGGGATAAATAAATAAGTTATAACACAGCAATGTATTGCTTCCACAAAACAGCCGCATTACGATTAATATGTTATAGCTATTAGATAAATTAGAAAAGAATAAAAGGGTTAAATTTTTAGTATGGTCGGCAGACTATATCGCATCCTGGAACTAACAATTAAATATCGTCCCAGGGCAGTCGTATGTGGGTGTTCAGTATGTCCACCACACACGGGCGGTATTTGGTGTCCATTCTAGTAGAATCCCATCAGTATGTATATATTATTTATTTTCCTTCGGCCAAGGTTCGGAAAACCGAGGCTCGTGAGCCGCATGCGGCTCATTGAGGATATTCGTGTGGCTCTTCAAATTAAATTGATAAGGAATAAAATTTAGAAAATTCTCACGCAAAAGTTCATTTTATTTTGATGCATTATTATGCAGCGTATCGATAATACCAGCGACTAAAATAAAACATTATTATGCACTACTCATTAAATGATGCTAAAAAAGTCATGTATTAAAACAAAATTATGGCTCTTTAAAATGTTTCCAACTGCGGTAAAGGGTGAATTTGGCTCTTTAGCTTTTAAAGTTTGCCGACCTTGCCTTATACCCTTTTCACACTAGATCTTTAAGACGAGTGAACTTAAAGTTTACCGATGTTTAAGATCGGTATGCTTTCACACTTGATGTTTAAATCTCTGGTGCTGTCATCAGCTACAGTAATTTTGTCCTTAAGTTACCGTCATGAAATTACCAGTTTTGAACTGTCTGCGCAGATGCACATTTTGAATTATTATAAACAATTAAGGATATTTCATTTCATTCTACAATAAAGGCACTACAATAAAGAATATATTACACCTGTATTAACATGTAAGTCGATACATTTTATCTCAATTATTGTAGTTCTGTATTTTATTAAACACATTATTAAAATAAATAATTTTATTATAACAATAAGTATAAACTTCTTATAACGTCGATATAATACTGTATTCTTGTTTATGATAATATAAAATGTTGACAGCACAAATTCAAGGAGTATTTTTTTATAATAGAACTTAAGTTGGCAATGCGGGCGAAGTTTAAGACGCAGATCTCTGTCTTAAACATCGCTTGTGTTTAGACGAGGCCGTACGGTTTCACATTAGCGTTTAAAGATACATTCACTTTAACATCCGATCTTAAAGATCTAGTGTGAAAAGGGTATTAGGCCTTGCGGTGGGTAGGGTACAGTTACAAAGAAATGAAAAAACATATAATACAATGGACATTTGAGTACATTTTTTAAATTTCATTTCTTTGTTCTTCCAGTGTCCCTCTCTTTCTTCATATTCTCCTTCCGTTCCAGTGTCCAGTTCTCTCGCCCATCTTTTTCCCTTGCCTTACTCACTCATCAGTTTTATTATCTCTTCCGCCCAGCCTGCCATCTGTCTGCATCTCTTCGCTAAATGCTCCAAGGTTTCCTCTTCTTCCTTGCAAATTCTACAGAGCCTGTCCCCTGGCTTTGCTCAGTACCTGTTGTTCCTCTCTTCGTTGCCGAATCTTAACTTCCTCTTTTCCCTTTCAAGTATCTCGGTATTCCGATCACTCTTATCTCTTTATATCATTTCACCCTCAGCGTTTTGTTTATTCTGTATGTTCTTTCCTGTTCCTGTACCTCCTTATCGCTCCTTCTCAATTATTCAACTACATACATATATCTGTTCCTCCGTTTCTCTTTCTCTCTGCTTCTCTTATGTCCATTCCACACCTCCAAAAGTACTCTTTTTTGTCACAAAAAAATCAAAACCCTTATAACTGTCTGTCTGTACAGAGCCGCAGAAAGAGGGGGGGGCGGAGGGGGCGAAGGCCCCTCGCGCACTGAAGAAAAGGGCGCTGATGGGCTTACTAAGGGGCGCCATTGCGAAGATGAGGACCTTTTATTTTGCTCGTTACTTGGATTGTTGGAGGCGAAGATCTTTTTTTTGCTTGTCACTTGGATTTTGAAAGGTGAAGACTTTTTTTTTGCTCATTACTTAAATTTTGAGAGTTAAAAACCTTCTTTTTATTTTTTATTTACCAAGGGCGCCAAAACACGGCTCTGCCCCTAGCGCAAGATTTTCTTACTGCGGCTCTGTGTCTGTATGGTAGAAATTGTAGCCAAACAGCTGAACATAGAAAGTTGAAATTTGGCATGCTTATACAACTTTTTATACAACCCAAATATAAGAAAAATACTAAACATTCAAAAAAACTCATCACGAAATAAACATAAAGAAATATATATTTAATACGAAATATATATTTAAATATTATTTTTAAATTTTTCAGTAGTAAATGAAATGAAACCTCTTAATGCGTGGACCAAGAAGCAGATTTTTATTTTTGAAACATATATTATTTTTATAGGATGTTCGCCAAAAATGTCAAAAAAAAAAAATTTTGCTCCCCACCCTATCTCCTAGAGGGGTTGATCTAAAAATCTGAAAAAAGGTCAATAGTGTAGCTTTATGGCAGCGATTCTCAACCTGTGGGGCGCGCACCCCTTGGGGGGCGCGGCGTTACTACAAGGGGGGCGCGAGTATATTTAAAAACAAAATTAAAACTTTGTTGAAGGTTAAATAAAACAAATTGTATAATTAAAAAATTTATATATATATATACAGTATTGGTCATAAAGATAGCAACTTTTGATAATCCTCTTTCATTTTTATTCTATTCAATATTTTTAAAATTAAAAAATGTAATTCTTACCTTTAACAATCCTCTACATATATTATAGTAAAAAATTAAATTTTAATAGTGAATTCTATTTATTTTTATGGTATTTATTATTTTTACCTGGACATAAAGATAGCAACTACTCTTAAAAAAATCTTTTTTTTTATTAATTAAGAAAATGAATTATTATTAACAGATCATTTTTAATATTTTGTATAGTAACCACCAGTATTTATAACTTCCCGACATTTTTTTCGGCATTGATTATAATAATTTCGTGATCATTTCATTATAAATATTAGACCAGGCACCCTGCAAAGCTTTAAACAAATCTTCAATATTTGAATGCGTTTTGTTTCTAATATTTCTGTCGACAATCTCCCAAAGGTTTTCTATTAGATTTTAATCGGGTGAATGTGACGGCCAAGTCATTACGTTAATTTTTGAATCCTCGAACCATTTTTTGACCAACTTCGAAGAATGTTTTGTGTTATTATCATGCTGAAAAATATGTTTTAAAGGCATGAACTCATCAGAATAAGGTTCCATAACATTTTGAAGGATGTCTATATATTTAAATCGATCCATTGTTCCTTCAATGTGGTATAGAGGACCCATACCACATCCCGAGAAACAGCCCCATACCATCACACCACCTCCGCCATGTTTAACTGTTGGCAAGGTGTATTTTTGAACAAATCTTTTATTAGCAGGCCTTCTAACGTAACTTACACCATCACTTTTAAACAAATTGAACTTAGATTCATCACTAAAAATAACTTTTTTCCATTGATCCACAGTCCAGTCAATATGATTTTTAGCAAATTCTAATCGGGCCTTCACATTCTTTTTGGATAGAAGTGGTTTTTTAGCTGGACGGCGACTAAAAAGACCCTCACTAACTAATCTTCTGCGAATAGTTCTTGTTAAGATGTTTTCTTGATCCATTTGTGGCAAAAGGCCCAAAATTTTCCCCGATGACAGAAAGGGGTTATTGGTAGATACATAAATAATTTTTTTATGAGTTCGTTTTGTAGTTTTTCGTGGCCGTCCTGGAATTTTTGAAACTTCAAACGTACCTTCTTCTTGAAATAGTTTTATAATTCGCGACACAGTAGATTTATGCTTTTAAATTTTGTGAAATCACATTTTGCAGCAGCCCGTATTTAAAAATTATTAAATTTCTAATTTCACTTGAAACAGTTTTACTACGACCCATGATTGACAAATATAAACTGAAATATTACTTGTGCACAACATATTATTTATGGATAAAACCTGCATATAACAAGAAAATTCGAGTAGTTGCAATATTTTTGTCCAAGCATAAATGAAGAAATAATTTGTTATTAATCTGTAAGTCAGTTTATTTGACTATTGATTGATGTAACAGACAAAATATGATTAAATTATAGAACTAAGAGTATTTATTTTCCAATATTATTATTCAAATTTGAAAAATTTAAAAATGTTAAAAGTTGCAATCTTTATGGCCAATACTGTATATATATATTTAAAATAAGAATACAGTTTATAATTTATAGCAAACAGTCGCATTTTACCAATAAAATTAAATGTACGAATATCGGACCGTTTTCATTATGACACTATAATTTTCGATAGATCAAAAAGGGGGGGCGCGAGAATATTTAGATTGGTAAACTGGGTCGCAATAACAGAAAGGTTGAGAAGCGCTGCTTCATGGGAACAGGAATTGTTCAACTGAAATTTTTGATCAGATTAGTTTTTCGAAAAAAAAAAAAAAAATGTTTTTGTTTCGTTGAAAAAAATAATTATTTTTTTGAAATGTATTGTGTGGTATCGAAAGGAAGCTCGTAAGACGTAGATTAAGGAACAAAAGGTAGTTTTTTTAAATTAGTTTCTTTTAACATGATTTTAGCCGAAAATGTGCTAAAAAAGTTTTTGTCCCGCACCCTTTTACCCAAAGGGGTAGAATTAAAATTCTGAAAAAATTATATGTACATTGATCTGAGCCGGGACGTACGACAGAAATTTTTGATCCGATTGCGTTTTTGAAAAATATTGCATTTTTTGTGCTTTTGTAAAATTAATTATTTTTTTAATTAATGGCTAAATTATAGCTAATTCTTTAAATTTTGTTCAAAAAAAATAAATGGGATCTCTTAGTAATCAAACAACAAATTAAGTTGACCAAAAAAAATTTTTTTAGACATCCAGCATTCTGTTGGCTTCTTACATTTATTAAATACCTAGAAAACCCTGAAATGTGTGAAAATACACACATCACATCAATTTTGTCTAATTTTACAACAGAACGGAGATATTTGTAAAAAAAAAACATTTTTTTGCACGTTTTTCGAGAATTTTTTCGATGCCAAGTTCCGGTAAAAAAAGTCGTTAAATACAAGGTGTCTCAAAAGAAATTTTATATTTAGTGGATCGATTAAAAAAAAAGTAAGCCGTAAATAGAAAAAATGTTTATTAATTATTAAAATACACTTTTTGGGGATTTATTTCTTAAAAATAATATCGTCTAAATGTAGACCCTCGCGTTCTCGGCACTCATTTAATCGAACAGTAAAATTACTTATGACGACTCGGCAGGTGGACTCAGGGATGGCTGCCATTTCGTGACGGATATTTTCTTTCAAATGCGCCAGTGAAGTCGGTTTATTGGCGTAAACTTTAGATTTAAGATAACCCCATAGGAAAAAGTCCATAGGGGTTAAATCTGGACTGCGTGGAGGCCAATTTATGTCACCTCTCCGGGAGATCAATTTGCCTGAGAATTAAGCCTCTGACTGGCATCTTGGGGCTTTAATTCTTGCACCAATTGAATTTTGTAGGGGTGCAGCTTTAGGTCTTTGTGCATAATGCGATGTAATGATGATCTATACACATTTAAAGCACTTGCGCGCTTCCGAATTGAAAGGTTCGGGTCGTCACGAACAGACTGATTAACATTCTCCACGTTTTCTACCGTTCTTGATGACCTAGGTCGCCCGGATTTTGATTTATCCAGCGTTGTACCAGTCTCTTCAAACTTTTTAACCCAATGTCGAATGAGAGGAATGCTTGGCGCATCATTTAAGTGGCGAAAACCTAGACTAATGCAGAATTTTCTACGCGCTACAGTCGCGGAATCACCGTTTCTACAAAACTCTCGCACGCATAACGCGCGGTCTGCTCCCGAGAAACGCTCCATAGCGATTGAATTCCCAAGAGCCAGGCTACCGATTGACATAACCCCCGCGCCCCTCGGATACGTTGCGTTCACGCAGTAAGCTAAATAAATATAAAATTTCTTTTGAGACACCTTGTATGATTTAAAAACAACATCTCAAGTCCTATTCATCCCATCAATTTCTAAAACTCCCGCAAAACTCCCCAAAATCACTGTTTTGAATATCAATTTCCTGGACAATAATTTCAAAAAGAAATTTATGTTTTTCATTATAAAGTTTAGCGAACTTTTCATATGAATTTTGGAATATAAAGTTCCACGTGTTGCATCGTGTATTATACGCAAAACGGTTGTGACTGGTACGAGTTGAGTGACGAGCTTTCACAATCGATAACGTTCGATCGACGCTTTGTGTTAAATTCTCACTAAATTAGGTTGTAAGCGCACTCCAGATAATTAACGGCATTCCTTCAGGGAGTTTCCTCCACCAGAAATTCACCAGAGTATTCCTAATAAACAAATTATAATCTTCTGAGTGGACTTAAAAGTAAAAACCTGTGTCTACGTTACAGTACAAATACAAAAACGAAAATCGAAAATCAGCTGTGGTCAACTCACAACCAACCGATACCACAAAGTACAGTCGATTCCGCTTAATTGGGACACATCGAGACTTAGGCATTTTGGCCCAATTAAGCGGCTGCCCCAATTAAGCGAATTTCACATAAAATTAAACTATGCATATTTTTCTTTCAATAATTTTATTTTATAAACTCTTGGACAAAACTATAAATTACATATAACCAAAAAATATAAACTTTTAAGAAAAAATAATAATAAATTCCAAAATAAAATAATAAATAGGTACATACAATTTAATTCAATGCAAAAATGCGTCAAGTGTAGTCTGTCTTTTGTTTTTGTAACATTTCACTTCTACAAAATCAGCACAGGTATTCAGTGCGGATGTAGGGCTCCCTTCATTTCCTTCCTGCATAAAATACGCTGTAATATTAAGGGGGGGGGGGTATGGTCAAAAAATCGTTTTTTTAATCGATTGTATAGTGACTCAGGAGTGTCCATACAAAATTTCAGGTCGATCCGAGCAAAATTAACGAAGTTATCGGCTTGACAATACAAATAACTCAAATTCATATTTTCGCGCAAATCGCGTGTTATAGCGTTCCTTTCAGAACGCTGCTTTATTAGCCGCGCGCAGCTCTCATATACGTAATAGTAGAGTCTTCCCACTCTATCCGCACCTGTCTGTGCTATATTTGTGTTGGAGGTTTCACTCAAAATAATAATGAGAGCTTGAACCAACTTATTTGGAAAATAAGTCCAAAAATACTGAGTGGAACCTCCACAATTGTTGAAATTGCAGCTGATGTAGCAGCTAGTTATCTCAATGAAGGCAATTTCGCATATCTAACGTTTATGGAAGAGATGGGCATAAGCGTAGAAACGAGCTCTCATGAATGGGCACGCGAAGAGGATAAATTTCGGATTAGCAGAGCTAATCAAAAAGCTGCAGAGGCTACTAAAGAAGCTCGGGTTTTAAGAAGACAACAGCAAAAAGATGCATTGGACATCCTTGCCGATGGACCTACACTTTACGGACCCGGAATTGATGACTCCGTGTGAGTATGAAGAAAAATTAACATGTTTAAAAAAAAAAAAAAATTAAAACGCGTTTTTTGAGGAATTTTATTTTTCAAGTCGGTGAGACATGTAACTCGAAAACTACTCGACCGATCTTTCTGAAATTTTGCACACTATTTCTGTAGGCAATTTACAAGGTAACGCTGTCGAGATATTTTTTTTCTAGCTTTTTTTTATGGAATTTTTTACAACTGAAAACAGAAATTTCGAAAAAAAAATCCGTTTTTTTCGTTTTTTTGACTTCAAACTTATACCAAAAATTAAATATTCTAGATATTTGAAAAAACTCGACAGCGTTACCTCAAGAAACTCATAAACTAACGAAATATTTTTGTTTTTTTTGTTTTAGATGATCCACTCATTAGTTATGTGTCTCACCGCAAATCAACTCTTTGTCCTGAACGAAAATTTCAAATTCATGTCACGAGCTTAATTTTCGATATTTTTCAATAAAAATTTTTTTGGGTACTCTTCAAAGGTTGTTCTTTACTGTAGGTATTATCCCAATCAAGTTACTATTAAGTTTTCTAAAAAAAAATCTTGAAAATGGGTATAAAATGTGCTGCTCTGACCATACCCCCCCCCCCCCCCTTAAATGCTTTGTACATTTTCTTGAGAATATGTGTAACATAATATGTACTGTGATCTTAACTGTCCCAATTAAGCGGAATGTTGTCCCAATTAAACATGTAAATTTACTGTTGGTTCCTTGGTTTGGTTTCTGTTCTTTGAGATTTGTCCCAAATAAACGGCTGCCCCAATTAAGCGGTGGCCCAATTAAGCGGAATCGTCTGTACTTTCTAACAGAGAAATTTTTGTTAAAAAAATAAGGTGAAGTGTGATTTTTCACACATTTCAGGGTTTTGTAGGTGTTTAATAAGTGTAAGAAGCCAACATAATAGTGATGTCTAGGAATATTTGTTTTATAATCACATCAAAAAACAGTTTTTTGATCATCACTTTTATTCGTTATTTGAGTACTAAGAGCTTCCATTTAATTTTTTTAAACAAAATTTAAATAATTTTCCAAAAATCCCAGAGTTATTTTCTGCATTTGCTTCGTAGTCATCATTAGATTAGTAAGAAATATATTGATAAATGGCTTCATTTTTTAATTTCAGAAACGTATTTCTCACTATGTGTTATTTGATTTATAAGTATTTCATTATTATTGAATGTTTATTATTAAATAATTCATTATCTATGAATTATTTATTAATCTTTGATGCCTTAAAAACAACAATCTAGTAATTCAAACAATAGGTTGAATCATAACGTATAATAGTATTACCGAGCGCCAACATATATAAGGGAGGTATTGTGATCATACCGATTTTGACATTTCGAGATTTCGATGGATCTCCACGAATTGAGGTCCCTACATAACGTTTTGACTATTTTTGGCATGATGTCTGTCGGTCTGTCTGTCCGTCCGTCCGTCCGTCCGTCCGTCCGTCCGTCTGTCTGTCTGTGTACACGTGCAGAGCAAATTCGGCTGAAAGGATTTTTATGAAACTTCATATTTAAGCTTCTGCCATCAATGGCACGAGTTGATCAACTTTTGGTAAAAATCGGTTGACTAAAAATGGGAGTTTACTCGTGTCGATTTTAAGATTTTTACGAATATTTCACAACAAAAATATTTCGAAAAAAATTATTGAACAAAAGTTACTATAAAAGCAATAACTGACAACTTTTATTTGAGACATTTTTTGATAAAACGAAAAAAAAAAATGATAGTTTTAGCTCATTACGGACCAAACATTAAATTTTTCTAGACAAAATAAGATGTGAGAATTGCAAAAATTCAAATCTCAAGTCTTTATATCTTACCTGTTTTGAGATAAGATTTTTTTAAATTCCATTAAAATCAAAATTTTCCCTAATAGTTTTAGGTCATTACGGACCAAACATTATATTTTTCTAGACAAAACAAGGTGTGATAATTCCAAAAATTCAAACCTCAAGTCTCTATTTCTTACCTTTTTTGAGATATGAATTTTTAAAATTACAAAAATATCAAAATTTTCAATAGTTTTAGGGCATAACGGACCAAACATTAATTTTTACTAAACAAAACAAGGTGTGAGAATTACAAAAATTCAAACTTCAAATCTCTATGTCTTACCTTTTTTGAGATATGAATTTTTAAAATTACAAAAAAATCAAAATTTTCAATAGTTTTAGGTCATTACGGACCAAACATTAATTTTTTCTAAACAAAACAAAGTGTGAGAATACCAAAAATTCAAACCTCAAATCTCTATGTCTTACCTTTTCTGAGATATGAATTTTTAAAATTACAAAAAAATCTAAATTTTCAATAGTTTTAGGTCATTACGGACCAAACATTAATTTTTTCTAAAGAAAACAAAGTGTGAGAATACCAAAAATTCAAACCTCAAATCTCTATGTCTTACCTTTTCTGTGATATGAATTTTTAAAATTACAAAAAAATCAAAATTTTCAATAGTTTTAGGTCATTACGGACCAAACATTAATTTTTTCTAAACAAAACAAAGTGTGAGAATACCAAAAATTCAAACCTCAAATCTCTATGTCTTACCTTTTCTGAGATATGAATTTTTAAAATTACAAAAAAATCTAAATTTTCAATAGTTTTAGGTCATTACGGACCAAACATTAATTTTTTCTAAAGAAAACAAAGTGTGAGAATACCAAAAATTCAAACCTCAAATCTCTATGTCTTACCTTTTCTGAGATATGAATTTTTAAAATTACAAAAAAATCTAAATTTTCAATAGTTTTAGGTCATTACGGACCAAACATTAATTTTTTCTAAAGAAAACAAAGTGTGAGAATACCAAAAATTCAAACCTCAAATCTCTATGTCTTACCTTTTCTGTGATATGAATTTTTAAAATTACAAAAAAATCAAAATTTTCAATAGTTTTAGGTCATTACGGACCAAACATTCATTTTTTCTAAACAAAACAAAGTGTGAGAATACCAAAAATTCAAACCTCAAATCTCTATGTCTTACCTTTTCTGAGATATGAATTTTTAAAATTACAAAAAAATCTAAATTTTCAATAGTTTTAGGTCATTACGGACCAAACATTAATTTTTTCTAAAGAAAACAAAGTGTGAGAATACCAAAAATTCAAACCTCAAATCTCTATGTCTTACCTTTTCTGAGATATGAATTTTTAAAATTACAAAAAAATCTAAATTTTCAATAGTTTTAGGTCATTACGGACCAAACATTAATTTTTTCTAAAGAAAACAAAGTGTGAGAATACCAAAAATTCAAACCTCAAATCTCTATGTCTTACCTTTTCTGTGATATGAATTTTTAAAATTACAAAAAAATCAAAATTTTCAATAGTTTTAGGTCATTACGGACCAAACATTAATTTTTTCTAAACAAAACAAAGTGTGAGAATACCAAAAATTCAAACCTCAAATCTCTATGTCTTACCTTTTCTGAGATATGAATTTTTAAAATTACAAAAAAATCTAAATTTTCAATAGTTTTAGGTCATTACGGACCAAACATTAATTTTTTCTAAAGAAAACAAAGTGTGAGAATACCAAAAATTGAAACCTCAAATCTCTATGTCTTACCTTTTCTGTGATATGAATTTTTAAAATTACAAAAAAATCAAAATTTTCAATAGTTTTAGGTCATTACGGACCAAACATTAATTTTTTCTAAACAAAACAAAGTGTGAGAATACCAAAAATTCAAATCTCTATGTCTTACCTTTTCTGAGATATGAATTTTTAAAATTACAAAAAAATCATAATTTTCAATAGTTTTAGGTCATTACGGACCAAACATTGATTTTTTCTAGACAAAACAAGGTGTAAGAATTTCAAAACTTCAAACCTCAAGTCTCTACGTCTTACCATTTTTGAGATATGAATTTTTGAAATTTACAAAATAAAATCAAAATTTTACCAATTAGTTTCAGGTCATTACGGACCAAATATTACAGAAAAAACATCGTAAAACTACATTTTTTAAAGATTTAAACCTTAAGTCTATATTTCTTACCATTTTTGAGATATAGTTTTTGATTTAATACCCAAATTTCCAAAAATAACTACACTTTCACGAGACCCAATATATTCAATGTTAAAATACGTACAAAAAATAACTTAGTATTTATTAGATAGACATTTTAATGTTATCTCGATGTTTTGTTAACCACAAATGAATTAGTATGGGATTAAAAAAATAATTAATCCTCTTAAATAAGTTGATAAGGAAATTTTATTTTTATATCATTAGCAGGAATTACGTAAACATTTATGCGACGAAACCTGTTTATCTGAAAAAATATATAAACTTTGAATTTTCATAGTTTACAGGATTTCGTAGGCAGGGCTGACATTAAAAATATTTGAGAAGATAACATTCAAAATATGATTTATCACAGTAGTACAGTTTTGAAATTATTGTAGAAAACATTACAAACCAATTTGAACAAGTTTGGAATCTAATTTTACAACCTACTTATTTTTAAGGTCCCAAACAATTAATTCAAATATGTTATTAAAATTTGAAAGCGCTAAATTACGAAAAACCGATATTTAAATTTGACAAAAATCGCGTTTTGCATGAACTAAGTGGACAAATAATGGTTTAAATTGACAAAATAAGGATTAAATTTGATTTGAACGTTTATTATAATGTTTTTATGTTTATGTTTGTTAATATGGATCTTACTACCATTAGCTAAATAAATAAACTATTATTATTATTATTATTATTATTATTATTAACAAACATAGGTTTACATTATTTTATTTATTCTTTTTTTAATATTATTATGTATTTATCATTTTTACCGACCGCCAACATATATAAGGGAGGTATTGTGATCATACCGATTTTGACATTTCGATGGATCTCCATGAATTGAGGTCCCTACATAACGTTTTGACTATTTTTAGCATGATGTCTGTCGGTCTGTCTGTCTGTCTGTCCGTCCGTCCGTCTGTGTGTCTGTCTGTGTACACGTGCAGAGCAAATTCGGCTAAACGGATTTTTATGAAACTGCATATTTAAGCTTTTGACATCAATGACACGAGTTGATCAACTTTTGGTAAAAATCGGTTGACTAGAAATGGGAGTTTATTCGTGTCGATTTTAATATTTATTTAACAACAGAAAAATATTTCGAAAAAATTTATTGAAAAAAGTTGCTATAAATGCAATAAGTAATAACTTTTATTCGAGACGTTTTTTGATAAAACGAAAAATATTGAAATTTTTTTGTAATATTAGTAAGTCTGAATTTTTTCATACTTATATGTATGTAACGTTTCCATGGTCATGATAAATAATATCTCTGTTAGAAAATATTAGGCCAAGTTATTTCTACTCTGCTGCTAGAATGTATTTTATGCAAGTACTTTATAATGGCGGTCGGTCCTGCGGTGGTCACAGCTGATTTTTTCATACTTATATGTAACGTTTCCATTGTTATGATAAATAATATCTCTGTTAGAAAATATTAGGCCAAGTTATTTCTACTCTGCTGCTAGAATGTATTTTATGCAAGTACTTTATAATGGCGGTCGGTCCTGCGGTGGTCACAGCTGATTTTTTCATACTTATATGTAACGTTTCCATTGTTATGATAAATAATATCTCTGTTAGAAAATATTAGGCCAAGTTATTTCTACTCTGCTGCTAGAATGTATTTTATGCAAGTACTTTATAATGGCGGTCGGTCCTGTGATAGCCACAGCTGATTTTTTGAACTACATTAGATATTTGTATTTAATACTTAAAATGAGTACTTGTTTATACAGGGATAATAGGGCCGGCCGCAACGTCACACTGACCACGTGGCTTTTATATCTATGGCCGGCGGTCTAAAAACGGAGAACTTACCTTCTCTGCTCCTTATATGCCTATCTAGGTGTTGCGATCCTATTATTATTTGTTTTTAAAGTATCAAAGAGGAATAAATCATTTGTAGTAATAAAATACTTATAAATCAAATAACACATTGTTAATAGTGAGAAATACGTTTCAGAAATTGAAAAAAATTAAAGCATTTATCAATATATTTCTTATTAATCTAATGAAGACGAATGCAAAACAAATGCAGAAAAACCGCTGGGATTTTTGTCAAATAACGAAGAAAATTGATTATCAAAAAATTGATGTGAAGTGTGAATTTTCACACATTTCAGGGTGTTGCAGGTATTTAGTAAGTGAATGATGATTATTTAGGATGCCAAAACAAATTTTATATTAAAATATTTTTTTTTGTTAATTTTAATTCGAACGCCTAATACCATTATTTAGGTTTCTAAATATGTGCAGTATTTTTTTTTTTATATAGCAAGGTTCATTAAGAATTTTAAAAATTGCGCCTATGGCTTCCATTGGTTGTTATAAGTTCCGCCCCTCTGATTTCGTGTACATTGAAACAGAATTAAATTATAATTTAAACAATTTCCACTGGTTATTAAATTTACGCTTTTAAAAATTAAATGCAACTTTCGCCAAAATATAACTAGAATTTTGAAAAAATAATTTAAATATTAAAATTAAAAAAAAAAAAAACAAAAAATAATATTGTCTCTTCTCGCAGGGTTCGATCCCCTTCGGATCGAGTTACTTGGGCGATAAGGCAGCGTCGAAAACAACTGCACCAGCATACACGTTCCAGTGTAGCGTGTAGCTATAACTTATGTACATTATTAGCCAAAAATCACAAAAAATGCGTTTTTTTCCAAAAACGTAATCTGATCAAAAATTCCTGTTGTACTATTTTGGTTCACACCAATATACATTACTTAGAATTTTTTTAGATTTTTAGTTTAAACTATCTGGGCTACAGGGTGTGGGAAAAAAATTTTTTTACACAATTTTGGCAAGATTCGCATCAAAATAATTTATTTTGCAAAAATAAAAATTTGATTGTTAATCCACGTACTAAGGGCTTTCATTTGATACCCTACTCAGAATTTAAAAAATATATTTTTGTTTTCGATGAGCACATACATATTTGTTCATATTTTTAGGGGAGTATGTTTTTTAGATGTTTTAGTATTTTTCCTATGTGCGGGTCAAAGAGTTGTATAAGCATGCCAAATTTCAACTCTCTAGGTTTAGCCGTTTGGCTACAATTTTTACCGGACAGACAGACAGACAGACAGACGACAAAATGACGGTATAAGAGTTTTTTGGTCATACCTACAAAACCCTAAAAATTGATAGCCCAGCCAGTAGGCGGGCCCCTGTTGGCTACGAAATCCTTAAATGTGTAAAAATTCACAATTCACTTCAGTTTATTATTTTGTTTCATGTTTTTATATTATTATTATGTATTTTTTTTTTGTGAAGATGAGAAAAATTTTTTTTTTCGATTTTTATTGTTTTTGCGACCCAAAACGATTAATTGTACACGACAGCATTTTTGATGAAGCCCAGCACTGTATTTTTACTATGTAGCCATTGCACCACCTTTCAAAAACCTGTAATTTAAGTTGGGATAAATATCAGGAACCAGGATACCAGGTAACCCAAATCAAAGAATAATATTAGAAAAAAATTACCACTATAATTAATTTAAATTTAATTTACATCATTTTATACAAAAGTAAAATATACATTGAAAAATTCATCAATGAAATATTTAAAAATTATAACTACAAAATCTTATTAACTTATTAAATAAACATAAATCTAATTCAGTTCCAAAATAATACTTAAATAAGAAATAAAATACAGCAGGTCCTCTACTATGACCATCAGATGTTACAAATCACAAAAAAAAAAAAAAACAAAATAAAACATTTATAATAAAACAACATCTAATTCACAAAATTTCACGTAACATTAGCTGCTGATCAGAGTACAAGACCAGATCTTTAACTCTGTCATTAATTATAATTACTCCACCCTTAAATTAATTTCTCACAGTTTATGTTTTAGGTGGGGAAACCATAATTAACAACAGAATCCATCTACTGAAACAATAATGTGACGTCATAAACCAACTATATGATGTAATCCATGATGTCATACTTGTTTCAATAATACACATAATGTTTTTGAGTTTTTACACTTGTCAAATACTGTTAATGTAAATAATTCTTTAAATAGCAGCATTTCTTATCAAGATCGTCACAAATTATGTATCTTTCTACTCTTTAACACAAAGAAAAACAAATAAAAAGCATAAAAATTGGACAGAAAAATCAAAAATTTCACGATGAAACATGTAATAAAGGTATAAGTAACAAATTTTCGATAAGTGTCAGTATTAAAATCAGTGATACTTGTTGGGCATTTGTTTCACTTATACCTTTATTACAAAAAAATAAAACTGACGGTTTAAAAAAAGAAAAATAATTTTAGAATTGACTTAAAATTAAAAATAATAACACGAATAATTCGATTGTTGATCAATAAATTACTTTCCCAACTGGAAAACTCGATAGCTAAACATGTAACAGTATCCAATTCATAACAACTGATCAGTCGACCAACCAACCTCAGGAGGAGGAGGTCTTCTGCATGTATATATGATTATAGCTGAGTTAAGGTTCTAGCCATACCCACGCCCGAGAGTTACGGACCACCCCATGTAATAGTATATTCTGTAATAAGGTTGGAATGAGAAAATTCGATGCGAGTAGAACATTCCGAGAGCAAGCTGCAGGCGAGCGTGAGGAACCACGAGTATCGAATTTTCTCTTCCAACCGAGTCACAGACCCTAATTTCTCCACGACCATCAGAAAGAAAAAAAAATAACAAATAATTATTTTAACAAACGTTTTATCTTAACAAATAATTTATATTACATAAAAAATTAATCAATTAAACTTATTTGTCATTTAAACTCAATTTATTGTTTGTTTAATTTTTATTTAATTTGCCGCATATCGGCCACTATTTTAATACTTTTTAGGAAGTTATGTTGCATTTATTTAATGTAAACATTGCATATATTTTAATGTAACCGTACAAATACAAATGACAACAGGCATAGAATAGTTGTTCCATAACAACTGATGGAATGAAATACACGCAAAATTCATAAGAAGTGCTTTAGAATAACATTCCAACTCTTGTGTTTGAATTTTAACTTTCTATAGTCAAAATTGGTTTTAGAATTGGTAAATTCTATAGTGGTCGTGAAAAAATGTAATTTTTGTCGGTGGACACAGTGTTTTCTGTTCTCTTACCATGATTTGGTGTGTACGTTACTACGAGGTGTGTAAATTAAGTAGCCGGACTAGCAACAAGGCGTTTGATCTGGCAACATTTGGGCCGCGGAACTTGGAGGGGCGGCAGGTGAACATGTCCGCCTTCAGTACGAGTTTGAAGTCGCTAGAGTAATTTTGTTGTCCGTAGCGATTTCAGTTTTTTCTAGTGCGTTCTAAAAATGAGTGAAATTCATTTCGAGCAACGGTGTGCTATCAGGTTTTGCTTCAGACTTGGGCACTGTGCAACGGAAACTTTTGCGTTGCTGTAATAAATTCCTCCTTTCCACTCGGTCTTCTTTAGTTTCTCTCATAGCAATAGTTATAAAGTTAATATAAGTTTTTAAAATAGTCATTATAGAATATAAGTTATTGAACCGTAAAATGCTATTTGTTTAGCAAAATTTACAGGTATTGTCTTGATGCCAGTGAAAATTTCATGACAGTGACAGTTTGATATTAAATAAATCGAATTATAGGCTATTCCAAACGTTTAACGGCAATTTTTATTTTTCTAAGTTGTCATGAGCATTCTTTTTTTAGGATTGAAGTGAGCTTTTGCTAAACAAAATGATCAAAAACCCCATGTAACAGATAAAAATTACTAGTTTTAAAAATATAGTTTCGCTTAAACCAAAGCAACATATACATTTTAACTGTAAAATATTAACTTTAAAATATAACGTCACATTTTATGTTGGTATTACAAAAATAATTTAAATAATTGAAAATGTCTCATTACTGAAGTTACCTTAACCTCATAACCAAAAACTTTGGTTTGTTTTACAGTGTAAGAGATTTTTTAAATGGCATTTAAAGTCAGTAATACAATATAAAAGTAATCAAAATAACCAGAGGTGGGCCTACGAATTACAGAATTATATTCTATTCCGTAATTATGTAAATGTTATGATATAAGCTGTTCACTTTTTTAAGGACAATCCAGATCTAGTTATTTTGGTTACTTTTATAGTGTAATACGGACTTTAAATGTCAATTAATAATATTCCTTAAGCTGTAAAACTGACTTTAGATTTATTGGTTCTGATAATTATTAAGAAATTTTTTATAATTTTTTAATACCAACATGACATACAATTTCAAAGGTGCTAACTATTGAAAACAAAATTTCCTCTTAGTTTGTTCTTACAAAAGTGAACAGTTCCATCATGAGCTTCATGTCTATACCATTTATTTTGCAAATGCTGCAGACATAAACAATGATATCTTGATTGTTTTCACTCATATTGTTTTGTAGAAATAATAACTTTGTATTTTTACTGCGAATAACACCATTGCACAGACTGCCGCACGATCTGAACTTGTGAAGATTGTGCAACACAAACTGCACTGCACAGTAATGCTAAACGATTTTCGTGCAGCACAAAGCACACAGAAACTTTATGACGGACGCTTCTTGTGTAAATTATACAGAATGTGTAATTATATTATGCCGAACGTACCTTTAAAAAATTTCGAAATTGTTTTTTATGAGCACAATATGTATAACCGTTGGTAAAATTGTGTAAAAATATAGAAAACATTATTTATTGATCAACAATCGTATATACTTGATGACTATAATACAGAGTCCGGTTATAGGACGGTTCAGCTTTTCGACACCAGCCGAAAAGCGAAAATCGAACATCGAATTTTTTATAATCCTGATTTCATGTCTATTCTGTCATATATAAGTGCTCAATAGAGCTGATGCAACTAAAAGGATTAACATTACGGCTTATCTTGATATATTTTTGTTCCTAACTTATAGTCAGTGCTGAATGTACACAGTACTTTTCAACCTTTTTTAAGTGATGGCACACCTATAAAAGATGAAAATATGAAGGCATTCCTTCCCTCATTTTTCCGTATTATATCCATGTTTATTTTATCATGTTTATTTTTATCCATGATTAGGCGGAACTAACTGGAATTTTCTTTTTTGTAAGTTATCATTAGCTATTTTTTTATATGTTGAAGTTGACTTTTCCTAAACAAAATGATCAAAAGCTTCAATCAATCGGTAACAATTGTTCGATTTGAAAATCTTGTTCCGCCTTATCGTTTGGAATAGCCTTTATGTATAGGGTAAGCATACGTCCCAGTTTCACCGGGACAGCCCCGGTTTTGAGTCCTTGTCCCGATCAATTTAAAACATTGTCCCGGATTTCTGAAAGTATAATCTGTCTCATTTTGTAATACGAAACTAGATATGGTTACTTTGGTGACTGTTGTGGTGTAAATCGACTTATATGGAGACATATGAACTTGTAAATCTGGCTTTTAAATTTTTGGTTAAGTTTTATTAAATCGAGGTCATATTCACTCAAAAACTACATATGTCAGATAGCAAATTGACAAGTCAAATTGCGATTGACATGTCAAATATTTTGAAAGGTGCCATTTCAGATTTACCACTCTAAGATATTTTAAATATACAACATAAAAAATGAAGTTTCCCTCTTAGTTTCGTAATACAAAATGAGACAGATATATTATCTGTCTCATTTTGTAATACGTAACTAACAGGGAAAGTTAATTTGTTATGTTGTATATTGACAATACATTTATAATATTATCAAAGTATTGGTTCACACGGATACGCCAAAGTCTGTTTACACCACAACAGTCACCAAAGTAACCAGATCTAGTTTCGTATTACAAATTGAGACGGATTATAATACAAATAAAACTACACGGCTTTTACATTGATGAATTATATCCGAATAGAAGAGAAAAAAAATCGAAAGAATTCAGTTCTTCGCATGATGTTATCTGCATTCCAAGCCAGTGATTTTCAACTGGTGTGCCCTTCGACATTAATGTAGCACCTTCATTAATTTATTAAAAACAAAAATATATCTCGTAAAAATCATGATCAACATTGAGGGCCCAATCTAGGGAAGCGCAAGCAGAGCAACTACTCAGTACGGCAAAAGAGTAAATTAAAATCAATAAAAACCAATAAAGTAAAACATTTTGAAAAAGCAGTATAAAAGTAGGTAATAAATGTGTGAATTTTGTATGATTAATTTAGGAAATTTAAATATAATTAATTAATATCAATAATTATTTATAATTAAATATAATGGACTGCAAAAATCTTATTTGCCCAGAGCAACGGAAGAGTTCGATCGGCTTCTACCAACATTAGTTTTGAAATTAACCATCATATTGTAAGTTATTGAACTTTAGAAGTTGGGTTTGGGAAGCAAGCTCAGAGTGTTCCGAGTCACTCTGTTTAATTCCAGAACGCTTGAGGAAACACATTTCTCGAACGCTTTGGAGTTAAACACAGTGACTTGGAGCACTCCGAGCTTCCTTTTCGAACCCAGCTAAAGTAAGTATAATATTAAAACAGATTTTATAATCATAAATTTCTCGTGACAGACACTGATGTTGTGCCTTAACAATTTTAACACTCTCTTCGTCAAGCCATTAATTAAAAAAGGTTGAAAAGTAGTCTGTGTGAATCAATAATTAATTTACGGTAGACTCAGCTTTTGAACTTACGCTAAACAGTCAAATATTAAAAGTTCTTATTTAATAAAATATCTTACCAAATAATTAAAACGCAATTTCACTAATCAGATTATTTACCGTAACAGTATATGATCTTGTCAATATGTATCGAACAAAAAAGTCTTTCGAGGATCAACACTGGCACTCTTAATTAGTAAGCGTAATTTGTTCCGGTGGGCTAAACGGTCCAACTCTAGATTTAACATCAACAGCTCTTACAGCGAAATGATATTTATTTCCTTCTGTAAATTGTGTTAAAGTACAAGCCATCGGAAGTGCAAGCGCTTTAACATCTCCAACTTTTCTCCACATTTCAGTATTAGGTGGACTGTTAGTTTCTTGATACGCAAACAGTTGGTAACTAGCAATTTCTTCATAAATCGATAAGTCTTTAGCGAGTATTTTCCAACTGAGGACTATACCATCACCAACTCGAGATATTTTTAATGATGGTCTTGGTGGTATCGCCTTCCAGTTTGGTTGACTAGCTTGTAAAGGTGGTGGACCTGGTAATGGAGCTGGATGTCTTGTGTTTTGAACACGTGGTGTTGTTGCTCGCATTGATGGGATGTTATTTGTTCGGAGTAATTGAGGACGAGTTCCTGAACTTACTACCACCGGTTGACCAGATGGTAATCTTAGTGTTGCTCGAGGGCCTGCTGAAATAAAAACAAAAATTTAGTAATCTAATTATAAATAAAATGAAAAAATGCTTATTGAAGAAAAAATTATGATTTTCTTGACCGTTGTTTCAAAGTAATGAATGCTATACGAGGGCTACCCAAAAAATTCCCGGCTTCGTCTACTAAGAGCATTGCTGGCGGCAATAATATTTTCTTTTTGTGTTGAAGATCTGTCACAAGGAAACATAAGAAATAGCAAGTTATTCATTCAAATAGTTCCTTGTATAAAACTGTTTAAATTATACTAGTTTTGTGTAATTTGTAAAAAGAAAAAAACTGAGCATTGAGCAATATATTTTTTGAGGCAGCGTTTTAATTAATAAACAACTAACCCAATTTTACGATTACTACAATATTTGACGTATCTTAAAATAATTTCTGAATGAACTGTTGCCATAGTAATAAGAGTTTATTTTTATTAGTGTAGAAAATACTTAAAGCTGGCTACACACACTACCGCAGGCTTGAGCGGTATGCCTACATATTGACAAGGGTTACAAGTTACAAACCTAGACGTATAAATTACAAAACTACGCAGGTATGTGTAATTGCGTAGGTAATTTGTCAGCGTTGGAATCGACATTATATTCGCTCGCGGATGAAGTTTCTTACTGGCTGAAGCACCACGCATATGCGCAATATTTCTTTTGGCGTTCGTGGATAAATAGTTGCTCATTCTGACAAAATGTTTATTGTTGTCTGCGGTAGCCTTCGGAAAATTAAGTAACCTATTAGTAACAACAAATCGTAGTCACAGTTTGGTTTAATAAAATTTGTAACAATAATATTTAAGCCATGAACTTATTCCGAGTGGTGTATTCGAGGCGGAACGAACCGGAAAATTAAAAAAAAAAAAAAAATGCTATACACTATTTGAAATGCAGAAAAAGTAATAAAATCACGTGAAGATTGAAGTTGCTACTCTGTTGGCTGCCGCATAAATTTAAGTGCTCAACAGCCAACAAAGACGAGAGTTTAACAAAATAATAACGAGAACATTGCATGAATACTTCTTGATTCCGAACAGACTATAGGGTAGTTACACCAGATTATAATTCACCCAAATTTATATAAACGGCCTGGAAAAACTCATGTGCTGAAGTCAAGGCGCTCTTAAGCAAAAGTAGTATCTCAAATACAATAAACGATATCCAATTTGAAATCGATAGTAGTGACAGTAGGCTAACAGTCAAACTATTCTGACAAACAGTTTCTTGATACTGACAAATTAACTTAAACGAATTTATATTTTTTAATAACATTTCGTAGATAATTACCGACCGCTAACATATATAAGGGAGGTATTGTGATCATACCGATTTTGACATTTCGAGATTTCGATGGATCTCCACGAATTGAGGTCCCTACATAACGTTTTGACTATTTTTAGCATGATGTCTGTCGGTCTGTCTGTTCTTCCGTCCGTCCGTCCGTTCGTCCGTTTGTCCGTCCGTCTGTCTGTCTGTGTACACGCGCAGAGCAAATTCGGCTAAAAGGATTTTTATGAAACTTCATATTTAAGCTTCTGCCATCAATGGCACGAGTTGATTAACTTTTGGTAAAAATCGGTTGACTAGAAATGGGAGTTTACTCGTGTCGATTTTAAGATTTTTGCAAATATTTAGCAACAGAAAAATATTTTGAAAAAATTTATTTAACAAAAGTTGCTATAAATTCAATGACTAATAACTTTTATTTGAGACGTTTTCCACTCTATTAAAACTTTCATGTTTCCAGTTTTTTGTAGTGCTTGGCATCTAATTATATTTTTAATTCTTAAACAGAAATGATCTTCTGTTTTAACATATTTTAATTTCGCATGCGGTAAGTCGTATTCGTTGAAAATAAAGTTATTCAGTATACTCCGGCAATGTACAAATGTGATATTTGTAAGACTAGTGTTGCTGACGTCACTTTTGATATCGTCTATTATAAAACTGCTTGATTTCATCTGAAGTCAATCCACTTTAAGCTATGGCAAACGTAGAGTCGTATTCAATATACTTAAACCCAGTAGCCCAATATACTCGTATAGCCTCGATAACAGTATAAGCTGTGTGAAATCTATATGGCCGACAGGTTTACCTGCGACGTGTAACTGTGCAGACCTATCGTGACACATGCAGCCAGGCTTGTGCAAATCAAAAAAAATTATGTAACAACGGTCAAGATATATTAATATACATATATAGTGGAAACTGTTTAACACGCCATGTTTAACATGAAAAATCGGTTTGCATGAAACAAAAAACGTTTACCATGAAAAGAATTAGTACCTCAGAAGAATAAAGAAGTATATCGGTCGCCTCGTCGTTACCAAATTGATTACTGTTTATGACTTTGACAGAACTTTCTACTGACTAGGTCGAAATCTGATAATAAACAATAGATATAAAGATGCCGCTTGTCACGCGCCGCCTTTGCCTTTTTAAACAAATGGTATTACTCGTCAGTGGGGAAAATATTGCATTTACTGTGTATTTCTGCGAATGAGTTGCGCTGTAGCAACTATAGTAGTTCTAATACAAGTAATTAGAGTAGTGAAAACTGCAGTGAGGACTGGAGTTTACCCTGTGTCCATTATCTAGCACCTGCTCGCTGCGTGCCCCCTATTCTGAGCAGTAGCTCTCTAGCTATTAAGGTCCGGTTTCAGAGAGTTTAGCCAAGTTTAACCATTTAATTTTAATTTTTAATTTGTTTATTTATATCCAAAGTACAAGATAAAATAGTTACATTTTTACAAATAATAACATTGTACACATTTGTACAATGGATAAAGGCCCATCAGTCATTGTAAGATTATAAAGACTGTTCTTCCTCATGAGCCCCCAAAAAGTATACAAATATAAATATAGCACATATTAACATAAGAACCAGGGATCTTTGGGGTTCATGACCAACATTGAAGCATGTAGAAATGTAACTTTCCCTAACTTGGGTAGAATTAAGTAAGAAAAGAACATTGAAAAGAACATGAAATTAAAAGGGCAAGATGAACCTATTAGAAATTAAGACTTTTATAATAATAATAATAATAATAATAATAATAGTTATATTGACCAAATAACAAGTTCAAAGAACTGCTTTCAGTCAGTCAATACAATATTATGGGACAAAATAATACAAATTCATCAAAATTAACGTTGTTAAATTCATCTATTGTGTACAATGGATTATTTAAAAAAAGTGCTTAAGTTTAAGTTTGAATTTGTCTAGTGATAGTGTAGTAATAGTCTCTGGTAAAAGATTATAAAATTTCACAGCAAAGTAATTTGAACAATTCCTGGATTTATTTAAGCGCAAAAATTTACCACGAATATTATTTTTACAACGCGTGTTGTGCTCGTGCGTTTCACTAAAAGTGATATAATTGTGTAAGTTTTTGCGTATAAACAATAGACACAAATAAATAAATAGTGAAGGCAATGACATTATTTTCAGCTTCACAAAAAAATCTCGACAATCCGCTCTAAACGGAGCACTGGCAATTATTCTTACAACTTTACGTTGTAAGCTGAAAATTCTATTGGCTGCAGGTGAATGACCCCAGATTATTAACCCATAAGTTAGGAGGGACTGAAAGAGGGAGAAATATGCTTTTAATACAACATCTATGCTGACTTCATGCTTCAGATTCCTTACTAGATACACGGTCGATTGCAGTTTACGACTGAGTACATCCACGTGCTGATCCCAACGAAGGTAGGGATCAACGTGGATACCAAGAAATTTAACGAAAATTTATAAGCTTTTATACATTTTTATAAACTCTTATCCCAGATGAGCTTTTTTATATGTTTTTTTTTTTTAAGAGATTAAGCTAAAAGATTTAAGGTTCTCAGGAAAAATATTATATTTACCGCAAATGTCAAATGAGAAGCTATGTTTGGTTAAACTCGGTTACAATATAAAAATCCCATAAGTAACCATAGCAACCATTTTCTGACCATTTGGTTGTAGTTAACTAAGCTTTCAGAAACCGGCCCTAAGTGGCGAATTACTTGTTGTTATAGATCCGTAAATTTATCTCTCTGAACTGTACAATGGAAAAATCAATGTGTGTTGATTCATTTCAATCCAAAATCTCTTTAATTAAAAATTAAAGAGACATACAATTTTTTTTTTTTATCTTAACTCTTTTAATTATTACATCAACTATATTAATATAATATTATTCAAAATAGAATAATCTTTTACCTTAATCTATGTTTATTTACTTTTTCTTTCTAATAGTTTTCCTAAATTAAATTTTAATTTAAGAAATTTAAGGTTAAACTATGTTAAGTAAGTTAACCGTCTGTTAGGGCAACGTCCAACTTATACCTATAATAGTTTGTCAACTGCGCATGGAAATACGGACAACATGGCTTAACCCATAGATAGTTAACAATACCCAGTTTAGTTTCAGTTAACTACGGTTGGAAATACTAAGTTCCTTTGAAAATGGTGAAAACCGAAAATTATCAGTTGTTAAATAAAAATAGTGAAACTTCAAAACGATTTTCATTTATGGTTAGTTGCTAAAGTAAGAATTATCCTTAACTCAAGTTAAAATCATTTGTTTTTGTATGTTGTAACATACAAATACAAATGATTTTAACTTGAGTTAGAGAAAACTCTTACGTTAGCAACCCGCCATTAATGAGTTATTAAATTTTCAACAATATTGGTGAGTATTTTTTGTTTATTTCGTTAAACATGTATTTCTGTCTCCATGGTTTTATGTTAAACAGTTTCAACTGTATATTTTTAAATATACTAAACATAAAATAAAAGAATAATGCAAAAAGAGTTTATTATTTTGTTACATGTACAAAATTATACAATAAACCCGTTAATACTTACGAGGACTAGCTGCATAGGGCTTCAGCATAACAGACTTAAAATGTGTAGGTCTTGCTTGTGTCCCAGCTTGGAAATTATGTAAAATCAACGGTTGTCCTGGTTGTCCATTAGAACCATTCGTCACCAAATAAGTTAATCTTGGACCTTGTGCAGTTGTAGCTACCAAAGATGCAGTCGAAGTAATAGGTGTAGTAGAAATAGCCGAGGTAACTATTCTAATACCACTAGGAACAGTTGGTTTAGCAACTTCTTTATTGCTTTCATCTTCATCTGTAAGATCTATAACACCTTTTGATTCTTTTTTACCTGGTGGTTTTTGCAGGGCTTTATTTAGTAGAGAACCCTGTTCTTTAACTTCTGGAGTACGGACTGGAGGGATAGTCTTGATTGTTTTTTGAGTAGGAGTTTTTTGTTGGGGTGCTGGTAAAATTGGAACTACATTCTTGTTTACTGGAGTTGTTGGGGTATTAGGTGTATTAGGTTGTCTAGTTGGAAGAGATTGGCGAACCTGTTTCCGTCTATTATCTCCTTGGGTTATTGGAGTATGCATCGGTTGGTTAGCTTGAGTATTGTTAGGGGTATTTGGTGAGCTAGGTACACTTAATCTTCTTTGTCCGCTATTTGTTTGTATACCAACTTGCAAACCAACTGATCTTGTAATTTTAACCGGTGCTGCTTCATTTGGATTTAGTCCATCTCTTTCTCTATTACGCATGTCTGTTATTAATCTAGTTTTAACTATTTCTAAATCTTTAGCTTGTTTACTAATTGAAGAATATTTTAAACGCCAACTTTCTATTTCTTTTTCTTGTGCTCTTAGTTGTTGTCTAAGTTCTCCTAATTCAGAATGTTGACCCATTAATTCGCAGATTTTTTGTACACAAAATTCTTCTAGATTTTTTCTATTGAATTTTTCAATTTTATTTAATAATTCTTTAAAACTACTTAAAGGTACATATTCCTTTTTCTCTATTTTTGTTTTAAATTCTAGATCTATTTTAGGTTTTTTAACTGTTATTTTATCTTCTGAAGCATCTAGAGATCTTTTTCTTCCTGTTGTTGGTTCTTCATCTGTAAATTTGAACAGAATTAGAAAAACATATATTAAACTTAACAGAAATACAAAAAATCATAAATAAAACGGATGGAATCCAATTGGAAAGCAGCATTCACAGCCTCAAATTTAGTGCACTGCACGTTGGATAAATTTAATAGACTGTTCGTAAAAACCCCCATACACTATGATGCAAGCAGCGATGCATCGAGTTACTCGTGACACGATGCAAGCGTCATTGTGTGTACGGCGGCCTCTGTGATGCCGCATCATGGATCGATGCACGCATCGGCATCACGGCAGTGTTGTAGAGCCGGGATGCCGCCTCACTGATGCCGACTCCATGTTTCAACATGTATAAACTTGCACCAATATTTGTTTACAATTCTTAGGTGAATTTTATTTAATACGTATTGAAAACCTTCCGGTTTCAGCGGAAACTGTTTCAACTTTTTATCTAGCATAGGGAATCGGTACTTAAATTTTATTTTCTTGAAAGTACATTAAATAAGCTTTACAAGGATATCAAAATATCATACTTTAATTTAAACCATTTCAAAATGGCGACCATTTATTTACAAAATAATAAATAACATAAAAATCATTGAAACTAAATAATAAAAAGATATAACATTATGTAATTAGAAAAAACAATAAAACAAAATATGACTAAAGTTAGTAATAAACTAAGGAAAATTTACGTTCAATATGACCGCCGTTGTTATCCACACATTTTCGCATTCGTAATAAAAACTCTTCCATTACATTTAGAACGATATACTCTTGAATTTTCCTGATGGCTATTCTTACCCTATGTTCTAAGTCTTCTAACCTTTACCTCCAGGATACCTTTCTTGGTAGAGTTGCTGGGCACTAACAGAATTTATTTGACATTCCACGGAATGTCGGAACCATATCTGTCATTTCTTCATTTGAATAACGTACGTAAGCCATAATTACAAACGATTTGATGTTATCACCTTTAATATCAAACTCGTACTAACAGGCAAGAATATTTGCAGGTTTTATTTGTTTTTTTAGGGTTTTGTAGGTATGACTAAAAAACCCTTATACCGTCATTTTGTCGTCTGTCTGTTCGGTAAAAATTGTAGCCAAACGGCTAAACCTAGAGAGTTGAAATTTGGCATGCTTATACAACTCTTTGACCCGCACATAGGAAAAATACTAAAACATCTAAAAAAAACATAAACAAATAAATGCTCAACGAAAAAAAAAAAAAAATTTTTTTTTTTTTCAATTCTGTGTAGGTTATCAAATGAAAGCCCTTGGTACGTGGATTAACGATCAAAATTTTATTTTTGCAAAATAAATTATTTTGACGCGATTTTTGCCAAAATTGTGCAATTTTTTTTTTGTCCCAAACCATGTAGCCCAGATGGTTAAAACTAAACATTTGAAAAAATTCTAAGTAATGTACATTGGTGTGAACCGGAATAGTACAACAGGAATTTTTGATCAGATTATGTTTTCGGAAAATATCGCATTTTTTGCGTTTTTAACTAAAATATGTAAAATATTTAATCCGCTATTTAACACAGTGAACGAGTGAACGTCCGTAGTCCAGTGGTAACGTTATCGCTTCGTAAGTTACAACCTACTGTTCGAATCCCGTCAATTTTTATTTTTTTGCATTTTTATTTTGTTTAAATTATTTTGTCAAAATTCTAGTTATATTTTGGCAAGTGTTGCATTTAATTTTTAAAAGCGTACATTTAATAACCAGTGGGAAGTGTTGAAATTATAATTTAATTCTATGTTTGAATGTATACGAAATCAGTGGGGCGGAGTTTATGACTTAAACAACCAATGGAAGCCGTAGGCGCAATTTTCAAAATATTAATGAACCTTGCTATATAATAAAAATACTGCAAATATTTAGAAACCCAAATAATGGTATTAGGCATTCGAATTAAAATTAATAAAAAAATATTTTAACATAAAATTTGTTTAGGCATCCCAAATAATCATCATTAACTTAGTAAATACCTGCGAAACCCTGAAATGTGTGAAAATTCACAGTTCACATAAATTTTTTTATGTAACAAAATTATTTTCAAAGCTTGCTATGTTTAACTTTGTACGATTTATGTTTTATTTATTATTTTGTAAATAAATGGTCGCCATTTTGAAATGGTTAAAATTAAAGTATGATATTTTGATATCCTTGTAAAGCTGATTTAATGTACTTTCAAGAAAAAAATAAAAATAAAGTACCGATTCCCTATGCTAGATAAAAAGTTAAAACAATTTCCGCTGAAACCGTATGATGCAGAATTCTTATTATAGTCCTTAACTGGGACCTTTTGTCTAGTTTAACTTTTCTTGTGAAGAATTTTTGGTATCTCTTAAAATAAAGGAGTTATTCGAGGTGCGGCGTTTCAAACAAACACCCTGTATATAAAAAAATTGGACAACATGTATTTAATAATAAATTGCCATTCAACACATTTTATAACTTATTCTAAAATTGCCAACTTGATGAAATAGAAAATAATGCCATGGCTACTTATATCTTTTTAATTAGTGAATGGAGTGTCAACGTTCAGTTAAATATTCCATCCAATAGTAAATTATTAGAATAATAATAGGTACATGCAAAGCACAAATAACACAAAAAAGTAAAAACACAGATATAAAATAAAAGTTGCTAACCACACCCAGGAAAAATATTCTGACAAAAAAGGTAGTAAAAATCAAATGAATCTTCATGCGTCAACTAAAACAATATAGTCTTAAACAAAAATTAAAAACTTCTAAAATAAGTGTAATTTACTTTTATCATGCAAATAAGAATCAATTCCAAAATTAATCCAATCCAGTACCAACCTTTTATATCTTCCTCTATCTTTTCTTTCACACCATCATTAGTATCATCAGATTTTGCCTCTGTTTCTACAGAATCATTTTCATTATGATCTGATTGAACGGCTTCTTCTTCCTCATCTACTTCCCCATTGGGTTGCTCAGATTCAGATTTTTCATCTAATTCAGGATCAAGTGACTCAGGATTATCAATTGATTCAGAGTCATTTGAATCCTCACCATGTCCTGTTTGAATTTTCGAGACTGTTTTCAATTTAATTTTGTCAGTGTCTGATTTTTTATTAGATTCATCTTCTGATATGTCTTTGTCAATATCTAATTCTGCGTAACTGACTGGTTTAACAACTCTTCTACGTTTAGCAGCCCTGGTATCACTGCTTGAAGTACTCATTGCATCATCGTCATCTGAAGCTTTACATTCTGACTCATCCGTAAAATCTTTAGACTTCTTTTTACTTTGTTTAATTCTTAAAGTTAAAGGAACTTCATCTGAATCTTCATTTCTTTCAATAGTTTCTGATATAAATGTTTTTCTTTGTACTACATTCCATTTTTCAATTGATGATTTATCTTTTTTACTTTTTAAACTTTTAGCTAATTTCTTCTCTTTCTTTCTCTTACGTCTTTGTTTCTTTTCTTCGTGTCTACTGAGAATTTTATCTATTTCTTCTATAACTCCTTCTGGATCTGTATTTTCGAATTCACTTTCATTTTTAGTACTATCACTTTTACCGTCTTTTGAATCTTCGTCTATTTTATAATCTACATCCATATTTTCATCTTTAAATTCTTCGTCGAGGTCATGCATTTCACTGTTTGAATCTGCATCAGGTCTGTCTATATCTTTACTTTCTTCGTCTGAAAAATAATCGGAACGAGGTTCTAATAGATCATCGGATTTATCTGAATCATTTGTTTCTTCGGGTTTCTCTATTTTTTCTGGGGCTTCTTCGGTAGATTTTTTTGAGGTGTCTTCGGTAGGTTTTTTTGAAATGTCTTCGGAAGATTTGTTTGATGTTTCTTTGGGAGATTTTTCTAGGACTTCTACGGCAGATTTTTTTGCGGTTTCTTCAGCAGATTTTTCTGGGGCTTCTTCAGTAGACTGTTCTGGGGATTCTTTAATAGATTTTTCTGGGGATTCTTCAGTAGATTTTTCTGGGGATTCTTTAGTAGATTTTTCTTGAACATCATCGTCAGATTTTTCTGGGGTTTCTTCAATAGATTTTTCTGCGGCTTCTTCAGTAGATTTTTCTGGGACTTCTTCAACAGGTTTTTCTAATATTTCTGTTTCATCATCTAATTCATCATTATCATCTGCTAATGAGACGCAACTTGCTATTAATACATCTTCTGCTTCTTTTTCTTTGTCAAGGGAATCATGATCAACCAGATTATCTGAAGTATTTTCCGTATCATTTTTTGTATTTATATCTATTGCCATATCAGACTGGTTATCTTTATCCGTATCGTCTTCTATTGGTGGAGTTGTTTTCTCTGATGGATCATCAGTGGGGCTGGATTGTTCTGTAAGTTTTAATTCATGTTAGATCCATGACTTACATGATGGACTGGGTATGAATTTTGTTAATAATGCTGGATGGTTAGAATGATTTTTGTCTTATTACTAAATCCAATATCACGCAAATGTTGAATAGGTCACTGAGTAAAGAGGCAACGATTAAATTTAACTTGGGGAATCCTCAAGGAAAAATAAAACGTGGACCCAGACATACATCCTGAAAGAAGCTGAGGAATAGAGAAAATCTTAGTAGAGTCCAAAGCACTGTCCAAGACAGGATCAGATAACAGAGTTTCGTAGAGGCCCTATGCTTCTCTCAGGAAAACATAACATACATCATTGTCACACAACACAATAATATACAATTTACAAGTCGAATATAGAAAAGCATATCGAAATTATAAAATGAGATCTTTCAAGTATCTATGTAATGTTGAATCAGCGCCATATAGAATCCTGCGCGAGTTTTTCAATATCCGCATCCGCTATTTTTGTAAATAGCAATATCCGTATCCGCATATATTTAAACTGCATCCGATTCGCATTCGCATATTTATTTTCATTGATTGATCAACATAATTTAAAAAATAAATGAACCTAAACATATCTGTACTAGTGATTCTTCTCGAGAATTTCTCGAGAAAAAGTTTTAATTCTCATTTTTCATTTCTCGAGAAATGTAAAATTTGCTCGACGCCTTTACTTTAGTACTTTAAAGGTGATTATAATTTTAACATGTTTTTATCCTCTACAATATTTTCAACATTAAAAAAAGATGTATATTCTAATAATTATATAATTATTCTTCTCGAGATTTCTCGAGAATTCTCGAGTAAATAAGTCTAATGTCGAGAAATCAGAAACACTAATCTGTATTCTAATAAGGCGGATAACCGGTTAAAAATAAACCGGTTAGTAGTTATATTTCCCTAGTTTGATTAAAAGCAGAAATTCTTCCATTGCAAGAAATTTGCATCCCTACTGAAATTCCATTGAAATTCTTGATCTCAGAAATGCATAAAAATTTGAATAAAAATCCCATTAGCTAAAGAATGTTCGATTAACAATTGACTAATGTCGAATATGCGCCTGCGCATGGAAACAAGGACAACACCACTTTCAAAATGACGTAGTATCACGTAAATTACACATGACTCGCTAATCAATAATATCAATAATAGATCTGACCGCAATGTTTCTAAGTGCCATACATCATTTCCTAACCTAACCCAACTTAACATATAATAACAGCCTTAACCAAATACCAAACAAATAAATTTTGTCAGTACACTGCAGCAGAACATCGATTCTCCGAATATCAATAATCCCGACGGTGTATCCAAGGCAGAGTTATATAATCAATTCTTAATTTTCATCAAAGCTAAAGAAGATTTAATCTAAAGAAATCGGGGTCGGGTATGTTCAAAGATACAACTGCTAGAGTTTACGAGAATAAATCCGCCTGATCCTCCAGCTGTACTGTACTGTGCTTCATTTTCGGCTTTGCGGTGTAAGTTCTTATGCGGTTTCTGAAGCCTTCTACCTTTCCGCATTGGTATATGGCACATTTAGAGCCGGTTTCTGAAAGCTTAGTTAACTATAACCAAATAGTTAGAACAGGGGTCCCCAAAGTGGTCGATATCGACCCCCGGGGGTCGATATGACATTGTTAGGGGTCGATGGAAAAAAGTTAAAAACTACTAGTATAATAACTACACAGTTATATATAAATATAAGTGAAGTTAAATTAGATTTATTTAGATCTTCATTGTTACGAAGAGATTTTCAGTATTTTTCGAATTTGCGACAGTTGGAAGTAAAAGATGAAGACTTGGAAATATACTAGGGTGACCATTTTCTTAAGAAGGCAATGCGGGACGGAGCAAAAAAATGTCCTCATCTCCCAAATCCAAGTGAAGAGCAAAAAAAAGGTCCTCACCTCCCAAATCCAAGTGAAGAGCAAAAAAAAGGTCCTCATCTCCCAAAATCCAAGTGAAGAGGAAAAAAAGGTCTTCACCTCCCAAATCCAAGTGAAGGGCAAAAAAAAGGTCCTCACCTCCAAAATGTTAAAATGCGGGACAATGCGGGACAAAATGTTAAAATGCGGGACTTTTGCGGGACGCATCTTAATGCGGGACAAAATGTTAAAATGCGGGACAGTCCCGCAAAATGGAGGACGAATGGTCACCCTAAAATATACACAAAGCATCTTCAAAAATTGAGCGTGGATTTTAAATTACGTTTTAATGATTTAGAGAAAATGCACATCCCAGATTGGATTATCGCGCCTTTTTCTGCAGATGTTGAAAACATCGAAAGTACTATACAAGATGAACTTATTGAATTGTCGGTTGATCTTGAAGCTAAAACGCTTTTTAAAAATGTTATTTTAAGTTACTTTTGGACAAATTAAAATGTTAGACATAAATATCCAAAACTTTCGGAAATGGTAGTTCACTTTTTGCTAGCATTTCCAAACTCGTATATGGTTGAGGCTGGTTTTAGCCATGTTAATTCCATCCTGGTAAAACAGATAAACCAGTTAGATGTAGAATTCCGTGGCGGTTTAAGGCTGAAATTAAATCAGTTTGAATCCGACATTGCTAATCTTGCAAAGAGTCGCCAACCACACCCGTCACATTGACAATGACAGTCAATTTTATTTAATAATATTATTGTATTGCATCTGATTAGATATAATTATATTAGATAAATGTAATATAAATAAAACACAGTACAATAAACAATATAAGAAATTACATAAGCGTATTTTTTGCTTGTTCTATTATAATAACGTAATTGTAAAATAGAGGGGGTCGATAAGAAATCGAGAAACTCTTCTGGGGGTCGTCGATCAAAAAAGTTTGGGGACCCCTGAGTTAGAAAATGGTTGCTATGGTCACTTATGGGACTGTTATGTTGTGACCGTAGTTGACCATTTGCTTATATTTTACTAAGCTTTCAGAAACCGGCCCTTGTTTCCTTATGATCCCTTGGGATCCGATCTATTCGATTTTGATCGTTGGATCGATTCCTGCTTGGCTTTTCGACGAGAAAATACCGGAAACTGCAAGTTTTTTTAAATTTTCAACTCTGATTCACCACCCACAATGTACAGTGGTACCTTGACTTACGAGTGTCTCAACTAAAGAGTTTTTAGAGATACGAGCCGTCTCTCGGCCGATGTTTTGCTTTGAGTTGAGAGCTAAAATTCGAATTACGAGCGGAGGAGGTTATCTCTACAAGTGAGATGAAAGAAATGTTGGAAATGTAGGAGAATGTTACAGACTTTCAAAAGAAACATCAGCATAAGTTACTACTGGGCGTTCGACGACGCTATTTAATAACGCCGAAGTCAAGAGGATGAAACAGACCACATTGGACAGGTTTTTATCGAAAACCCTGCAGATGAAAGTGAAGAAAGCGTGGCGAAAAGGGCAAAAATCAGCGAATAAGATTCAGTTATGCAGTTCAATCTTTCTTCTCCACCTCTGTTAGTATCTTCAAGTCGTCTGATCTTCTTTACCTTGATGTACATAATACTTAATCAGTTTACTGCAGTAATTCTATTGTATTGCGCTTTTATTCAATATTCCTTATTTATAAACACAATTTTCTTATCTAAAAACATGTAACAAAAAAATTGCGGTGTGTTTTGAGAGCCCGGAACGTATTAATGGCATTTCAATTCATTCGAATGGGGAAAATTGATTTGACATACGTAATTTGAGTTACGAGCTCCGTTACGGAACGAATTAAACTCGTAAGTCAAAACACCACTGCATTCGATTTCGCTTCTTATGTCTGAAATCAACAGATCTCGACGTTAACTGTCGTTTGAGACCAATCTCAACGTTGCAGCGCTTAGCAATCCCAAGATATACTGATTTGAAATATACGGGGCGCGGTAGGCCTCCTCCCGTCGATTATCGCGGCGCGAACTAAAGCTCCTTTACAAATCTTTGTTCTGCGACCCATCAAATGATAGCGGTGACAATGTAGTAATTATTAGACCTTGAAGGCCATGTTTTCGTGACGCATAACTTTCCATTCTGGCCACCTTGTCTAATTTTAAAGATGTATGCACGACAAAAACTTATTGGCATTTGTAATTCATCAACCTAGTGATTTTAATTTTGATGTAAATACTTTTTTGATACCTTGAAAGAATTGACTTATAGAGCCGAATTCATGTCTAAGAACAAATCCAGGTATTAATGGAAAATCTGTTATTTGGATATGTTTCTGATAGCTAGAAAGATTGGATATAAAAAGCGTACACACTTAACGAACAAACTTCTACGAATAACTCCAACAAACATCAAAGATTTGAAATGAACAAGCAAGATTTAATAGAAACGAACGAAAATTTGGCGTTCGTCAATATTTCATCAATTCAAATGTTCAAATTCATCTTAGCCATACGAGCTGAAACAACGTTGGACTTGGAGATATTGACAAGTGATGAATCTATGTTCCACGTTGCTCCTTTTTGTCCAAAAGTTCGAATAATAGTGTCGAAAATGAGAAAGATAACGAAATAACTGCTGGGAGTCAACTGCGTAAAATTATATAGTTATGTTAAGCATAACACTTGTACAACATCCCATCTAACATTAAACGTAATCTAACATCCAGGGTAATTTTCTACAAATTGGTCCTTAATAACTTCATAAGTTCTTTAGTTTTCAAAAGCGAATTACAACGAAACAGCGTTTGGGTTGTATTGGGTTAAACCGCGTTCAAACTATGCCGATTACCAGTATCGCTCGGCACAGTGGAATATGTGTGGACGTGTCGGTGTCGAATGGTAAGCCGAATTGAATCCGACGAGTGTCGGTCTCCATCAAAGGAAGCCGAGACGAACTGCGTAATGGGGACGTGCCGCGCGGCATCAATTCAGTTCAGTGAACTATTCGCGACTGAAACTAACGTTGGCGGCGCTGCATACAACAGCTAATGGCGTACGAGAAGCGTATATGTCAAAAGTTTTTTCTTAATATTTATCTGTTCAAACAATATTTCGGCAAAAAAGCACTGTATTTAAGTCACTATATTTTAAAATACTTTTTAGTTCACATAAACTGCAGCACAACACGCTACAAATATTATCCAAATATACGCTTCTGTTTAATTTAGCCAGTCAACACCAGATGTCTCACTGTTATTTGCAGTCGCGAATAGAGCGGTCGTAGGAGGAGTTCATAGATTTATATCGTCGTCATCCTCTATTATAGGACTGTAGTCATTCAATACAAAATAACTGTAAACTTACAGCAAGACGATCACTGGCAGATATGACTCTATTGTATAAAATATACTAGGAGTACAATTTTAAAATGTGTCCGATCAAGGTCAGTTGTGAATTGTATGACAGAAGTTTGGCCACGCCTATCAGGTTTCACGCCATTAGTTTATGTTGAATAACGCTAGAATCTAGAATAATCTCTAACACACAGTGAATTCTCACAAACACGAACAGTAAATATGTATGTTTGCCGTAGTTATAGTTGAACAATGAACTAAGCTGATAGATAAACTAAGTACTTATAATTCATTTATTACCTGTCAGAGTGAGAGAGAGACAGAGAAACACATTAGTATATTTACATCTCAGTGCCAGCCAATGTGTAGATATTTTGTAATTGTAAGGATTTTCAACAAAGAATGTCAGTTTCGCCCTGCGGTCAGTGGTGTAACTTCATTTTCCTACGACTACTACGGAATTGTCTCATTTCGATACTGTTAGTTGACAGGAAATTATCTTAATTACCCACATGCGCACGCAGACGATGCGGGAATGACATATACGCCCCAATGCGCGTTGTACGAGAAAGAATAAATTTCCAGCAATGCGCATGTGCAGATTCCGAGAATTTTCATTCCCGTACTGGCTGCGCGCGCATTAATAGCCGTTAACCATATTTATATTGTACTTTCTTGATTATTTATTTATTGAAAAATGGTAATCGGAGGAAAAGCATAGTGAGCAACACGCGCAGAGTACATATTACGCACTCGAATGATTTGCTTCACTCGCCTCCGGCTCATTTGCAAACTTCATTCTCGTGGAGAATATATGGTATTCCGTGCTAGTTGCACAATATACTATTGTCCACCATCCCCGCAGATTTGTTGTGTCCGGTACTATGGTTGTCAACTTTGTCTAATCCTTGGATAATCCGCGAAACCAAAAGACAAAAAAGAGGGCAAGGGCTGTGTCGAAGCCACTGCCGAAGGTCTTTTGGGCGTAGAATACGTCACATGGTTGTTGGGTGGGTTTTTCACACACCTAATCAAGTTTTCTCACAAATATAACAGATATCAATAGATCTTGCGTAGACGAAACGAATGACACCTCGCGGTACGTGCTATCAGATCACGGTTCCGGGCTATACTAATTTTACCAAGCGCCGTTTTCGGCACAAAATGGCGAACGCGCAACGCCCGTAACGCTATTTCCGTAGACTCTTCGAACCTTCCTCTCTTTAACTGAGTTATTATTTTGTTGCTAGCTTTTATAGTTTTGAAATTATTGAAGGAAGTCTGGTGTATACTTCTTTGGCACACATATTTTTACCGAAGGACCCAGTACTGGAACGAAACCAAAGACGTATTCTACGTCATAAAGGATATTCCGAGAGAAAAAAATGTTTGTGCTTAGGATTACACAAAAACATAATCAAATGCATAGTTAAAATCACTGCAGTTTATTTGATATAATAAATAGATTAGTTAGTTAACATACAGACGTTTCGTGGTGATATTTGTTGTGTTGTAACAGTGACTGAATACTTTTACCAAAACTCTTGTCAGAAGGAAAAGCAAATAATCTAAAAACAAATTTAGATAAATTAAAATCAGAAACTTACAACAATTATGTTGTTAAAATATAAAATGAAATTTCGATTTGAAAATTGAAAAAGGTTTCTTACTTTTTCTTACCTTAGCAACGATTTTTAAACAATGCTGGTGAATTTACCTCGAAATTAATATAAGACTCAATGGAAGAAGGAGGTTGTACGGGTTGCGGACAGCAATAAAAACTAATCAAATCAGCTGACAAGTTTCGAATAAATATTGTAGCTCCTATTGTAGCTCCGATGAAGAATAAAACTTATTCGAAACTTGTCAGCTGATTTGATTAGTTTTCATTGCTGTCCGCAACCCGTATAACCTTCTTCCTCCATTAGTATCTACGGACACGATTACTCCACACATAAGACTCAATGTCATATCTCATTTTCTTACATTAAAAACTATTTTTAAACAATGCAGGTAAATTTACCTCGCAATGAACAAAACTCAATTATTTACTAGCTTTTACTGTTCAATATTTTGATATTGCAATGTTTGCGATATAATGCACAGCTGTCGGATGTGGTATTCGGCGTGAGTTGAAAGGCGTGAAACGAATGGGTTACATCCGTACCTTTCGTCCGTAACGCGATTCCGTTACTCTTCTGGCATACTTTCAGACTCAGATGTATAGGCAAAAGGTCATAAAAGATATTCTACCTGATTTTCGAAAGCAACGCATGATATGAGTCGTTCGGCGACACTTCCATTGCATCCGCACAGGTCAACCTCACCGGTGGACGGTGAAATAACCGTCACCGTGGCTTGCGGTTCGACTACATAACGTAATTAAAGAGACCTGCACGAGATGACCGTGCTGACGAGATCCGCATGTACGGTAGTCTTTCTTAAGCTTGATTCCTTGAATTTTCAAAAATGAAAACTATGCGGCACACCGTGGATAAGTTCGAATTGAACACGGACGTGCATAATATCCACGTACATTTACACCCGCGTGACCTACTCGTTTACCCGGTGGACAAACGGACGGCCTGCCTGTATATGTACATAGTACCTGTAGCGTAGGTTTCGATTCGGGCTAAATATAAAACAGCAATGTAGAAATTAAAGGGTAAGGGGGGGGGGGAGCGAAAAAGGGACAGTGAATGTGTATCTTAGTGTATAATATTATTGTTAATGTATATTATTAAGAACGTAATGTAATTTAATGTAATATTGATTTACACCATAATTATCACCATAAAATATAATTAAATTCTTCGAGATTTCAGATCACAATACATCAAAAAGATGTTGCTGTCGATTAGATTAGTTTCGATTTTGCCACCTTGGCGCTGCAATCGAAAAAAGGTTTACCTACTGTCCCTACTGTAGCAGGTATTAAGAGATATTACTCTTATTAGTTTTTAACTCATTTGTAGACCTATGGTGCTAATATAACTTTTCATTTGTCTGTTCAAAATGTCCTGTCAAAATGGCGTAAATATGTTAGGTTAAGAAAACTTGCAACACGACAGCAAAATGTTTGAATAATCGCTAATAAATCTACCACAAGCGGCTGTATTCCAAAGAAATTGCTGAGTATGATGCGTCATAATTCCATTAAAAAAACTCCATTAAAACTACTCACAAAATTTGCCTTTGACGGCTTGAGCAAAACCTTAAAATATAGCAGAAAATCTACATACCATGAACAACTTTATGTTTGACGTAAGCTTGAAAAATCGCTCCATTTAACTGCATATAAAATCTGTTCGACATTTCAAAAGAAACACAGAAAAAGAGAAAATTTTAGCTGAATTTTAACTTGTCTAACGTAAAAAATAGAAGTCAGTAAGACTTTTCTAATTGGTTGAAATAAGAAAATAATAAAATAATCCAAGTAGCTAAGGAAACAAAATGTTTCAACTGACAAGTTTCAACTGTCATTAAATGGAATTTTCTTTACATCGTACTTCTGTTCGTAAGTGCATCGTAAATAGTTCAAACGCTTAGTAATATTAGCTGTTGGTAACTATTGTGTCATATAAAGATCCATTAAGTGGACGAAAACAAATTTATGGATTAAAAAATATACAGGTGTATGTAACATAGAGCGAAAATTAAACTTGAATGAATGGATATGTGGCTGATTGTAGATGGGTAATATTCTAGATAATGGACACCTTCAGACTCTTCTAGGAGTAAACGTCATCTACCAAATAGACAAATGATATTTAAAAAAATAATCCTGAAATTGGCTATTGTTAGGCCAAGATATAAAGATTTGGGGAAGCGATGAGGCCTATGGTCAGCAGTGGACGAATTCGACTAGTAGGTACACATCTATATATTAGGTGTAGAAAATAATTTGGTGGTCTTATATTGAATCAAATATAACTTTCTTTTAAATTTAAATATTTTTCCACCGTTGGGGGTTTTAAAGTGCCAACCTTACAATTTATTAGTTATTTGCAAGTGCGCGAAATACTAGTTTAACACACGAGAGTACTAAATGAATTTCGCGTACGAGGTGCATACAATATTTTTCTACTATTAAATTATATATTAAAAACGTAAGAAAATTATTATTTTATACCTGTCTAAAGAAGTAAGGTTATAGGTATTAGAATTTTTAAAAGTTCGTTCAAGGTTTATTTTGAATTGTATGAAGTAAGATTTTAGTGACGTCTGTCAAGTTTCAGGCTATTTGTTCAGTCAGGCTGCGGTTACAGTGAACGCATGTTCGCCCGAAGTATACTTCGGGCATATTCGCACGTATTCGAGCGAGTAGATAGGTGGTGTTTAGCTCTAACAGTTTCGCGCGATTGATAAGCTTCTACTGTAACCACACATGCGTACTTTTACACGCTTGAAGGCAATCGACCGAATGCGGTCGAGCACGAGAGTAGTACAGTTCGGTCGAATACGCTTCCACTGTAACCGTAGCCTTAGAATAACGCTAGAGTTCTAAGACAAACTCACATAGTGAATTCTAACAAATACGTACAGTGTCGGACAGGCCCGACGATATACCGAGCGATTTCCCGGTGGGCTGGTTTCAATAGATCTATTTTTGGATCAATGTGTCCGGTCCTTGATCGAATGAGGCCGATTATTCCTATTTTCCAAGGTCGGATAATGTTGACAGTCCACTACTAAATACGAACAGTGAACACGTTTGTCGTAGCTATGCTTAAACAATGAACTAAGCTGATAGATAAACTACATACTTGTAATGTTTTTACTAGCTGCCAGTGTAAGTGAAAGAGAAACATATCAATACATTAATTATAATACCAGATATGGCCTTAATCGGACTTCTTTCAAAAATTATAGTACACGTTATTGTTTTATGGCGTTTGTGTTCTTAACGTTGCTATGACAACGTGCAATAAAAACAGTTCTATAAAGACTTTATTGCAACCTGTTATGGCAACATTAAAAAACAGATGTTCTCACACGAAAAACAACACGTAACAGCCTACTTTTTTGACAATTGTTGGAAAAAATCATTATATACTTGCAAAGCAGATGACATATACCCTTTTCACATTAAACTTTTAGACGAGTGAACTTAAAGTTCACCGATGTTTAACACCGGTTTGTTTTCACATTTGATGTTTAAATCTCGGGTGCTGTCATCTGCTACAGTAATTTTGTTCTTAATTTACCGTCAGGAAATGACTAGTTTTTAAGTGTGCGCAGACGCACATTTTGAATTATTATAAACAAATATGGATATTTCATTTCATTCTACAATAAAGAATATATTACACCTGTATTAACATATAATTCGATACATTTTATCTCAATTATTGTAGGTCTGTATTATATTAAATACATTAAAATAAATAATTTTATTATAACAATAAGTATAAACTTCTTATAACGTCGATATAATACAGTATCCTTGTTTATGATAATATAAAATGTTGACAGCACAAATTCAAACAGTATTTTTTTATAATAGAAATTATGTTGGCAATGCGGACGATGTTTAACACGCAGATCTGCGTATGAAAGTGTGCTGGACTTAAACCTTGGCCACACGCTTTCGCACCAACACTTTAACTCATCACTTTAACATCCGAACTTAAACATCAAGTGTGAAAAGGGTACTAGCCTCGAAACATTATTGAACATAATGCGTTCGAAAAGTAATACACTAGACAGTGTATTATTTTACTGTTTCAACTGAATAAACATATTGCCGAAGTCGCGGATTGCTTTGGGGGATTTCTTCGATCGAGAATATCTCGGTTAACCGAAAAAAATTAAAACGAAAAGCAACTTTTGAGTGAAAAATCCACAGACAAGGGCTAGCTGTGCAACTCGGAGTTACCTAGCAATCGATTTCGTTTCATTAACTGAGAAAGATTCAAAAACTTGATGGACCGAATTAATTTGTACACCTAGTAATAAACAGGTGTAGATAACATAACAGAGCGAGTAGCAAACCTAAACTGGAAATGACCAGGGCGTGTGACGATAGATTGATTGATTGTAGGTGGACAAGAAAGTTATAGAATGGACACCATGATACTACCAGATGTAGAGGTAGACTGACTACTACCGAATGGATGAACTAGATTAAGAATTAGATATTGTTAGCCCAAGACAAAAGTTTGGAGAACCAATAAAGGCTTATGTTCAACAGTGGATGAATTCGACTGGTAGATGACGATTGGCATACGAGTGCTAGTTTTTCTTGAAAATTCTAATAATATTCAGTGGTGTAACTATAAGGTATAAAAAGGAAGCAATGCTTCTGCCCCATGGGAGCACCCGAAGTATTTAGACCCCAGCGATAAAAAAAAAAAAAAAAACTGGCATTCCTAAAGAATTTGCTTCCTAGCCCAAAAATTCTTGTTACGCCACTGATATTCTTCTTACTAGATCTAACATGCCTACTATCCCCAATTACATCTACACTAATATGGGATATATCTACTCAATTAATGGGATCACTTTTATAACTTTACGTTATTTAATAAATCATTTCTTTACGATATACGTCGTCACACAAGATGAATCAGTTTGCAAAAGATCTAACAATACTGATATTCAACAAATCAAGATTGAAGATTTGCATAGGGCTAAACCCGAAGCAGGCCTAAATTAAACCTGGGATGGCGAACAACACTTTAAATCCCTAAAGATAAAAAACTGGTGGAAAGCTGCAAAATCAATAGTGGACTGCCGGAACATTCTACAGGTCTGGGCGTATAAAAGCTGGAGCGACAACTATGATGGTGAAAATTAAACCAGAATGCCCAAGAAGAGGGAAGAGCAAATAAACAAAAATTTCTCTAGATAGATTTCCAAAACGCAGTAGTTGTAAAAATCATGTTATACAAAACATCGTTGAATACATTTTGGAACAACGCTTAAAGATTTTGATAATAATTTAGGTATTTGGACTAAGATTAAAAAAGGTCGTTACAAAATATAAATCGATATGTTCACAAGTTGATATGATTTAGCTGGCTACGTGGTCGAAGGACTAACGGCCAATAAAACAATATAAGACAATGACCTATAAAACAATTGTAAACCTATTGCTACATATTGTTCAGAAACCTGGTGACAAAATAACAACAGACAAAAATTTAAATTTCTGAAAGAAATAGAAAACGAGTGCACCAAACATCTGCATAATCTGGAACAACGTCCAAATGTCAGCGCCGTACGACTTCTAGACAACAGCAACGCAGTACAGCGACTAAAGAGATATACCTTTCTCGATATCCCGTTTAGATTTAATTAGTTTTATCATCAAATTTATAAATATTTATAATTTAAGTACGTATGTAAATACATATGTAAGTTTGCAATCTTTAGATTATTGTCAATATCCAATCAAGCTTCAAATATATATGTTACGGCCAATGACTGAATGACAGGCAGTGTTAACAACGTCTGTCCAATGACAGGGTTGGCCATGCAAAATGGACCATAACGTCTTTAACCGGCCAATGTCGTCATTCGCTCTATATATTAAGAAATGTTGCTATTACAACATTATATGACAGTTATAAAAAGTCTATTTTTTACACAAATTCCTTTAAGCTTACTTCGAGCCTTTCGGTTTCTGCTGTCCTAGATCTTTACTAACTAAAGCAAACATGTCATTGTTTGGTCTTTGTGAACACTGCCCGCCATTCGGTCATTGTTCGGAAAATGTTTACTGGCCGCCGAAAATGGTAATTGACGTCAATTTCTGGACGATGTCGAGATTGGCCATTCATTTTAGGAAATTATATTTTTAGGCGGTCAATATTGTCTTTGAGCGATTTCGGCCATTGGCCGTAACATATATAGGTTCTATTTATAATACCTATTGTTACTATACAACAGATTGTAAATAAACAATGGAATTATTTTAAAAAAATGTTTTGGAGATGGACTTGCTAAGAATACCTCGCCTAGATTATATTTGTATTAAGAAATTAGACACGCAGCTAGGATTCTGTCTTGGTGGAGGGACGAATTTTAATTCTTAAGTGGGACGAGCCAACTCGAACCCGACAAAATGAGGATTATACTAATTAACAATATTAATATATTTACATTATAATTTCTCAAAATCATCCAGGAACGTATTAAGATTGGTTTTGCACAATAATGGGTAAAAAAATGCAGTTTTACGTTAATTCTGCGTATTCAAATTGCATGGGGGGAAGAACGCAACTTCTTAAACACTTGTATTCTTTTCACGTTTCACGCTTTAAACGCGAAAATAGTTAAACAGTTAAATCTGTTAATTCAGATAGTTCATCTATTTGAGTGTTGAAATCGAGCGAAAAAGACAATTTTCTGGCCACGAAACTGGGCAAGTCATTCTACAGCATGATAACGCTCAATAACATGTTGCGAAAAGAACAAAGGACGTTATTTGCTCCTTAGGACGTGAAGTTCTCCCATATGTGGCGTTTTCACCGGACCTAGCCCTGTTGACATACCAATTGTTCCAGTTGCTCCATCGTCATTTGGCAAAAAAGATGTGCACTTCCAAACACTGGAAGAATCTAACATTTTTTTAGAGGGGATTCGTCAATTGCTCAACAGATGGAGCAGTCATCGAAAATAATGGTTAAAATTTCGTGGATTGAATCTTAACAAATTTATTATTATTATTATTTTTTAATTAATTATTTTGCACACTATATATATTAATGAAAAACACTCCTTCACCTGCTTACTATTTACGCCCTCACCTGCTAATTATTTACGGATATGAGAACACCTGTTATTAATTATCACCCAATCTAAATAAATTAATCTACTCTGAGAGTTATGTTTTTCGACCACACATTGAATGGAATAATAGCTCGATGCATTCGACTTTTCAACTTCAGCGGAGAATTAAAGCACATTTAACATCTACCAGAACGTTGGTCAGCTGTTATATCGCCAAGAGGACTATTTTTAATGTTCATAGTGAAATTAAAGTTAAACAATAAATTTATAATTAATACTTTGTGCTTTATTCCAAGGATAAACCTCGAAATTTTACCAAATATCTACCTCCTAATAGTCACCTCTCTCTAAGTCGATTTCCACCTTACTTGAACTTTCCAATAAGTCGATTTTTTCTGTAGCACGTATTCGTTTAGAGTTTGAATAAGTTTGGCTAAGGAGAATTTCGTTAAGTCGAATTTCCCTAAGTTGAACTTCTTTAAGTCGAATTATCCTCTAAGTTCATAAGGTAATAAATTTTAAGGCAATATTGCCTCTCTAAGTCGAACTCTTATTTTATTAGCTGTTGTTCCCAGAACATAACAAATCGTAGAAAACGCGATCTCGTGAAGGGAATAACCGAATTACATACACACATCTTCCCTAAGCCGAATCCTAAGTCGAATTTTCCTCTAAGTTGTACTAATTTAATACTCATAAGGTAATAAATTTTAAAGCAATATTGCCTCTCCAAGTCGAACTCTTATTTTATTTGCTGTTGTTCCCAGAACGTCACAAATCGTAGAAAACGCGATCTCGTCAGGGGAATAACCGAATTACATACACACACTGTAGAAATGACAGAATTATACATGTCTTTTTTGCTTTCAATTTAGTTTGAAAACATGTGTGGTTTAAACATCGTTTTCCGTGTGTGAACTGATGAAATAACAATATGGCTACCGATGATTAAAAATCGCTTAATTTAGCTGAGAAAGTTTCACTTATAACCAAAAATAAAAGAAATAAAAAAATATATATATATATATCGCTCCACAATTTCTGTTAATGAACTATTTTCAATAATTTGAATTCCACTTAAGTCGATCTTCTTCTGTTGGAAAGCGCCAATTCGACTTAAAGATAACTGTATACACATACACAAACACACATCTCAACATACACCAATAAACTCAAAAATTATATTAGCATATTCAACATAATCCCATTAAAATGTCATTTTATTTTTATTTGTCTTACTTCAGAAAATAAAAAACAACGAATAGTTGTTTATGTACTAAACTTGAATACACTTTATACGCCAAAGGAGACCAGAACACTGCACCTAACCTAACTAAAATATCGATTCGCCAGCATCAGTAGCGACATCTTTTCTGCGCCTGAATACGCCGGAACCACGCCCGAAGCAAACGAGACCAATTACAGCTTATGCTCTTGGTTAAAAACCCTCAAAAGGCTGTCAAACCTAAAAGACCGATCGTTGAGTTCGTTGCTTTAGATAAAAACGAGAGAATATTTTCCAAAATCAATAGGAACTGTTTCAAATAAAAGTTTATGTAAATAGTTTTTGATAAAAAACACCAAATAGAATTAGAAGAAGAGATAGATCAATAGATAGAACGATTGGAGTCAGTCATGAATAACAATCTGGAAACTATAACCATAATAACAGACGACCAGAACGTAGGGAGAGAAACTGTCAACACTCCATGACTACAAGATAATTTCTAAAATACAAATGACAAGATATAGACATAAACAGTTTTAACTGTTACTTCTTTACTACTAATTTTATTAATGTATGAATTACGAATACACAGTACACAAGACCACATATCCACCATACGGCAAATAATAGAAACAATCATTGCACATAACAAAAAACTTTTTACATGTTTTATAGATCTGGTAAAGACTTTTGACAAGATGAACAGAAAACAGCTAAGGGATCAAAGAAAAAAGAGTTACGGTATATTTAATAAAAACAATAAAAAGTATTTATAAAAGAACACGAAACCAGGTATGAGGGTTACCTTTTATGTTGTTACCAACGACCACTAGATAGCAATATTGAAATGTGTCATTAACCCTTTACCGCATAGTGTGCCATATATGGCACATTCCGATTTTTATTTTTTATTTTACTTTTAAAACTGAATCAGAACGTTACTTCATGAATGTTCATATATGCCACATACACAGCAATGGATCCTGCAGTATCTGTAAGTAATGGGCTGCAATAGATTTGAGGATATCAAGCGGAATTTGCACTTCAACGATAACTCTGAATTTATTGAGAAAGGACAACTAAAAGATACGACCTTTTCTTTCAAAAATTTGAGGGCGACTGGTTTTAATCCCTAATGAAGAACACCTAGCAATTGACGAGCAAATAATACGGAATCATTTTCCTTTGTAACATAATGTAGAATCATAATGTTCCATGTATGGCACAAACCCTAAATTATTATTTTAATTATTATTTTTTCATAAAAATACATAGGTAAAATATCTTTATTTGGACCAATTCTGTGCAGCTGTTTAACATGTTATTTATTGCAAGGATCCCGTAGGAATAATACTGATTAAGTCGTTAAACAATCAAAAGTTATTCGATAAAAAATTTCGAACATCATCGTCATATTATCATGAATAGCCCTAGATACTTTGGACATATACAACGTCGAACAGAATACAATTTAGTGGTAAGGGACACTGATGAATCACGTGGTAGTTATACAAAAAGATCATGATCAAGTCAAGTCAATCATTGGATTGCATTTTAAAAAAGCACAAATTGTCAAAACTTCTAAAATCTAAACCGTCTATCTGCCTTTAACTTAAAGTCAATGATGTTAGTGTATAGTTCTTTGTTAATTTCATGGATGCACCAAATTAAATAAATCGCAGATGTATTACCAGTGGAAGTCCACAAGGAAGCAACATCACAACCGATGGAAAATCTCACAAACTTATTTTTGTAAAGATGATATAAGTGGAAAGAATACTGCTAATATAAGAATACAACACTGCAAAAAACTCTTCGAAACTATTGACTATTGCTACTATAATAACTTTTGATACAGGTGCTATAGAGTTATAAACCATTAATTTTGCTACACAATTATAGAATTACACTGTAGTGTGTCTAAGCAAACAAAAGCCCCGGGAAATATGTGAACTAATTTACAACATTTTAGATGGGTGTCGGTCTGACCAATCATTGACCACCGTACTCAACCAGTATAGTCTTAAGGTTCCTACAGACGATGTGTGTAACATTGACCAACGCTGGTACCAAGGTTGGATGTAACATTTTGCATTGGCGGACATTTGTATTTGTATACCAGTTTTAACCGGTACCAGCAGGTGGATTTAGCAGACTTAAAAGTAAATGATTTAAATTCTTGTAGTTTGGTTTACAGTTTACTAATAGTTGCGAACATGGCAGTAAAATGGGCAAAAGAGACCGTAACATTTGTCAAATTGTACCGAGAAAATGAATGTCTGTGGAATACACACTTGTGTCTTCCACGACATCGAATTCCTTGCTTGTGTATTTTATGCTTCGTTATAGAAACAAACTCGAGACGCAGCGATAAGAAATATTGTAGACGCAATTCATATTGATGATTTTAACGCTGTACTTGGATGCATTACTGGAATAGCATACAGATGATATGTCCATGAAGCGCCAAAGTTGGCCAAGTGCAAAAATACCGAACATGGGCCAATGTTTTTAAAATTGCTTCTGATAATATAATAAAAGTAAAGTTAGTTCGTCGCAGCTTCAACCTAGATTTTCCGTTTAAATTTGAATACAAGTATAAAAAATCACTTTATCTTCAACCATCAAATAGTAAATGCACTATGAGGAGTGATGGGCGTTTACACGTACACTTTAATTGTTTAGGTTTACGTGTTAATTTATGTAAACAATTGGTAAACTTGTCAACAATGTAAACTATGTAAACAGTCAAATAATGAGGTTAGTTTTAGGTATTTAATATCAATAAGAGAGAACTTAATGAACAAGTAGTTCAAAATAATAAGAAACCGAAGCGATAACAATGAAAAGTAGGTTTTGTTTTGATTAAAGAAAAGGAAAAAAAAAATCACCTATCACATGAAACGCGGAGTTAGACAAATTTAAACATTGGCCATCACTTGCCACACCATCTGTAAGTGCCTTTAGATAAAAGTTTATTTCAATTTTTGTCTTATACATATATTGTGTACCTAATATATACAAGTTAAACTGAGTCATATTAATATTAATTACACATGTATAGATATTACCAAGTCTACAAGTATGAAATGCGGATTTTTTTCAAACTTGCCGCGCAAACAGAGTGTATTGTTCAAAGTTTCAAAGTGTCAAATGCGTATAGGTTATAATTTGAAAAGTGATCATATAGTTTTGTTTTACTGTGTTAAAAATGTCAAATTTTGTGCCAAATAAAGAGCATTCGCGGACAGTACTACAGTTTTGTTAGAAGACTATTTGAGAAGCTTATAGTGAATATGCTCCATCGCAAATACGTGTGAACGATGGTTTCGGCGTTTCAAAAGTGGTGACTTTGATCTTACAGACAAAGAACATGGAAAACCTCCAAAAAAATATGAAGATACAAAATTGGAAACATTACTACAGGAAGACGATAGTCAATCACAAAAACAACTAGCAGAGCAGTTAGGCGTTAGTCAACAAGCTGTTTCCAATCGCCTACGAGAGATGGGTAAGATCCAGAAAGTCGGCAGATGGGTTCCACATGCATTGAATGAGAGGCAGATGGAAAAACGCAAAAACACTTGTGAAATTTTGCTTGCACGATACAAAAGAAAGTCTTTTTTGCATCGTATCATTACTGGCGATGAAAAATGGATTTATTTTGAAAATCCCAAACGCAAAAAATCATGGGAGAACCCAGGCTCACCATCCACATCAACTGCAAGACCGAATTGCTTTGGCAAAAAGACAATGCTCTGTATTTGGTGGGACCAAAAGGGTGTGGTCTATTATGAATTGTTAAAACCTGGTGAAACAGTTAATACCCAACGCTACCAACAACAACTGATCGAAATGAACCATTCGCTGCTCATAAAACGACCAGAATACGAAAGAAGACAGCACAAGGTAATCTTTCTTCACGCTAACGCTCCATCACATAACGCAAAAGCAGTTTGCAACACATTGGAGGCACTCAAGTGGTCAGTGCTACCCCATGCCGCTTACTCACCAGACTTGGCCCCTTCAGATTACCACTTGTTCGCATCGATGGGTCACGCACTTGCCGAGCAGCACTTTTGTTCATATGAAAATGTGAAAGAATGGCTAGGATGAATGGTTTGCGGGGAAAGGGGAAGAGTTCTACTGGCGAGGTATTCACAAATTGCCTGAAATATGGGAAAAATGTATAACTTCTAATGGAGCATACTTTAAAACTTTTACTGTTCTTTTGAGTTTAATGTGTTTTATTTAAAAAAAAAGAAATCTGCATTTCATACTTGTAGACCTGGTAAACATAATAGTATTTCATTATTACTATTAACAGTACAAATTTTTGAACATATATTAAAACCAGCGTGGTTCTTGTTTATGAACGTGCAAAATGAATACAGCGACGTATACGTCCACTCAGGGCTTTTATTTGCTTACACACACTATAGATTTACGAAAGGTAGAATATGATAATTGAAAGATCTCAAAACGAGCAAATTATGACATGACAAGATACAATTTACATAAATCGTGGGACATATTAAAACCAGATTCTCAATCGTCGTAAATATATAAGTAGCATTTTAACATAAAAAGTAACTAACGTCGTGATTTCAGTACATTTAGGACAATCGAGAATCAGTCTTTTCTACAAAAAACCAACTACAAATCTATTTAAATTAATAATTTAGAGCAAAAACACTTACCGACTGTCTCATGCTCCACATCTTTTTCTTTTTCATTTCCTTCATTCAAAAGATCTTCTTCATCCTTAATATCTATTTCATCCTTAATATCTTCTTCATCCTTAATAACATCTTCATCCTTAATATCTTCTTTATCTGCTTCATCATCTGTGACATGCAAAGTTAAACTTTCATCGGAAATATCAGATAGATTATCTTCAGCTACTAGTTGACTACCATCGTCAGAATTCATAGTGGTATCATGGCCATTTGTAAGACTTTCTGTTAATTCTTCATTAGCTGGCCATTCAACGTCATCAATTGTTCGCGTTTCAGTTATTGCTGGTACAGCGACCTTTCCTATTTCCGTCTTTTCTATTTCCGTTTTTTCACTTTCGCCATTTATAGTTCCGTTTTTCGACGTATTATCCTCCAGTTCTTCAGTTAGCTTCATTTTGCATTCTTGTTACCACGTATTCTGTAAATAAATATATCAAAATTAGTAATGCAAAAGTATAAATCTATAGATAAAAGTAGTTTTATTTAATACTAGCAGTGTACCCGATGCTTCGCTGCCGGAAAAAATGTCGGAATGGGTTCAAATTAGATTTGGTGCGAATAGTTTTAGTATGGTCTAATTATATATTTTTTATTTTACTCTACCATTGTATAAATATGTGCTTGTTCACAAATAATTTAAATGAGATAATTCTTTAGCGTTTCAAAGGCGAAATGTCATATTTCTGGAGGCCACAAACAGTTTTAAAGATGCCTATACTAATTCTCCCATCGGAGTGTCTCCAGATCTCCGTCATATCCCGTGAAATCTTAAAATTTTGTACTATTTTTTCTGTTATATGCAGGTCTAATATAGTTCTCTTTAAAACTCATCAAAATCGTCTATATTTCTTTTCTTACGATCCTTTTGTACACTTTTTCTAGGTGAAGAAAATTTCGAGGGTTCACCTTGATAGATTTTGTTTTTTTTTTTTTTAATTCTTGTTACGCTTGTTGCAGCAGCCACTCAAGCAAAAACTGATTTGAAAGGAATAATAGGTTCCCCAGCCTCATAAAAGTCAAAATATAAGAAACTATTTCGCGACTTTGGCTAGTAATAGCGCGACCATTTAACTTACTTTTAAAAGGCATATTTACTATTGCTAGATTTTCTACCGACTGTACTCAGAACGATGTTGCCCGCACGAACTACCGAGATTAAATGCGTCCCCACTCCTACATATTTGAGCAATTTACGATTTGGACCGAACACTCCCGATCTCAATATAATTGTACAACCAACTATTGAAGGGAAATTCCCGTGTTCTCACTGACGGTTTAATAGATATTCCAATGGTCCAATATAATTAAAAACAAAATTATTAATTTCTCGTTTCTAATGGGACTTTTTTGAGATTTTCGATTTTTCTAGTTATGATGAAGGCATTTTCTACCTGTATGCCATATTTCAACTCGGTACCATATCTGGAAGTGGGTTAGAATTTCCGGACATATCCACAAATATTCTCTTTTATATATAAAGATTATATATAAAGATAAGTAGTTAATTCGTGTTAACATATAGATTTAATTGTATTTTTATGGCTTTTTATTCATTTTAAGAGAATCTTTTCTAGTGCTTCATAACATTTTTCTCCAAGGTAAATACCCTAACTATTTCACAAAAGAAAGATCACATTAAAATCATACACATAGCTTTGCAGTGATATTTTGTCATCTGAAGCAGACATTGTAAAATGCGTCTATATCTTAATTTCAAACAGAAATAATTGTCAAAAAAAATAAAGTAACAATAACTCAATCATCGATTTAAGGGAACAATACTCGATTGATGTGAGGTGTGAATTTTCACACATTTCAGAATTTTGTAGGTATCTAGCAAGTGACAATAAATTATTGATAAATATTAAAATCATGAAATTCGATAATCTATATCAGCGCATCAGAGGTAAATTGTATTAAGTCACAAATGATAAATAGCTCAGAAAGACGATTTAAGATTATTTACCGCCATGCGTTGATCGACTTAATACAGTTTTAAAACATCGAATATCGAAACTGGCTAGACCTTCCAAATTATATTCCACTTGACAGACCATAAAGTATTAAGTTACTTGGCACTAAAATGTCATTTCTGATAAAAATGTGACTTGATACCATTTACCTCCAAGGTACTGATATATAAATAAAAAATCCTACGTGGTTCCATCTAGGAAATTACAAGCGTATTTAATTACGAGATGCACGATAGTTACCCAGTTAAAAGATGTAGCACAGTGTTGCAAAAAAATCGATAATTTCAACAAACAAACAAAAAATCAAATTAAAAATTCTTGTTTTCTTATTATAAATTATTTTTGTCATATATGATTTTGCGGTTTAGATCAATCTACATTACCTAGAATTATTTTAGATTTTTAGTTTAACACCTCTGGGTATAAGGGTTTTTTTTTTTTGAAAAAAGTAACGTCTGGAAAAAAATTAAAAAAAAAAACTGAAAAAAAAACTTTTCATCTTCGTCTTCAAAATTTCTCTTAATACCACACAATTATTTAAATAATAATAATAATAATTTCTTCAACGGCGAAATAATCGAAATTGGAAGAATTAACCTAATCAAAAATACCTGTAGAAAATGTAAATTGATGAGAACCGATCATTAATTTACATTTTTGAGAATATTTTCAGATTTTTAGATAGTGTGTGGGACAAATATTTTATTTTTCAAAAATAAAATGTTGAAATAAAATGTTAATCTACGCTTCAAGAGGATAACCCTGCTCAAAATTCTAAAAAAATATTTATTTTTTTCAATAAATACAAATTTCTTAATATTTTTCGGGCGATTTATTTATTTATTTTATTTTTTTTGAGAAAATATTCCCGATTTATAAAATTCCTGGTTTTTTTAAGGAAAAATTGTTCAAGGCTCCTTTTAACATGGTTCATATCTCTAAGTGTCTTGTTTCTTAAAAAGTGTTCCAGTGACCGAAATAAGTGATAGTCGGAGAGTGAAATATCTGGTGAATAAGGTGGGTATGTTAGAACCTCCCAATCAAGCTTAGAAATTTTTTCACGTGTCTTTTTTTGATGAATGAGGTCAGGCATTGTCGCCTTGAAGAATAACTCCTCTTCTATTCACAATTTCTGGTCAAGTTCTGATTCAGTCGATCCAATTGTTCACAATAGAGATCAGAATTAACACTTTGCCCCGGTTTTAACATCTCATAATAAATTATTTCTTCATAGGGCCTTCCGAAGTTCATCATCCAAGCATAAATTTCCTGATTTAATTTTTTTAAACCACTGTTGACATGTTCGTACACTTAATTTATCACCATAAACAGTGCAAATGTTTTATGTAGCAACTGTAGCAGATTTTTTTATGGTACTCATACAACATTAAACAGCATAAAAAATGTTTTGATAAAAATTCTTCCGCCATTTTAAAATGCAAGGGTTTAAAATGAAACGAAAACAATAATTAGGCAAGATTACAGAGTTTATTCAAAACGCTAAAGACGTCTGTTTAATTCAGCGAATAAGTCGTGACTAGTTCGTATATTGCACTATTAATAAAAACGAAAAAACTTTCCGGTACACCTAATAAAGATTTGTATTTTTCTTTCAATAAACCAAGACTTTTTAGAATCAGAACGATGCTGATATAACTTATTTTGCTAAAAATTAATGAAGGCACACGCCTTTGAAGTTGTCCAGATTTCTCATGGGATACATTAGATGAAAGAAAATTAATTATAAAAAGAAGAAGAAAAAATTGATGTGATGTGTGAATTTTCACACATTTCAGGGTTTTGCAGGTATTTAGTAAGTGAATGATGATTATTTGGGATGCCAAAACAAACTTTATATTAAAATATTTTTTTTTTTGTTAATTTTAATTCGAACGCCTAATACCATTATTTAGGTTTCTAAATATGTGCAGTATTTTTTTTTTATATAGCAAGGTTCATTAAGAATTTTAAAAATTTCGCCTATGGCTTCGATTGGTTGTTATAATTTCCGCCCCTCTGATTTCGTGTACATTGAAACAGAATTAAATTATAATTTAAACAATTTCCACTGGTTATTAAATTTACGCTTTTAAAAATTAAATGCAACATTTGCCAAAATATAACTAGAATTTTGAAAAAATAATCTAAACAATATAAAAATTTAAAAAAAAAAAAAAATTGTGTCTTCTCGCAGGGTTCGATCCCTTTCGGATCGAGTTACTTGGGTGAAAAACCAGCGTCAAAAACCACTACACCAGCATACACGTTCCAGTGTAGCGTGTTACAAAGCTATAACTTGTGTACATTATTAGCCAAAAAAACACAAAAAATGCGTTTTTTTCCAAAAACATAATCTGATCAAAAATTCCTGTTGTAGTATTCCGGTTCACACCAATGTACATTACTTAGAATTTTTCTATTGCTTTCCAATTCAATTTTTTTATTGATTTTCTATGGATTTCATTTGACACCCTACTCAGAATTATAAAAAAATATTTTTTTTTTTCGATGAGCACATATTTGTTTATATTTTTAGGGGGATATGTTTCTTAGATGTTTTAGTATTTTTCCTATGTGCGGGTCAAAGAGTTGTATAAGCATGCCAAATTTCAACTCTCTAGGTTTAGCCGTTTGGCTACATTTTTTACCGAACAGACAGACAGACAGACAGACAGACGACAAAATGACGGTATAAGGGTTTTTTGGTCATACCTACAAAACCCTAAAAAGAACTTATTGCTCTTTGGTCATGCCAAGATGGCGTATTTTATTTAATAATTTCTAATTCACTAACTTATTTCTGTAGCACAAGTTTATTTAGTTCAAAAATAACCAACTCTTATTTCAGTTATATATAAGTGAATGGGTTATAAAAATAGTAATAAAAACGAGTTTATTTTGATCAAAGAAAGAAGACCTATTGTATTTCATAATTTGTATTGTCCATATTCAACGTTCCAAGTTCCAATGTTTTCACAATATTTATGGCTATTAGCACTGTTTCGACAAAAAAGTTTGAAAACTCCTTTAATCAAACTAACAGGGCGTCTGGTCTGGTATCAAAGTTCAAAAACAGTTTTTGTCAAGGAACTTTATCTCAAGTTTATCTGCAGTTAATGGTGTCCTCTGTGAATGTGGGAAATCGATATTTGGCCCGACTTCACGTTCGTTCCTTGTTCGATGTGCAGAATAGCCAACGCTACGGAAACCCGATATTTTCTGTCGAAGCTGGGTTTCATGATCTTCGTTATATAGTACGAGAAACGAAATCTAGCAAATAATACAGTTAAAGTATTTCCAAAAGGAATTGGCTACTCTCACTTATTGATTCTAATAATGGTTGACAGTTGTAACCATTATACCTGCTGAGTTTATGGTTCTGGTAACAATAGTGCCAGGACCGAAATAATTATTTAAAATAACTTCAAATAATTATACATATGGCTAACTTTGTATAGAAATTCTATTCCGTCTTCTTCCAACTTTTTACCGACCGCCAACATATGTATATAAAGGACAGAGCCGGAGTAAGGGGGGAGCGGAGGGGGCGACGGCCCCTAACGCACTAAGGAAAAGGGCGCTGACGGGCTTGCTAAGGGGCGCCATTGCGAAGATGAGGACCTTTTTTTTTTGCTCGTCACGTGGATTTTGGGAGGTGAGGACTTTTTTTTTTGCTTATCACTTAAATTTTGAGAGATAAAAACCTTGTTTTTATTTACCAAGGGCGCCAAAACACGGCTCTGCCCCTTAAGTTTTCCTTACTGCGGCTCTGATAAGAGAGGTATTGTGATCATACCGATTTTGACATTTCGAGATTTGGATGGATCTCCACGAATTGAGGTCCCTACATAATGTTTTGACTATTTTTAGCATGATGTCTGTCGGTCTGTCTATCCGTCTGTCCGTCTGTCTGTCTGTCTGCCTGTGTACACGTGCAGAGCAAATTCGGCTAAAAGGATTTTTATGAAACTTCATATTTAAGCTTTTGACAAAAATCGTTTAACTAGAAATGGGAGTTTACTCGTGTCGATTTTAAGATTTTTGCGAATATTTAACATCAGAAAAATATTTCGAAAAAATGTATTTAGCAAAAGTTGCTATAAAAGCAATAACTAGCCACTTTTATTTGAGACATTTTGATAAAACGAAAAATGTTTGAAACATTTTTCGAAATTTTATCTATTTTCGAAAAAAGTATCTATTTTTTCTAAGTACTTCTGTATGGCTCCGACACATGGACCTTAACAAAACGAGATCGACAACACCTCATAGTTTTCGAAAATAAAATATTACGCAGACTTTGGTCCCATTCAAATTAATGGTGAATGGCGAATCCGAAAGAACAAAGATATCCGAGAACTGTACTCAAGGCCAAGTATCACCCAAGAACTCAGAGGCAGACGATTACAGTGGATAGGACACGTTATGAGGATGATGGAGGTCAGAATGGTTAGGAAGATATGGGAAGGAAGATTGAATACCCGCGGGGAGACCTCGCAAGAGATGGAGAGATCAGCTAACAGAAGATCTGACAAGCATAGGTATACAGGGTAGTTGGCAAGATTTGACAATGTATAGATCGAGGGCTTATGTGAATGAGGCCAAAAGTCAACCTGGCTGATAGTGCCCAAAGAAGAAGAAGAAGATCTATTTTTTCATACTTATATGTAACGTTTCCATGGTTATGATAAATAATATCTCTGTTAGAAAATATTAGGCAAGTTGTTTCTACTCTGCTGCTAGAATGTATTTTATACAAGTACTGTGTGATGGCGGTCGATCCTGTGGTGGCCACAGCTGTTTTTTTATTAAAAGATGCACAGTCGGCACTATATTTTTCGAATAAAAGTCGTATATTTTATTTATTATTGTTTTAGATATAAAATTATCTATTTTCTTGAAAACTAGTAAATCGGGTCGTTTTCGCTGCTGATTTTTGCCACGAGCAATGATACGTTGAATTGTTCTGTATGGAACACTAGTTAATACCGCAGTTCTAAGTATAGGTTTGGCATTACCTTGCGAAACTAACTTTTTATAAAAGTTCAGTATCAAAACTTTGCAATCTTCTGACGAATGACATTTTTCTTTAATAGGCACGTTCACATTTTCACATTCCACGTCAACGTCCACATTTTCGTACTCCAAATCACCTTGCACAGATTCACTATTTTCACTACAGAAATTAGAATTTTCTTCAAAATCAAATGGTCGTCAAAGAGCCATGTTTTTAATGTATGCACGCTATGAACGTTGAAAATTAACTAATAAACAAGTGTAACAACCCCTAACATTTAGAAACAATAGGATTATAAATTTGGAAAATATCCTTAATGGTTTTTAAGAAACTTCAATTGAACTAGTGTTACATCTATTGGATTTAAATTTAAAATTTCCTTAATACCCCTTATATTCTTTTTACAGCAATAAGTCTTAAGATTACTGCCATAAACCCATTAACGTTTTGTTAAGCTTCCTAACAAGACTGGCCATTTCATTTTGGATATACTATAGGGTGACCATTTTCTTAAGAAGGCAATGCAGGACGGAGCAAAAAAAGGTCCTCACCTCCCAAATCCAAGTGAAGAGCAAAAAAAAGGTCCTCACCTCCCAAATCCAAGTGAAGAGCAAAAAAAAGGTCTTCACCTCCCAAATCCAAAATGCAGGACAGAATGTTAAAATGCGGGACTTTTGCGGGACGCATCTTAATGCGGGACAAAATGTTAAAATGCGGGACGAATGGTCACCCTAATATACTACAGTGTCTGTATTATTGTCAAGTCATAGTCGCCACTTATAATTAGGCATTAGCATTGTCATTCTTTTATTTTTTTCATTATATTAGGCTATATGGACCCCCCCTCACATCAAAAATATAGATATATTACCGTTTTGACCAGTTGTCCAATATTGTCCATTACAAAATTAGAGCATCGAAGTGGTATTATCAAGATATTTATAAGACAATATTCTTTGACAGCAAATAAATTTTGAAAGCAAATTTGTCTTCTTTCCGTTATATTTTATAAAAATGACTTAACAGGTTCATATGATATTCAGGTTATGTATCTTAACCTTTTAGTGCAACCAAAGTAATAAGATTTTAATGTAAATCCACTTTATTATGATCAGAATATATTTTTCAGTCAGATTTTCAAATTTGGCGACTGTCATTTATTAATAAGCACATTGAACAATCGCAGGAACCATGAGAAAATTATTCATATTACAGTAATACCCTGTTACTCGACTGCCTCTTAGCTCGACGTTTTCGCCGCTCGACGTAAATGTCGAGAGTGAGAGTCGACGGAGCATCGCTAACCGACGCGTGATCGAGTACCGATCACGTGATATATATTTTGGTAAACAAAGCAAAATGAACGCATGGCCAGCAGTTCGCGCCTAGATATCTTAACGACAACAACTCAGATTTAGTGCAGCTATGAACTTTTTGTTTTTTGCTAAAATAGGTGTTTTATATTTATAATTATGGGTCCAAATGCTAGAAATGCAAGCATAGCTAAAAGGAAAACATATACATATATGTATTTCCTTATATGTATATGTATATATGTACATATGATTCCCTTTATTTCTTATGGAGAAATTCGACTCGCTACTCGACGCTTTTTCAGAACGAATTAACGTCGAGTGGCGGGGTATTACTGTATATTCTTGCGAGAATTTTACAGCGCTGTGAAAATGAACAAATAATGTTCAGAATAACAATGTTAGATCTGCCTCAGGAGTTAACGTTCTCTTTTTTGAGGTCAGACGATCTTAAGAGTGAGACAGCTTGCATGCCAGGAAGGTGTCGTGAACACTTCAGCTTTTACTGCAGTCACGCTTTGTAGATTGGACCACAGTTATGCTGAGTTTACACTTGTTTGATAAATAAATCACGTAACAAAAATTTTGTAATTTGCATCGTATAAACCATTCAGTTTAGTACTAGACCAAGTACTTGATTTAGTAACATGTTGAGAGGGGAATTTCGGCTCAGTTTGCGGAACCGGATCAGTGGAGGTCGTTCAGTTTGCTGAGCCGGCTCATTGATTCGGCTAAGTAAACATGTTCCCGAGACACAGGTTGGTCAGTTGTCGGTCGTTCGTTCAGTACGGTTGTTGTCTTATATGAACAAGTTAAATAAATAAAAATCTATAGAAGTGAATTACCTAACATTTTTGCCGGGTTAATAGTAAACAAACAATTCACTTTATGTAGCTACTGTATTTTAAACTAGATGTGTTAAGTTTATGGCGATGTGTATTGCCCTTATAAATCGGACATCTGGGATTTGGACAATATTTTAATATTTTTATGTAGTATGGTTGTAAGAAAATACAGACTAAGCCTATTAGTTTCAAACAGACTGCCCTACAAATTGATGACAAAATACACTTTATGATAATACATTACAAGCAGATTTCTCGCAAAGTTCAACATGACATCGACCCAGATCCGGATCACTCCGGTCACTGCTCACAATCGTATCCTTGAAACTTGAAACTATGCAGTGAGCCGTGAGCCGGCTCATTTCAATTTAGTGAACCGTGTCATTTCGGTCAGTGTACTGCACTGGTTCAGCTAACCGGTTCGTTCATGAACGACCCATCTCTAATACGTATGTAAAATTATGTAAGTGTTAAGTTGTTTGTAAAATAAGTTGGATTGTTTTTTTATGTTTTGTAACATTTGAATATGTTATTGTTGCTTAAGCTTCTTGCACTCATGTAAATGTATTCTTTTCTAACATAAATAAAATGTACACATTACGGTTATAACTAGGGTGAACATTTTCTTAAGAAGGCAATACGGGACGGAGCAAAAAAAAGGTCCTCATCTCCCAAATCCCAGTGAAGAGCAAAAAAAAAGTCCTCACCTCCCAAATCCAAGTGAAGAGCAAAAAAAAAAGGTCCTCACATCCCAAATCCAAATGCGGGACAAAATGTTAAAATGCGAGACTTTTGCGGGACACATCTTAATGCGGGGCAAAATGTTAGAATGCGGGACGAATGGTCACCCTAGTTATAACTATATAATTTCATTGGTCCCTTCCACGACGTTAGAAACGATATCCAGTTTTTTTTTTTTTTTTTTTAAATACCTATTTGTTTATATATTTCGGCAATATATTTTTTGAAGTCTCAGTATTTCCTATATGTGGATCAGACTTGTACAATGCCAAATTCCAACTTTTTAGGTTCGGTCAAATTTTCTACCGAATAGATGACATTAGTGACATTATAAGGGTTCCATGGTCATACCTATGAAACCCTAAAAATGTATAAACATAAAAATTTACGTAAATAATTTTAATACCGATGTCAGGACTCAGCAAATATTTTAATTTGGTCTTGCGTTTTAAAGATCGCTCCTATTTAAAAAGATGTAAGTAATTGGCATTCAATCCAACGACAAATACAAACAGCGCATGCGTTGTAGATCAGAGCTGTACAAGCTTGCCAGATTTTATCTTTTTAGGTCCAATCGTTTAGTTACAATTTCTACCGAACAGACCCGTGCGTGACGTTATAAATATTCCTTGATCATACCTACGAAACCTTAAATATTTATAAACGTCAAAATTTACCTAAATAACTTCAATACCGATGTCAGATCCCCACAAATAATACTTTAAATAGGGTCTTGTATTTCAAATATCGCTCCTGGTTAAAAATGCTTTAAATAAATAGTTAATATGCCAATACAAAATAAGTGCAACTTCATAACCAACATTAAAGTTAGACCTAGTTTAGACAAGTTTTGTCAGTGATAAACTCGTAACGAACAAAACGTTGCTTAAATATAATGCTGTTGGCAATCAAACCAGTTCACCGAGAAGAACGGAGAGCGCATGCGTTTCTTTCGCCCAAAGCAACATTCAATAGGATTCCAAATGGATTTCTCTTTTCAGAAAATATTTATCCATAGGGAAATCCCCTGGAAAACCACAGAAAGCGGTAGATTTGACCACGACCAATAGCAAGCAGAAACATAATGAACAATAATCAATGACGTTCCAACTATATATTGGTTTATGCTCAAGGTCATTTGATAATATCTGTAAACAGTTGCTAAGTCCACAAATCTGCATTAATAAAACAATTTTATAAAGCCATTCTTTAATAAATAACAGAATGTAAGCTATGGAAAACGATTACCATTTGGGCATTTGTATAATTATATAGTAGTACATTATAACAAATTTTGTAATTTGCCGAGGCACTGGAAAATATAGAACACCTGAGAGAATGTAAGGAGATGGAACAGGAAACGAGGAACAAAACAGTTATTGGATAACGAAGGAGTGGGTGTGGAATGGACGAAGAAGATTAAGAAAAGAATAGTTCAGCGTAAAACATAGCAGCCAAAATACCAGAAGAAAAAGTACCTAATGTATTGTAAATTACCTTTGCGATATTTATTTATATTATAAGATTATATACTCTATTCGAAGCCGCAATGCAGGAATAAAACTGGTATATATTATATATAGTAAAGGAGACTAGCATATGGTTCAATGGGAAAGAACTATAGTAATAAAATTTCCATTTTTGAATAGAGCCATATCATTTGTTCACAGACAAAGCTAGAAATAGAGAAAGAGATACAAATTGTTTAATTTGACAGTCCTGTCTAGAGATGGGTCGTTCATGAATGAACCGGCTCACTGAGCCGTCTCAGTACACTGACCGAAGTGACACGGTTCACCAAATTGAAATGAGCCGGCTCACGGCTCACTGTATAGTTTCAAGTTTCAAGCATACGATTGGTCGGGCGATTGTGAGCAGTGACCGGAGTGATCCGGATCTGGATCGATGTCATGTTGAACTTCGCGAGAACTCGGCTTGTAATGTATTATCATAGTGTATGTTGTCATCAATTTGTAGGGCAGTTTATTTGAAACTAATAGGCTTAGTCTGTATTTTCTTACAACCATACTATATAAAAATATTAAAAATATTGCCCAAATCCCAGATGTTCGATTTATAAGGGCAATAAACATCGCCATAAACTTAACACATCTGGTTTAAAATACGAACGACCGACAACTGACCAACCTGTGTCTCGGGATCATGTTTACAGTTCATATATTGCAAATACCGGCTCTAAGCAAGAGCCGGCTATAAGCGACGTTCTACCTACGACCGAACGACCGACCGACCTGTGTCTCGGGATCATGTTTACAGTTCATATATTGCAAGAACCGGCTCTAAGCAAGAGCCGGCTCTAAGCGACGTTCTACCTACGAACTAACGACCGACCTGTGTCTCGGAAACATGTTTACTTAACCGGCTCAACAAACTGAACGACCCCCACTGATCCGGTCCCGCAAACTAAGCCGAAATTCCCATCTCTAGTCCTGTCTTCCATCTAGTGGTGGGAGGTCTAAAGCGCGCGTGTGTATACAAAGGGACATACGTTGAAGTTACCATAATATAATATAACAAAAAAAGACAAAAACTATGAACGTACGTTACAGTAAGAAGCAGACAAACGTTCTTGACATCTTAGATAAAACTGTGTGAAATAGATATACATTTCTTTATCGGTTCTCAATCGATCAATCTGTAAAGTAAAATCTCCTTTACTATATAACCTTTTTGCACAATAACAGTAGAGGTCAATAAACTTTCATATCTTCTGAGCTACTTAACGAAAATTAAATCTTCCAAGAAGGACCGAAATACTACGAGAACACTTAAAATTGGTCGACGAGTAATATAATACCATCTGTTCTCAGCGGGGGGTTACCCAGTTTTGATGAATTTATCCGGTCTAACTGGTTTTTTTAAGACGTTCGTGGACGTCTCTATAGCTTTTAAAGATCGACGTCGATCACACAAAACTGTACACTAAACACTAAAAATTATTGGTAGTGTGCCGGCCACTAATAAAATTTTCATAGCAAATTAATAGCCAAACATAATAATTAGAGCGCAGCCAATTTAGGTCTGAATACGTTTTAATCCCAACTAATTGGAAAAAAATGTTCTTTCAATTTTAATAGGATTAAAAAGTATTAAGGCCTAGATTGTCCGCTCTCTAATAACAATATACAAAATGTTAATTTGTATTGAAGAAGCATTTAATAAATTTATTCTTGGGAGCAAAAGAAATATTTTCGGTTATAACGACCGAATTTCATTGGTCCTTTCAACGTCGTTATAAACGATATCCACTGTGTTTATCAGTTTTCTGTCGATCAATTGGCATGTAAAGTCTTGTGAACTACAGTTGCTACGCTGAGTCACGGACCCAACAGCCAACGAACGACGAGGGTTCGACGAAATTATCACGTGAACACTGCGTGATTCCTATCGGCGCATTCTGAATACAGCAAAGCTATTTCTACACTATTTGTCGACACTTAATACATTTATAAAGGTGATTTAATATTTTTAACTCGATTGAAAAAGACCTGATTATATATTGACAGTGATGACGGATGATTTTACGCTTAAAAATTTGAGCAAAATTTTCATCAAGAGAGCAGAAAAGTTCAACGCCAAATTTAAACTGAATAAATTATACTAAATGTCATGCAAAAAAAGTCAAACGAAACTTCGAAAGTCATAAAAATACCTAATATAACTATACAGTATGTTTAAGGTTTTCTTGTTTCTTTTTTAATGGGTGATACTAAAAGTCAAAAGAAGGCGAAAAACCTTAAAACACCTCAGTGAAAGTTTTATAATAAAAGAGATATTAATTTTTTTAAGTTTTCAATTGTTGGGGATTTACTGGCATAACCCTCCAAATATTTATCCAATCAAAAAAATGCTTTTAGATAAAAGATTTGTCTTCTTATTATTAACAATATTTGTAGTATATGTTTTTGCTGTTAAGTCAATAATAAGAGAGTAATTTAAATTTGTAATTTAATGAATTAAAAATTTAAATTGCTCCCTTATTATTGACGTAACAGCAACAACTTATATAAGAAACATTGTCAAGAATAAGAAGACAAATCTTTTATCTCAATGCATTTTTTGATTGGATAAATATTTGGAGAGTTATGGCGGAAAACCCCCAAAAATTAAAAATTTAAATTACTCCCTTATTATTGACTTAACAGCAAAAACTTATATTACAAATATTGTTAAGAATAAGAAGACAAATCTTTTACCTAAATACATTTTTTGGATTTTGGTTTTTTGCCTTCTTTTGACCTGTAGTATCACCCATTAAATAAGAAGATATTTTTAATTTTTGGAATTAAAAATTTAAATTGCTCCCTTATTATTGACTTAACAGCAAAATCTTATAAGTTATTATTGTTAAGAATAAGAAGACAAATCTTTTATTTAAATACATTCTTTTGATTGGATAAATATTTGGAGAGTTATGGCGGAAAAACCCCAAAAATTAAAAACTTAAATTACTCCCTTATTATTGACTTAACAGCAAACATTTATATTACAAATATTGTTAAGAATAAGAAGACAAATCTTTTATCTAAATGCATTTTTTGGATTTTGGTTTTTTGCCTTCTTTTGACATGTAGTATCACCCATTAAAAAAGAAATAAGAAGACCATAAATACCCTGTATATACTAAATAGTAACTAGCTACCCTCCACACCGAACGCTTCTCTTATCAAAGTATTCGTGTCTGTTCGAGTACATACGAAAAGTTTCGAATATACATGACAGGTACACAAAAAACAAACATAGGTGTTTATTATATAAGATATATGTTGTTATACACTGGGCAAAATTAAAAACCATGAAGGCAAAATTAAATTTAAACTGGGCCAAATTGTATTTTTAGATATAAATATTTATAAAACTTTTAAATAACAAAATTATAACAGATTTCAAGATGCATCGATTACTTTATGGCACTTGAAGGAGGATTAGGTTGAAAATCAATACACACCAAGACAAATTAAATCAAAATTTTAAGTGTTTTGCTACTTTATTTTTGATAAAACTTTTGCCAAATAAACTTCTAGATTGATATATCTAGTAACGAAATTTTACAGTTGTGAGACGCAATCGGAAGTAAGATCAAATTTAGATGGTTTTGCCAAACTTAAATTAGCCAAAACCTTTCCCAAAATAAATATATATATTAATGAATTTAGTAACTCGAATAATAATTTTAAAAAATGATACTATTAAATAGTTACTAAATATAAATAAAATTCTCATCAACGTATTTTGCCTAAAGTTTTCCATGAAAAACTAATGATTCTATTCGCGACTCCAATACCAGTGAGACATCTGGTGGCGTCTTGGTAAATTAAACAGAAGCGTATATTTGTATAATATTTGTAGTGAGTTGTGCTGCAGTTTATGTGAATTAAGACGTATTTTTAAATATAGTGACTTAAATACAGTGCTTTTTTGCCGAAATATTGTTTGAACAGAGAAATATTAAGAAAAAACTGACATATACGCTTCTCGTCGGGCATCAACTGTCGTACGCAGCACCACCAACGTTAGTTTGAGTCGCGAATAGTTTTGCTATATTTTGGCAAATGAATTTTAATATACACACATCAATATGGTCAAAGGACATTCAATGAAATGCCCAAAAAGAAAGAACTGTTCATTTTTACTCTATAGCAGAGTTTCCCAAACTTTTTGAGCTGTGAAGTACTTTTCACGAGAAGAATTCGTCGCGGAGCACTAGTAGACGTACGCGGAGCACTTGGTGCTCCGCGGATCACAGTTTGGGAAACTCTGCCCTATAGAAACCACATCAATAGCATTAACACAGGGCCGCCACGCATGCGTCCACCATCCAAACATTCACAAGATCGCCTCCCACTAGAATTGAATCAAAATCTCGCAGGTGTACAAATTTTCATCAATATCTGCGGCATTTGCGCTCGACTCTAGCAAAGGGTGGCCACACAAATTTGCGCACACGGGCGGCTGACAAAACGGGACCGCCTACACACCTTTAACAAATTTTAAATCATTCCTTATCCGAACTTAATTTAACATCCCTAGACCTTTTACAAACATCAAATTTTAACGGTTTTATACGCAACCTACAATCACTTCTAAAAAACCTATAACAACACATCTAGTCTACTCATGTATTAACCAAAATTTTGTCACATCGACCACTTTATTTTAAAATTACTAGATATTTAAACAATTCAAAATTTAAACTTTTTTACGTTGCAGACAAATGTATAACCACAAAATATTCCTTTTGGTTATTCCAGTTGGTTCAATTATCTCTAGACCTTTTTGATGCATAAATAAATAACTAAATGAAAAGTCATTGGCTATTTTTTTTTTGCCCAATGTGAGTAAGCAGTTTTGCCCAAATTAGCTAAATTTTAAAAATAAATACAAACTTTATAACGTTCACTGCCAAGTCCAAATCGATAAAACTCGACGCCAAAAAAAGTTTCAATAATAATGACTGGTAACGAACATTGGAAATGCCACATCACCTAGAACGGGTGACGTGGCAGTCAACTTTTTAAATAATAACCTATTTAAAAAAACCTAGAATTTTGGCAAGCAAATAATCTATAGTTTCGGTAAAAGAAAAAAATCTACATTTTTGGCAAAAGAAAAACATCTACAGTACCCAAAATATTTACTAAAATTTAAAAAAAAGAAGAAGTAACCAAATGAAAACAAAAATAATTATTTTTAGTACGAATGAAAGATTTTGGCAAAAATTGATACCTATAGTCTAAACCAGCGTTTCCCAACCGCTGGTGTTCGGACCGGCACCGGTCCGTGAGATTTTTTTGCCGGTCCACGAGATTTTGTTACAAAAACCTTTTTTTTTATTTGCCTTTTTTAAAGGTCTTCATCACTTATGAAGACCTTTTTTTGTTCATCACTTACATTTGGAGGTGAAGACTTTTTTTGCCCATCACTTGTAATAATTTTGCGATACACATTACTTGCCAATCCGCAAATATTTTCTAGGTCGCTTGCCGGGCCGCCATGAAAAAAGGTTGGGAAACGCTGGTCTAAACCAAATCAAAAACTCAACTGGTCCCCCTAAAAACAGTTTTTTAACACTTTCTATTTACGATGTCCTCTACGGAACTCATTAGGCGCGAGGCTCAAATGAACCTACTCTGACCATCTTTGGATAACGCTACCAATTGTTTCACGTAAAAATTTTGGCAAAACTTTCATAATTTTTAATATCCAAATAAGACCAAAATAAAACACTAAAATTGCTTCAAATACAAACACAAAGTTTTCCAAAAACATCAACTGGCAAAATCTGGACAAAAAGAAGACATTTTGCCCAAGTTTTACCAGCAAAAATACTAATAAAATAAATAATAATAATAATAAAAACAATTACGTTATTCTTTTTAAATGCTTACTATGCTTCCTCGGTTAAAATTTAAGGCAAAAGTCAAAACAAAATTATTCTAGACAGGTTTCCGCTCAAATAGTTCCATGAGGAGTCCGCCATTTTGTTTACATGTCGTCAGCAAATGGTTAGCAATATATATGAATACAGCAAAACATTGTTAAGTTACATAAAAATAATAAGTCAAAACGTGAATTTTTATAAAAATACAAAAATAAATCTTTACAAATCAAAAAAATCAATATAAAATCAAAATTGTACCGGTAGTACAGTCAATTTTAAAATATAAATTAACATAATTAATGTTTTAATAGATTACCATATATATATATTTTTAGAATAATAGGAGCACTAACATTTAAAAACTTAAATATCAGAATATTTAGAGCTAGAATTCCGTACCACACCACAGCGATAGAAAATGTAAACTGTATTGCCTGGTTCACTCGTTGAGCGAGGTCAAGCGCGCAGTTGCCAGATCGGAGCACGCTAAACAAAAACATAAAAAAACTAACCTAAAACAACATAAAACAATAACAACCCTTTCATAAATACTCAAAATTTAATACTTTTGATCATATTTGTATCATTTATTTGATGAAATTGTTATGTTGATTTGGCAACAATGTTTGATGGTGTTGCGCAGTTCTAAACTGCGCATGATCGTACACAAAGAGGGGAAATATTTATCAAAAACGACAACGAAGAGGTTTGAACCGTATTTTATGTTGTTCAAAAACATTCGAAATTAAACGGTTTCAAGGACAAATTATTGACAAATCACCACTTAATAACAATTTGTCTAATTAAACTAAATTAGATTAAACCTGGTTCCAAAAAGATTTTACCACGGCAATTTCTGATGTCAACGACCTTGAAACTAGTTGTAATTTAAAACCAGTTTTAAGGATTTAGCATAAAAATTATTACGTAATTATTGGGATAATTATACGTTTCATTACCGTGCTTTTTAAATTGTTTAATGTTGTCTTTTTCGGGTTTAAAACCAGTTATTACTTAAAATCGGTTTTAAAGAGTTTATTGCTTAAAAATTACTAAATACTAATAATTATATGGTTTGCTCAATTATAGGCAGCATTGTATTGCTTTTTAAACCTTTTGGTGTCGTCTATTTCGGATCTAGCTACTTTTAACCTAAAACCAGTTTTAATGAATTTCTTCGTATAATAATTACTAAATAATAATTATATTATGGTTTAATTATACGCAGCGTTATCTTGCTCTTTAACCTTTTTTGTGTCGTCTCTATCGGGTTTAAAGACTTAAAACTAGTTAGAACCTAAAACCGGTTTTAAAGAACTTCTTGGTATACCAAATACTAATAATTTTGTTATTGATTTAATTATACGCAACATTATTTTGCTTTTTAAATTTTTTGGCGTCGTCTATTTCGGGTTTAAGGACTTAAAGAATTTCTCGGCATAAAATTTACTACTTATATTATGGTTTAATTATATACAGCGTTAACTAGCTTTTTAAAAAAATTGTATGTTGTCTCCATCGGGTTCAAGGACTTAGAATCAGTTAGAACCTAAATCCGGTTTTAAACAGCTCCTTGGTATTAAAATTACCAAATACTAATAATTTCATTATTGGTTTAATTATACGCAGCACTAACTAGCTTTTTGATCCATTTTGTGTCGTCTTATCGGGTTTAAGGACTTAGAATCAGTTATAACCTAAAACCGGTTTTAAAGAACTCCTTGGCATTCAAATTACCACATACTAATAATTTCATTTTTGGTTTAATTATACGCAGCATTATCTTGCCTTTTAAAGTTTTTTGTATCGTCTCTATCGGGTCTAAGGAATAACCTAAAACCGGCTTTAAAGAATTTCTTGATATAAAAATTACTAAATATAAATAATTATATTATGGTTTAATTATATGTAGTGTTATCCATCTTTTTAAAGTTTTTTGTGTCGTCTTTATCGGGTTTAAGGACTTAAAACCAGTTAGAACCTAAAACCGGCTTTAAAGAACTCTTTGGTATTAAAATTACCAAATACTAATAATTTCATTATTGGTTTTATTATACGCAGTTTTAAATTAAAATTTGTTGTATAATTTATTTCGGGTTTAAGGACTTAAACTCAGTTAGAACTTAAAATTGGCTTTAAAGAATTCCTTGGTTCAAAAATTACTTCATTATTCGCACCTTGCTCTTTAACCTTTTTTGTGTCGTCTCTTTCGGCTTTAAGGACTTCGAACCAGTTATAACTTAAAACTAGTTGCATAGGTTTTCTTAGAACGCAGGAAGCAAATAATAATGATTATATTATTGGTATTATTACTGCTGCATTGTCATGCGTTGCGATCTTTTTTGTGTCGTCTATTTCGGCTTTAAGGACTTAGATCCAGTTATAAATTAAAACCAGTTTTATAGATTTTTTGTAATAAAATCAAGAGATAATAATTATATTATTAGTTTAATTATACGCAGCATTATCTTGTTATTTAATTTTTTTGTGTCGTCTCTTTCGAATTCAAGGACATAGAACCAGTTATAGCTTAAAACTAGTTGTATAGGTTTTCTTAGTATATTGGCAACTAATAATAATTATTACGTTATTGGTATAATTATCGCTGCATTTTAATATTTTGTGTGTCGTCTATTTCGAGATTAACAATTTAACGATTAACGACCGGTTTTGGGGTTTATAATTTTAGTACCAGTTATAACTTAAAACCAGTTTTACTGATTATGGCAAAAGATCAGCATGTAATAATGATCATTTTATTGAAATAATTACAGGCAGCATCATTGTACATTTATGTTAACATAACTTAAGGCAGTGTTAAAGATTTTTAAAAGATATTCTAATAAGTATCATTACCTAGTAATATTTAGTTCTATTTTGCAAGATGTTGGTTTAACCATTTCGAAACTATCGGGACATATATGTCCCAGCAAGTAATATTTACAGATCAGTGGTTGGCAAACTTTTAAGTCCTATGGGCTGCTTAAAGATGAAATATTTAAAAACTCTAAACATGTTCGATGTGCAAAAAATTGGCGCGGTACCGAGTTATATTTGCTTGGTGTGATTTGCACTTACCGGCACCGTATAAACCTCAAGGTCAAGATAAGTCACAGTAGGTATGACGCGTACATGTCTGTAACATCATACTGTTGCCAAGTGCCTCCAACTATTGTACGCGTAGCAGTAAGCATCTGAAATCCTAATATTTTTACGCTTATATGTTCAGGAATAAATGATAGTTTCCAATTAACGTAGACGTAGAACGTAGAAATAAAACGTAGAACGTAGATTTTGTTGCTCTGGTTTCCAATAAACTTAGAATAACTCTTCAAGTTAACCTCTTTGTAAAATAAGTTACTTAAAAAGTGTCGAATAACATGTATTCGTCAAATAATATAGACGACGATTTAGCAATGCTAGCAATTTTTATTGTTACTGTTATACTAATTATTCGCAAACAACGTCATAAACACAGAATATCTAAAGCACGATGGAAGTTTAGACCAATTTTGCAACCAGGGCCGCCACGTTGGTGTCGTCCGCCCGTGTGCACATACATAAGACCGGTTTTTCTAGAATCAAACCGAATGTCACTCGTGCGTCAGCTTTCATAAGATCGCCCTCTTCTAGTAAGGTTCTATAGAATCAACCCCAAATTACAATTTGTTATGTCGCTCATGTGCCCTGTACGCCGAAAAGTTTCCACAATTAGTTTATTTTTCTTCAAGCGGATTATAATGCTAACATTACATTGTTCAATACATTCGGTAGAAATGATACATTTTTTTACTAGTAACAAAATGTGAACATTTTTATACTAGTAAATAGTTCATATAGTTATCAACAGATGGCACTGATGGCAGCAGACGCCATAAACAAAACATCTGTCAATTTAATATGTTTGTAGCGTGGTTTGTAGTGAATTCAGAAGTTAGTTACGTTATTAGTGAGTTACTTTATTATTATTCTGTTATCATTCTGTGATTAGTTACAAAATACACAATATAAAGATCAAAAATTAAAAAATGTCTCAACCAATTCAATGTACACCGCCGGAATTAACAGCAATAGCATCTGAAACTATAAAGTCATAAGTATTTATGGTTGCAAATTTTTAATACCTACGCTTGAAGAAAAAATAGTATATGTCACTCGGAGTAGAACGCCTTTTTTGTGCTGAGCTCAAATGTTGCTGCCGAGGCGCAGCCGAGGCTTGCATATTGAGCGAAGTTCATAAGAGCGCGTTCTACTCCTAGTAACATAATATACTATTATTATATATTAAACAATATATATTCATTATTAAACAATAATCTAACCATGGTAATTATTTATTTCCCTTATTTTAATACCCTGAACCAACAAATGTTGACAGGTTCTATCTGTCTACATACGACATATTGATAGGGTGACTATCCGTCCCGGTTTTAGGTCAACTGTCCCGGTGTCCCGAAAAATGTCGTCGGGACGGTCGATTGTCCCGGTTTTTACATAATTCTGCATTTGTAAGAAAAGAAATATTACAACTAGTTAATCTGAGAGGTGCGAACCTTTTTTTTTGCTCTTCACTTGGAATTGAGAAGTGAGGACCTTTTTTTTGCTCTTCACTTGAATCTGAAAGGTGAGGACTTTTTTTTTACTCTTCACTTAGTTTTGGGAGGTGAGGACCTTTTTTTTTGCTCTTCACTTGAATCTGGGAGGTGAGGACCTTTTTTTTCCTGTGTCCCGGTTACACTTCACTTAAATCTGGTCACCCTACATATTGAGTATGTTTTCTCATTTTATATCATTCTTTCCTATTAGCCGGATGTAAAAACGTAGACGTGAAATATAAAAATATGAATATTCTACGTGAACGTTTCTACGTCTACGTCCATCTACGTCTGACTGGAAACCCTAGCATGCATATTCCTATTACTTATATTTTCACGTAGACGTAGAATTCTACGTCTACGTCAATTGGAAACCATCCTTAAGACTTTATACCAGCCGGAGACAAAGACTTCAAAGACTTATTCAACGTCAAAAAGCCATCCGTTCGGAATAGGTCCACCGAGTTTCGACGGCAGGCGAAAACGACGGCAGTAAAAAATGCTCTTATAGTTTTCTATCTATCCTTTCTAGACGTTCGTGATCGACTAAACTGTTTAAAGTTAAACGAATCGAGCACGATCGAGTGATCCACCACAGTGCTGAACCCAAGGGGTTCCCATCAGAGATCCCCCCGCGGGGTGACAAAAAATCCCCCCCCCAGAGATTTTTTTAGCTATTGTAACTGCCTAAGCTACTTCTTGGCTATTGGGATATATATGTCCCAGCAAGTTTTAATTCAAATATTAGCATTAAATCGTTTATTATGTCGATTTATTCTGCCCCAGTATTATTTCATGCTTTCTTGTGTATGTCCGTCAAATATCGTGTCAACTCGTTACTATAGTGCGTTCAAAGGTGAGTTTGCAGTACAGGGCATATGGAGTAGTTCTTTTTCATACTTTCTAATGGGTTTACACAATGACACTATCCTTTTATTGCTTGTCGACGTTGCCAGCTCTAAAACGCGCTGATCTGTGAAGACGCAGTATTCTACAAATGGCCATTTGTTTTTGTTGACTGTAATTTTGAGTTTTATAAGAGTTGATTTTTGTAAATCATACGAGTTTTTCATATTATTATAATTGACTCATTTGACACTTTTACAACATTTGGCAACACCGCTTCCATTTTCCATAAGAGCTATACTGCAAACTCACCTTCGAACGCACTATACATTTCATTATAATACATTCTGATGTGTAAAAAATTGCGTTCCAGCAGATATTTTGAAAGGGATTCATGTGTCCCAAAGGAATTTTACTAATATTTGATTAATAATTTCGAATTGTATTCATGCAAAAACTTTTTTCTTGAATTGCTTTGCCATTTATGTTTCTAAAATAGATCTGTATATTTAAAATTGATAAAACTGATTAAAAAAACTACTGGGACATATATGTCCCATACCAAAAAATTAAAAAAAAAATCATAATTCTCCAATTGCTTTGCCATCCATGTATCTAAAATAGGCCTGTATATTTAAAATTGATAAAACTGATTAAAAAAATTACTGGGACATATATGTCCCATACCCAAAACTCAAAAAATCGTAATTTTTAACATCTTAGGTTTTTATTATTGCAATTGTGGAATTGTTAAACAGGATTTTAAATAAAATATGTAGAGTTTTTAAATGTTTTTGTATTTGGTTTAATATGATATTGACGGACGGAGATGTATCGGTAACTGGCTAAGTTTGCTAACCAGATGGATCGGTTGCCGTAGTGACCAGTTGGTTTATGAGCTCTTTGGGTAAAAATAATCTCTTAAGTGAAGAAAACGTACGTGACGATTTGTAAAATATAAAACGTAATATAACTAAGGTTGTACAATAAATGGAATGTAAATAGTATATTATGCAACGAGCAAGGAATGATGGGTCGCAATATTCAAAAGTTTGGGAACCTCTAATCATACAAACGTAAAGACCTTATGTCTGTTCAAGGTTAAAAGCGAATCATATAAACCAAGATTTTAACCACATCTTACTTCATGATTCAATTTTGACCTTGAACAGATTTAAAAACTTAAGAATATTATGCTATTGCTACTAAATGTATTAAATCCACTTTTAAAAGTTTTGTAAGTACATATCAAGAAGTAGCATTATTTAATATTTATTTTTGAATTATTACAAATAATTGCGTCGTACTTGCAAATGTGCTTGTCAAACTTTTTATTTGTGTCAACAAAAGTTCATGGATAATGGAATCTTCCAGAAATGTTCATGAAATTGGAAGGGGCAACGAAGTAGGAGGAGTTCACTGTCGATAAAAACAAGGACGTCATAGTGGTGGGGATAAATTCCAATCATATTACGAAAGTGCTAACCTGGATATTGCTCATTAAACCCGAAGTTAAAAGTAGAATAGTTTGACATTTTCGTCAATTACGATGGGCAACTCAAGTTTTATGGTTGGACAAACAAGTTTTTATCCAGCAGAAACTTGTATCGTCTTGCGCAGAGTTTGAATGTATCACTGTTGATGTTTTTTTGTCTATGGAACAGTCATCATGAATTTGGAAGTTACGAAAAAAATAGTGGCTTATGTTGCTTTTTGCAATCATTATCTAGAACTCGTGTTATTTATTCTGCGTCTCGAAAAATTTTAACTAAGAATTATTGTGATTGGTCATTCATTGGTTTGTTTGTCACGTCTTGCTGATATTTAAATTGTCTGAAATTCAATATGGCATTTTCATATTTTCTTTCTGAGTTGCCATTATCTTACGAGTTGCTGGAGTTTATTTCTTCTGCTCGCAGTGGCGGGTTAAGCCTTCGCATGACCCAAGACATTTTTGATTTACGGGCCCTCAACCTAGAGGCGTTCAAAGTGAAGAGCAAAAAAAAAGGTCCTCACCTCCCAAATCCAAATGAAAAGCAAAAAAAAGGTCCTCACCTCCCAAATCGGGCCCTTGAAAATTACGGGCCCAAGACAAATGTCTTTTTTGTCTCTGCGAAAGTCTGCCACTCGTAATAATATCCTTAAACCGTGCAGAAGATTAAAATGCTTTTTTTTCCACTCCCTAGATTTTGAATTGCTGTAGTCTCTTTTCAGTTTGTAAATTCCAAATTTCAACATGCAGTAGGTTCAAAAATGTGTTTTTCCATGACTATATAGATCAGGATTGCCAGATTATTATTTTACCAAATCGGGATTTTTACCAAATAAATATAAAAAAATCGGGATTAAGGCGCAAAAAGCGGGACAACCTAATAAAATGTACAGTTCAAAATATTTAAAAAGACTCTCGCCCAAAATAGTAGTGACGAGCAAAAAAAAGGTCCTCACTCCCAAAATAGAAGTGATGAGCAAAAAAAAGGTCTTCACTCCCAAAATAGAACTGATGAGCAAAAAAAGGTCCCCACTCCCAAAATAGAAGTGATGAGCAAAAAAAAGGTCTTCACTCCCAAAATAGAACTGATGAGCAAAAAAAAGGTCCCCACTCCCAAAATAGAAGTGATGAGCAAAAAAAAAAGGTCTTCACTCCCAAAATAGAAGTGATGAGCAAAAAAAAGATCCCCACTCTCAAAATAGAAGTGATGAGCAAAAAAAAAGGTCTTCACTCCCAAAATAGAACTGATGAGCAAAAAAAAAAGGCCCCACTCCCAAAATAGAAGTGATGAGCAAAAAAAAAAGGTCTTCACTCCCAAAATAGAACTGATGAGCAAAAAAAAAGGTCCCCACTCCCAAAATAGAAGTGATGAGCAAAAAAAAAAGGTCCCCACTCTCAAAATAGAAGTGATGAGCAAAAAAAAAGGTCTTCACTCCCAAAATAGAACTGGTGAGCAAAAAAAAAGGTCCCCACTCCCAAAATAGAAGTGATGAGCAAAAAAAAGGTCTTCACTCCCAAAATAGAACTGATGAGCAAAAAAAAGGTCCCCACTCTCAAAATAGAAGTGATGAGCAAAAAAAAAGTTCTTCACTCCCAAAATAGAACTGATGAGCAAAAAAAAGGTCTTCATTCCCAAAATAGAACTGATGAGCAAAAAAAAGGTCTTCACTCCCAAAATAGAAGTGATGAGCAAAAAAAAGGTCTTCACTCCCAAAATAGAACTGATGAGTAAAAAAAGGTCCTCACTCCCGAGTGATGAGCAAGACAACATTTTTTGATTAATTCGTGATTTTAACTGTCTCGTACGGGACAATCTATTTTTGTTCAAAAAGCGGGACGTCCCGCGAAATTTGGGACGTCTGGCCAACCTGATATAGATATACGTTCAATACAGACGTGTCAGTGATTAGTAAATGTAGCACATTCCCCACTCCTTTTTGTTACACACTGCTGACCTGTTACGTAATGAGCTCATTACGTAACAGGTTGAGCTCATTACATAACAGGTTCAAGCAGCAATGGCCAACCGTTGCTAGGCAACGTAATAAATAGGTTGGAAGCATATGTCAAATTATTGTCTGTAAAGGAAACCGGATTAAAATTAAATAATATAATTAAAGTTGTCGAATTTTGCAAATATATTTTTTGATAGAGTTGGTCTTGATCAGTCAGTTAATCCGTTGACGAAAGTATTGTTATTTCAACTGAATTTACATTCCGTATGACAACGTACATGATCGTTGCTAGGCAACGTAATAAATAGGTTGAAAGCAACTGTCAAATTATTGTTAGTTTTTAAAGGAAGCTGAATAAAAATTAAATAAGTAATAAAGTAATAGTCGTGGAAAAAGCATTGTATGAAACTTGCATGGAATAGTCATTTCATGCTCGTTGATAATATACTATTATCTACGACTATCAAATAATAAATTCATTATGTGTCCAACTGTAAATACATGTTCATATTGCATCAAGTATGCACGTGCTTATGAGTAAAGTAGCACTTTTGCGCTCTACTGTGTAAAGTAATTACTTTACGCATTAGTCCTGTTATTAAATACATAAAAAATGCTGTTCATACCTCTTCGTTATAATTTTTGATAAATATTTCCCCTCTTTGTGTATGATCATGCGCAGTGTAGAACTGCGCAACAGTATCAAACATTGTTCAAATCAACATATCAATTTCATCAAATTAAAGATACAAATATGATCAAAAGTACTCAATTTTGAGTATTGTTGAAAGGGTCGTTATAGTTTTATGTTGTTTTAGGTTAGTTTTTTTTTCATGTTTGGTTTTAGAGTGCTCCGATCTGACATCTGCCATTAAAGACATAAGTTGTTGAGATTTCATTCTTGCAACTAATAAAGATTAAGGTTTCAAGTAATTAAAGTCATGTCATCAAAACCAAAAACATAAAGAACGACTGTTCTAATATATAAACAGAATTAGGCTGAGACTGCATAACGATGCGGTGACATCATAGCGTCAAGCTTATAAGATAAAATACTTATGCTGAAGCAGTCTTATTCTGGCTATGATTGAATACAGATGTTTAAAGCCTATGTATGTGTTTTATTTAACAATCTCCAATAACCTCATATTCCAACGTGAGTAAATGAAAATACTTTTGTAAAACACTTCAGTTCAACTGTCTTAAATCTAAAAAAGCATAATAATCGATTAAAAAAACTTAATTTACTAATAACCAACAATTTTTTGTTGGTCGGCCATCTTAGGTTGTTTTGGTATCTTGTAAACAGTTCTAATTCTAAAAAATCACACATTTTAAGGACAAATTTTAATTTTAATTAAAAAAAAAAAAGAAACAGATTTATATAGGCTATTCCAAACGTTTAAGCGGAACCAACTGGAATTTTCATTTCTAAGCTGTCATGAACCTTCTTTTTAATTTTTAAAGTGAGCTTTTGCTGAACAAAATTATCAAAAACCTCAGTTGATCGAGCAAAAATTAAATTTGTTCAATAGCTCTATAGTGTCAAAAGTTATGTGACCAATAACGTATACACTTATTCAAAGACATAAATAATTTTTTTCTTGGCCTACTCTGACGATTTTTTTTTTGGAATCCCATCTTTTGTGTTCAACGTAATCCCACCACTGTGCAAAAAAAGGGGTTTCAAGGAATCCGACAAGCCAAAAAAAGGATATTTCAAGATGCCTAACAAGTAAAAAAAATCAGCTGTGGCCACCACAGGACCGACCGCCATTATAAAGTACTTGCATAAAATACATTCTAGCAGCAGAGTAGAAATAACTTGGCCTAATATTTTCTAACAGAGTTATTATTTATCATGACCATGGAAACGTTACATATAAGTATGAAAAAATTGAGAAAAATATTACAAAAATTTTTCGAAATCTTTCGTTTTATCAAAAAACGTCTCAAATAAAAGTTATTACTTATTGCTTTTATAGCAACTTTTTTTAAATAATTTTTTTCGAAATATTTTTCTGTTGCTAAATATTCGCAAAAATACTAAAATCGACACGAATAAACTCCCATTTCTAGTCCGATTTTTACCAAAAGTTGATCAACTCGTGTCATTTCAGTGCCATATCAGTGCTTATTATGAAATAAACACTGATATCATTCATAGAACTGACAAACTAATGAAAAATAAAGCACGCGAAAAAAATCCAGTCAGCGTCCTCCCAGGTTCCATGCAGCACAGTATGAGAAATCTAAAAGAACCCTTTCAAATCTGGAGGTCATAGATTGTAATACTATTACTGCGTAGCTATTGATTCGAACTTGGTGTTTAAATGGCAGAAATATAGATTATTTATCACTACACAAACAAACAAAGCATCATTTCTCCCTTAAATTGTTTATATAAAATAGTCTATTCCATTATAAATAAAAGCCTTTTCTTATATTTAATCCGAGATAATTAATTTTATATGCAACCATACCCACATTGTGTATCAAGATGAAAAGATTTTTTATCTAAAGGTTTAGAACGTCTGCTTTACAATCCCTTTCGACCCTAACGTATTACCCTCCTACGGCTTGTTATCCCATGACTTGCAACGGATGTCGACCTGAAATGGTCGTGGCTTTCGTACGGCAACCAGATCCCTCGACGACTTCAATAAAAACAACGAGTAGGCAGGTTTGCCTTCACTCTTCACTTCGCAACGATAGCACAACGCAACAAATGTTTTAATCTAGCATATGCTGAGTCAAACTTCATTTCAAATACAACCAACATGGTTCGAATAATCAAGAAACTATGACAAATATATTCAAGTGTTAACGAATATGATTCATATTGGAATGTAATCATCATGCATTGCTTAGGAAATTTCACTTACAAGTTAATGATTTTGAAACTAATGTTATGCAATACATAATCTTTTAGATTCTTTCATGATGCTTTTGATAGCTAAAGACCCCTATTTTAACTCGAAAAAATCAGCTGTGGCCACCACAGGACCGATCGCCATCACAAAGTACTTGTTTAATTTTTGCTGGTTTATCAAAAAATGTTTGAAACATTTTTTAAAAGTTAATAGCTATTGTTTTTATAGCAACTTTTGCTAAATAATTTTTTTCGAAATATTTCTGTTGTGAAATATTCGCAAAAATCTTAAAACCGACACGAGTAAACTCTCATTTCTAGTTAACCGATTTTTACCAAAAGTTTATCAACTCGTGCCATTGATGTCGAAAACTTAAATATGAAGTTTCATAAAAATCCTTTTAGCTGAATTTGCTCTGCACGTGTACACGGACCGACAGACAGACAGACGAACAGAAAGTCAGATAGACCGACAGACATCATGCTAAAAATAGTCAAAACGTTATGTAGGGACCTCAATTTGTGGAGATCCATCGAAATCTCGAAATGTCAAAATCGGTATGATCAAAATACCTCCCTTATATATGTTGGCGGTCGGTAAAAAACCCCTTGGAAGGGATTAATTTTATCTGGGAATAATAAACAAGGGGAAAACAGAATTTACATCAGCACAAAAGTAATCTTTATCTATCTCTATATAAATAAAAGGCAACGTAGACAGAACGACGTTGCCTTTTATTGTCGTTCTGTCTGTCCGTATATGCTTTTCATTCGAGAATTGTTGATCCAATTTTCATGCGGTTTTTACTTGTCCGACCTTAATATATAAGGGTAGGGTGACCAGACGTACTCTTTTTTAGAGTATTATACTCGTACTTATTATTAAAAAAAACCTGAATATACTCTTTTTTGCTCGTCACTTGTTTTTTTGTAGACTATGTTCTATTAGGACCTTTTTTTTGCTCATCACTTGTATTTTTGAGTGAGGACCTTTTGTTTTTGCTCATCATTTGTATTTTTGGAGTGAGGACCTTTTTTTTAGTATACTCTTTTTCTGTAAAAAAAATCTGGTCAGCCTATATAAGGGGCAAGTATTGTAATCGCGATAATTTGCCGAGATTTTGACTGATGACCACGTTTCATGGTCCAGGAAATCCAAAAATCTATTTTCGAAGAGCCGAACTAATCAATGTCTAAAAAGAGAGTATTCCTTCTCATAAACGTACCACGATAGTCTCACCAAGCTGTAGAGCTGACTATCGCACTGATGCCTCTTCACTGATGAAAAAGTGGAGATTCAGGTCTACAACTTCCACGGTGATCCAAACCGGTTTGGATGCATATGCTCATTTGTTATAGCCAAACTTAAAACATATTAAAACAATAACCTTGCTATTTGTTTTATTTAGAATATTATTAAAACTTAATAGGTTATAAATATCTTTTAAACAAAATTAATAACCCCTGTTATTATTCAGAAGATACTTGTTCACTTTAACAGCTGTTACGTTGCAGATGCACCAGATGTTTGTTAAATGATAGAACGATGTTTTGACCTTGAAGGATTTACAGCCAGTGAAAGTTAAAATATTTTGTTCAGAATAATCATGCTACTCTGGCTGCTAGTCTAAAGAAAATCCAACAACTTGAAATGGTTCTTAGACCTGTAAAATATTCCTTTAAATTGAAACACTTAACAAACAATGACTCAAGTACCACTCTTTAAGTAGCATTGTACTAAACCAGTGTTACTCAGCAGGTGGTCCGCGGACCACTGGTGGTCATCAGCAAAATTTTAGTGGTCCGCGAAAGGCTTATACATGATTATTTTTTAGATTTTTGTTAATTTTTTAATGATCTTTTGTTTATTTTCAGTGATTTTTGTTAATTTTTTTTTTTGACAGGCTCTGTAGAATGTGCAAAAAAGAAGAGGAAACCTTGGAGCATTTAGCGAAGAGATGCAGAGATATAGCAGAATGGAAGGAATAATTGAAAGAACTGATGAGTGAGGAAGGTAAGGGAGAAAGATGGGCGCGAGAACTGGAGGCAAGAAGGAAGGAGATAGAAGAGGGAAGCCGGAAGAAGAATAGGAAGAGAGGGACACCGGAAGAAAAAATAAATAAAATAAAAAATATTGTAAAATATGCATTGTATTGTATAAATAATTGTAAAATATACATTGACTGACCGAAAACAATATTTCTTTTGTACCTTGGTCAATAAATAAATATTATTATCATTATTATTGTATGTAATTTTATTTTTCACTTCTTTGTAATTATTAATATCCGAACGCCGCAGCCTAGGGGAAATAAAGAATATATATACATAATGCATAAAGATGGAACAAAGGGTTTGGCCATTCAGAACATCTGTTTGTAACAAACATAACAAAGAGACTAGTGTAATTTTTATGCTATGTATCCATGCATATCTATTATAAACGAGGCTTTATGATCAATTTAAACGTCAGAGTAAAAGTTACTTCACCATGAGCATTTTTAAACGCAAGCTTATATGAAAACTAACATATCTATATGATATCCGTTAAAGATCCGCCTTGGAAAAACGGATATAAGCCCGGACCCGGATTTTTAATTTTTACGGATCACTAGTGGATACGGATATCCGGAACACCACTACTTAAATCTTACAAAGCACTCAACTCGTTTACGTGACGTAGATAAGAACCACTGGTACACTTCGTGATCAACATGATAAGTGAGTCACAGTGCGCAGGCGTATAGCATGACGCCTACTTTCTAACGATGCAATATTTAGTCATGCAGCGTTTTAAAAATTCTTAATAAAAGGTTTTATATTATTATTATATTAAAGATAGCTGTAAAATAGTATTTATACAAAAAGTGCTGTTTTTTATTTTTTTTTTTTTTTGGAAAAAAAAACAAATTTTATTTTAAATTATTTTTTTGTTAATTTTAATTCGACTACCTATTACCATTATTTAGGTTTCTAAATATGTGCAGTATTTTTTTTTATATAGCAAGGTTCATTAAGATTTTGAAAATTGCGCCTATGGCTTCCATTGGTTGTTTTAAAACATATGCTCCGCCCCTCTGGTAAGTACACATGACACATAGAATTAAAATATAATTCCAACAATTCCAATTGGTCATTAAATTTACGCTCTTAAAAATTAAATGCAACATTTGCCAAAATATTAATTAGAATTTTGACAAAATAATTTAAACAAAATAAAAATGAAGAAAAAAAAACAAAAAATGAAATTGTCTCATCTGCCCGGGAGCGAACCCTAGTTTACTGCGTAGCAAGCGAGCAAGCTAACCATTAGACCAGGATACGCCTTTTAGTATAGTGTGTTACATAACTATAACTTTTTTGTACATCGTCAACAAAAAAACATAAACATGCGTTATTTTCCGAGAACATAATCTGATCAAAAATTCCTGTTGGACTATTCCGGTTCACACCAATGTACATTACTTAGAATTTTTTCAGATGTTTAATTTAAACCATCTGGGCTACAGGGTGTGGGGGCAAAATTTTTTTTGCACAATTTTGGCAAAAATCGAATCAAAATTTGCAATAATTCTTGACTCAAATAAGGAGTTGGTTTCTATCGAGAATAGGGCCCTCAAAAATGTGGGGCCTTATGAGACAGCTTCACCATCTTCACATTATATCTGGCTTTTCCAAACCTTCAGATTACAACATGTAAATTGCAGTAGATAAGATTGCCTGACTCTATCCAAATGGCTAATTGGACCAAAACTTGCACTTGACAACAAAAAAATTGAATAGACTATAACATTTAAATATCTGGACGTAGGCAAAACTAGTTTTACTAATCACCATCAAGAGATATGCCAGACTATCAGGGCAGCAGCAATATCGGGTTTTGACAGATGTTATTTGGAGGAAAAAACAAACATATGGCAATTGATTGAAAACAAAAATATATAAAATATATATAAGCCCTCAAACTACAGATCAATTCTGTACAAAATTACTGTGTAGTAACGTAACTACAAGATAAAATATTATAAAAAGTATAATGACTTTAATTCATGATAGTAACTGACCTTGCTCATAGGGACAAATTTAGTTACAATGATCATAGTAACTGAGTTACAGAATTGGTCTGATATTGTGGAAACCAGTCCTAAGACAATGACAAAATCAGTTCTTAGAACAGAGACAAGTTTACCGGCAACCACAGGTAATAAACTAATGAATCAGATCTAAAACTCGGATATGTGGATCATCTGTCAAATGAAAAATGTTGTAAGATGAAATACACATAGGAGAAGCGAATGGTACGCCCATATCGAACATGATGTTCCACGGCTTGCTAAGACAATTTTCAATAATCGTCTATACGGATCCAGACCACCTGGACTTTTAACAAAGCGATGGCGAGACTGTTGGCAGTCTACATACCATGAGTCATCGGTATAAACAGGTCACCGACCTATAGAAAGAAAAAAATCCGTACAGCGAATTCGTAGAGTTTATTCCAATTCGGTTACACCAAAAATCTGTTAAAATAGGTTCCGTAAAGCTAGGTATTTGTGTAAATATTGTTCTTAACGTTCCCTAGTGGAGCATAGGTCTTTGTAAGATTATTCAATCTGACCCTGTTTCTCTAGATAATTAATTTCTTTCCTTTCTTTTCCTATTTCTTTTGCTTCATTTCGAACAAAATATACCACTATACCCTGTTCAAAATACTGAAATAGCAATAAAATCAAGTGAAAGATTGAAATCGCTACCCTATTGGCTGTTGCATGAAGTTAACGACTTAACAACCAAGGAACGACGATAGAGCGACGAAATTATTACGTGAATAGTGCGTGATTAATATTCTCTTCATTCTGAATAAAATATATACTATACGTACAGATGCCTAAAAAACGAACACACGTGTAACTTAACCTGCTTTAGGAATCAACTGTTCTACACATACGTGAGCTATTAGAAAAAATAAGGAGGAATTTAATTATCAACAAGATGGGGCACTTCCCCAGTTTTATCGCCATGTTGAGACTTATCTAAATGAAACTTTCCCAAACAGATAGATTGGAATAAAAGGCAGTGTTTAGTTCCCTCCCCGTTCACAGATTTAACGCAATTGGATTTTTATTTATGGAGACACCTTAAGGCTGCTTGTCCACTGGATGAGTTTTCATACATATTATGCTCGTCAAAACTTGGACGAATAGCTGCGAATGATCCGATTTTAACAATATGAATTGAAGGTCTTATAGTGCATATGAAGATATTTATGCGTTTTGGTCCGAAAACATCAGAAATGCCAACGATTTCGATGGGATCTTTCGCACGAACCCGTGCGAATGAATGAGGAATTTCAGATATATTTATGTACTGTATCATGGACATTGAACCATGTGTTTATCCTAAAAAATGTTCAAATATTTCAAGCCTTGCAAGTAAGGTTTTGCCTGGGGCTCCGTAACATTTCCAGCCGGTCCTTATTATACATTTCTTTGTTGATAATTTAATGAAAATTCTACATTTAACAACAATAAGTTGTACTTTACAGCAATGAGTTCTCTAAAGTAACAACTTCAGAGACAATAGTCAAAAGTTTGATTGCAACTATTGTATAATTTACCTTTAAGTCAAAACGAAAGTCCCAATCAAAGAGACATTCGGTACTATTCTACTTTAGCAAACCCACCTTACTGCGCATGCGTGCAGTGTTGGCAATAGTAAAATGTAATATATCAATTTAAATAATTTAAATTTAATATCAATTTATTAAATGAGTTTATTTATAAGAAATATAGAAATAAGTAATATTCCCTTAATTTCTACTGTGATTAGAGTTTTAATATATAAATGTAGTTTAAATTTAATTTAATGTTATTTATTTTCACTTTTTTCTGTTGTAGTTATTTATTATGCATTGTATCGATATTTAAAAAAAATTTAATTCAGGTGGACAATGAACTGGCCCTCTGCACCACCATGTTATAAACGTATGCACAATGATACACAATTTTAATTAGGCTAATATGGGGGGAAAATTAAGTACTGTGCACCTAAAAACAAGGTAATTAGGTTAGGTTTAGTTAGTAAAAATCTAGGACAACAGAAGCTGAAAAACACAAAGTAACCGTAAAGGAGTTCGTGTGAAAAATATATATATATATATATATATATATATATATATATATATATATAAAGAATGTATACACTTTACAAAATATAACAACAACAAGATAAAGGTATAACTACTGAATTACATCCTACACCGCACAAACGTTATTCACACAAACTTTTGTAAGCTTACTTTGAGCTTTTCGGCGTCTGCTGTCCTAGACTTTTACTAACTAAACCTAACCTAATCACCCAGTTTTTAGGTGCACTAAATTATGTTCCCCCTTTTTTAATCTTTAATCGGCTGTGAATGTAATATTATTATTTATTCTCATTATAAAATACCGAAATATTAATTTAATTAGATTTATTTAACTGAAAGTTAAGCATTATTATACAAATAATTTTAATTCTATTTTGATTTTAGTTTAAATTTACTTGTTTTAATTTTACTATAGTTGGCAACATTGTCTAGTGGGTTTGCTAAAGTAGAATAGTGCCAGACATTCTTCTAATGGAACTGTTTCACTGAAATTTGCGAATTCCCTTAGTGATGGGCTAATAGCATTCAAAATATATTGAAAGATTGACTGCTGACTTTATATCGAAAGTCGACTAAAAACACGTATTTCTTTGAAAAAAATTGTAAGGTTAGAAATGCACATATAACCTTTGACACTACAGAGCTATTGAACAAATTTAAATTTTGCTTTTAAACAGTTAGATTTTCTTAAAAATAAATCCTGACCACCGCCTTCATCTATATAGATTCTGATTTTTCTGTAAATTGATCTAAATGATTGATCACAAATTCATTAAACTTGCTAAATTATAAAAAAGAACAGTAATAAACAGTTTTTGGTTTTCTTGCTTGATTATATCCAACATGCCACATATTAATAAAGATACAACAAGCTGTATTTTTCTTCCACGGCTTACACTGACGATTTTTTATTAGAAGTTATTTTATATTCATTCGGTATCAATCAGAAAAATTTATTTTGTCTTTTTTAATCGTCAAAAAGAATAAGTTCTCCCAGATTATTTTTCTTCACTAACATATGGTTATTCCAACATTCTTATCTATTTTTTTCAGTCGTCGTCTAACTAATGAAGTGCTTTCCAAAAACATAAGGTTATCCATTTCACGACCTCCTTTCCAGGCTTGTTGTAGCAAATGACTTCTCCCACTTGATTTGTGTCTGATGCATTTCACGTCCAGTGGACGATGCTACATATGCCAAATTTGTCGAACTGGATTCGTTCGAATTCGTGCAAATCGATTCAGATAAAAACGTGTTCAATGGACAAGTAGCCCAAAGATTAAAGATTATGCTACAAAACCAACAACTAATTATAGCAATAATTATAGCAAGCAATTGAGGCAGAATGTATAGAAATTGTTGTAGGTATAGGTCTTTTCGTAGAGTAATTTCCAACATTTAATTACCATCAAACGCAAGCGCATAGTTCGTGAAACAGCGCTTAAATTACCCTGCGGCTGTGTCTAATGATAATAAAACGTTCGAAATGACTCTACCAACCGACCTTATATAGTGATGCGCAGGATCACATAAAAGCCAGATCCTTGTATACAGATACGAATTATTTGCGTCCTGATTCGAAGATAGGAATTTTGCATTTAAGTAGAAAAACGAACGACCTTGAAGCAACAGGCCTTGAAGTCTGTTGTGTGGTGTGGTTCCTACACACAAAAACCACGATCTAGTTGATTTTAAAATCACTCACTCATTGTCGTTGATTAACCCATATCATCCCAAGGACCGAAAAAGATAAAAAATAAAGTTTTAATTCTGCAAATATTTATTGATATACCTTCATTAAGATATTTTTAGGTTCCTATAAATAAAAACATTCCACGATCTAGTTGATTTCAAAATCACTCACTCATTAGGTATGTTCGTTTGTGTGATCTAGACTGCTTAAGTCGAGCAGTTAGATCCTGATCATGTGACTGCAAGCACAAGTTTGAGCTGTGCTGTCTGATCTTGATCAAAAACGAACACGGCTATTTTCCAAAGAAAAAATATTGTCGTTTATTTTTGTTAATGCGTTGTTCTGCAACTAAACATTTCCTATTGCAATTTCGTAGTAATACTATCTAAAAAGAAGACTATATTTTTTGTATTTATTGATTAGTTTTTTATTTGTTCACTAACCAGATCCATCTAAAATGTAATAATTATTTAGAATATTGCATAAAAACCTTTAATGATAAGTATTTGGTATGGTTATAATAACGCTTGTCAAAAAACTTCTTTATTTAGAGGTTATATTTCTTGCTCTACTCTACTTGCTCCACCTCTTGAGACCGAGCAAGTTAAGCTTGCTCGACGTGATCTAGCCTAAGTTGCTCTGGACAAACGAACCCTATTATATCAACTATTCTTACACAAACGAACGCCTAAAATGTTACTAGACTTGCTCTAATGTGATCTAAGCAGACAAACGAACAGACCTATTGTCTTTGATTAAATTAACTTTTCTCTAATTTTTAATGTATATTTTTGTTTTAATGTTATTATGTTACATTTGTTTTAACATTTACACGTTGTACCTTTTCTTATGTATGAATCAATGAATTATAATAATTTTTTTAATTATTATTATTATTACTATCAGACCGTTCAAAAATTACCGTCAAGTAATGTGATGCTTGATTAAATATTCATTTAAACGTCAGAGTAAAATTTACTCTACCTAGAGAATATTTAAACGCCAGCTTATAAGAAAACTAATTTCAATTTATTTATGTATATGATATCAGTTTCAGATCCGCCTTGGAAAAAAGGATACGGACCCAGATACGGGTTTTTATCTTTTGCGGATCATCTGCGGATACGGATATCCGGTACACCATTAGTTATAACAGATATATTAGGTCATGCACTTCAGTTTCTTGACGATGATAACAATTAGCTGTTGTTTTTTAACGTTACCATGACAGCATACAATAAAGTCTATATTGCAATGCGAGATGAATTTAATGCACGCTGTCATGGCAACATTAAGAAAACAAACTACATGAAAAAATGGTATACTTCCTACACAAAAAAATAATTGAAACCTTGATTCTTTGACATTTGCAGAAAAAATATATGGCACCCTAATATGAAATACGAATAATTTACGGCACCCTAAGATAAATATGAAAAATTCACGGTGGTTGAAGATGGATGGGGGATAATACAACACAAATAATTGACGACGAAGGACTGATGCTGAACGGCTTATGAATGGGGTGGGGAGTAAATTACTCTACAAAATTCGTGATACCCTAGTTGTGAACCATTATTATAGGTTAACATTATCATTGTTGCACCCGTTATCATTGATACACCCATTGGAGTTAACAGTGCGAAGTTATTTGCGTCTATGTTAAATTGACAACTGTTACGACCATTGTTCAAAACAACACATGAGTCTTTTTTATGCACGGTCTACACGTTACAACTTGTATGTTTTACTTAATCAGTTAAGACGAACCATGCTAAATGTATCGTGTGGAGAGGAAAAAGAACTGAATGAAGTCATATTCTTACGGCACCCTGGGGAAACGCGGAACCCGATTTAAGAACCACTGGGCTAGACTGAAGTATCCCAACCTTTTTCATCGATCAATCCATCGTTAATATGTAGGGGCATATGAACAAATTCCTTGTCCGACCCCCAAATAAAATGCTTTAGTTAGTAAGCCATACATAAATAATAATAAAACTTATTATAAAATCTGCATAAATATATTTAAATTGATAAATACATATTTTGGTCAGACAGTAACAATGTATTACAATTAAAATAACAGTTCCGTACTTCAATGGGACAATTGTGGTAGAAGAATAACCACAAGTTCTTTTATGTCCGGTAGAAAATTGGTAATTTTTTTCTCAGTTGATCCTTAAATCACCTCTTTTGAATATATCCAACATGTTTGTACTCTTTCTTAGCATATTAATCATGTCGCTAAATGTCGACTTCAACAAAATAAGAGCCAGGAATTATTAACAACGTTTCCATCATTGTTTTTAATTTTGGGATATTTATTTCTTATTTCAAAATTATCCCCACAGGCTGCATATCCTTTAATATTGAATGTAGATTTGGCTATAAATCTAATATTTGATTATTAATAATTTAATTTTTTTTTATTTCATGTTTATGGCCTTTGCAAATAAGGCAATTAGCCAGGATAATTCTAATTTTTCATGTTGAAAATTTGAAAACAGGATTCGAACCCGAGACTTTAGCAACTCAGGGCACGTGTGTTACCACTACGCTACGCCGGTCGACAATATTAATAAGCAATACAATTAATTGATTAATTCAATAGGTAATTTTATTTGATTTTACCTAATTGTATTGGATACGAAAAAAGTACTATCGACTTCATTGTATAAGAGGGTTGCCTTTTATATTTCGGGATTTGAGATCAAAAACAATTATATATCAACAAAAGTGGCTTTATTAAAATATTCTCCATTAAGATCAATACACTTTTGCATGCGTTTGAACCAATTTTCGAAGCACTTTTTCCACTCCGATTGAGGCTTTTTCTACTGCGATTGTCAAATTATGTGAGATTCAACGCGAACAAATCTTTTTGACGGCCAAATGTCCATGCAATAGTGAATGTATGCTGGTCCCACTAATGCCCAAGGATAGCTCAATTTCACGGTAAGTCACATGATGATCTTGCCGTATCAGTTCACGCACAGCATAAATGTTTTTCTGGATTTTGGACGACCTTTACGAAATTCGTCTTTACGCGAACTACGGCCACGACAGAAGTCGGCAAACTATCGATAAACAGTAGTCCTTGATGGTGCTTCATCGCCAAAAGTAGAATTAAGTTCATCGATGCACTGCTGTTGGATTAATCCACGTCGAAAGTTGTAAAAAATATTCGCTCGAAAATGTTCATGATTTAATTAAATTTTTAACCGAGATGAATTTTTTCATGTTACTGTAAACAACACAAATAGCGCTCGTACGTCAAAACGTTCTGAGTACGTACACCATCCAAAATGTCATACTTTACAATAGAAGCGTCAATTGCTAGATAGCAGCAATAATTTAGCGCAATCCCGAAACATAAGATGCAACCCTCGTATATTGACCTCCAATCAGTTTCAAGTCGATTGACCCCTAAGGGGTCGATATCGACCCCGTTGGGAACCCCTGGGCTAGACCTTTGTTTTCTGATAAAACGTCCACCTTGTCGTTACATGTAGACACACATTTACATTTAGTCAGTAGGATTAATCCGAGCGATCTAAGTGCTCCCGATCCGTTCGTAAAGTCAGTCAGATCGTACAAAATAGCTTATTTTTAGTCCACCCGAGTGATTTGCCAGAGCGCTCATAGCATTTCTAAACAATCCGATGACTAATAAGTTTGCTGGGATTAATTTTGTGGTGGGGGTTAGCGCTAATAAATTTGAATCTCGCAGCCAATTCGAAACTGATTCATAGCTAAGTAAAATTGATTAAATAAGTGCTATGTGTGACAACGGCGGTGTTGTTGGGAAATATAATTTTATTTTGAAACGTACATTTTCTTAGATTTTTTCGATATTGTCTATTATCGTTTGCAACATACATAAATTCAACTTCTTCAACAAAAATCTTTTAGCCCATTCTATTATCGGTAATAAACTCATATTATAAGAAAACGCGGCAGTAGTGGCAATCAACGACAGAAATTTGATAGTTTTATTTAGCGCCTCCGCCACCAGACGTCTCTACTTAACCTCAGATTTAATATTGCTTACGAAAATGTTAACAAAAACTGAGCAATCCGATCTAATTTTGTAACGTCGTCAGATCAATCTGAGTAATATTGTGGATTGATGGAACGTAAATGCATAGGTCTTGTTCCAGAATTCATCGATTAACTAATCGATTGCGTCGAAAATATATCAATTCGAAATCGAATTTTTTTCCGTTAAGATAATTTTGTAGAGAGCGGAACAAATGGTAGTCGGAGCATATGGTCCAGACATTGCACCATCCGACTACCATTTGTTCTGCTTTCTACAAAATTCCCTTAACGGAAAAAATTTCGATTTCGAATTGATAGATTTTCGATGCAATCGATGAATTCTGGAACATGACCTATGCATTTACGTTCAGTCAATCCACAAGATTACTCAGATTGATCTGACGACGTCGCAGAATTAGATCAGATTGCTCAGTTTTTGTTAAAAAAATTTCGCATCTGTGGACAATATCAAAATTCACCTGGACAGATTTTTCGAGAGCAAAGACGGAACCTTTTGGAGAGATGGTATTATAAAATTGCCCGAACGTTTGTCCAAAGTAATAGAAAATAATGGACAGTACATTAGTTACTAAAAGTTTTTTTAGAATGTATATTTTTTTGAACAAAAGGTGAAAAAAAAAACGAATAGACTTACGTAACAACCCAATAGTAACATTTACCGATTGTGAGTGAGACTTTTGACCATTTTGTTTAGCAAAAGCCAACTTCAATAACGAAAGAAATCTCATGCCAACTCAGGAAAATGTAAATTCCAGTTAGTTCCACCTAAAGGTTTGAAACAGCCTATATTTCTCAATTGAACAACACAAAAAAATGTCACTTTTGTATCTTTCGCAAATCGCCACCAGATGCCAGGGCGCTTCGGAAGTTTCCCCTATTACGCCAAACTTCAAATTAATTATTTAATTCCTGGAGCAAATTTACACGTGACCACCTACGTCTCTTTAACAAAAATTTTCTCCAGCAACGTGAACGACGAACACGTTTATTTATTTTTTTAAATTGAGCAAGACAATGAAAAAATTGATAAAAGTAATGCGTCTACCATGATTTCAAGATACTAACTACAAAATAAGCAAAATATCACAGTTTTGAGTATGAATAGTGCAGTATACGCAGGTTTAACGTCAGTCTTATCTGACAGTTTTAACTGATCAAGTAAATTGTCAAGTCGTAGCGTGTAGACGGCACTTTAAAAATACAAGATTAAAGTTGCTATAGTACCAATTATAATAAAAAACCATCTAAATGTGAAATCATAAAGGTTATATTTCAATAATTTTGTTAAAATAGCCCACCAGTTTCCACATAACTGAATAATTTGAAACTTCTTCCTTTCCTTTGTTATAACGAGATTGAAGTTTTTGACACATGCGCAGTACTGCATTCCATAGAATCGACTTTGACTTGTCTGCACATGGAATTTTTGACAAATATTTTGGTATAAACGAACGTTTTATACCTAAAAGAATGGTACAAATCAAAAATAAAACCCAAAATATTTGGGATTCCGTTGCTACCTAAAATAGTCGTGAGGGTATGGCTACAAGTTTCACAGTGGGGGGGAATGTCAATGACCTTGCTACTGCTAAAGAGCACAAATAAAACGAATTTTATCAGTTAAACTGATAAAATATTTTATACATACCATATACAACTTATAAAATATAAAAAACAAATTGAAAAATTATATTTTTTATTAACTTTTTATACAAATATATACAATAGAAACGAACAAAAGAAACAACAAATAGTTGTTGGAATAAAAAATAAGATAAGCCTAAAACAACGATAAGTCCAAAAATATATACCGACGTGTCAATTTCTACTACGCATGCGCGTAGATATATATAGAAATGACGTCTTACTTTTGATTGCTAAACAAAAATATTTTCGAAAATACAACAACGAAATGTCGACAATTATAATTAATAATATGAAAACCGAAAATTTATTTTATTAATATTTATTTTTATTATATGTAAGTAAATAATTACTTTTTTAAGCATATGTATATAAAGTTTAAGCGAATTAAATGGAATTTTAATTTTCTTAAGTTGTCACTTCACTTTTTAACGATGAAGTGGGTTTTTGCTTATCAAAACAATCAAAAGCCCCATTCAATCGTTGTTAGTAGATTTCAAAATAGCTTAAACCAAAGAAACTATAGGTTGCGTCAAAATATTTCGCAAAACCGACAGTAACAATGAAATTGTTTGATAATTAGAGCGAAAGTATCGATGGTAGAACGTAAAATACTAGGAAACCTTGTAGTTCGACACGGCCGCCATCTTGTTAAACGCTGAGAAGCTATCGTGTACGTTGCTTATTCAATTCCGTTCTCCTTTCTTATACTATTGAAAAGAATTTGTGCCGTCTCTTCTTTTCTTTTGAATTCGATGTATGGATTCAGGACCGTATTAAAATTATTGAACCAATAAGTTGAAACCAAATAATTAATGGTGGATTATTCATTTGGTCAACTGGAATACATGCATATTCGATAGGTTTTAAGCCTGGTTTATAATAAGCCCATAGCATAACTGCATATGCATTAAACAATAGATTTGACCCTTCAAAACATCTGTTTGTAATAAACAGAACAAAGAGAGTAGTGTAATTTTTATGCTTATGTTCCATAACATATCTATTATAAACCAGGCTTTAGACCTTTGAAAAGCAAAAGGAGTTTCATTTGTTTGGATGTTCTAATGGACATAATGGACGCAAGTAAACAATACTTAACTAAAAACATTGAATATGTGATTTCATTATTCGGCTTTAAATGACAAAACCGTCGCATCAACGACGCAAAAGCTAATAGTTAATTGCCACAAGATGGGGACAGTAGTACAATAAAAAGAACTTTTATATTTTTCAGCAAAAAAATAATATTGCCGTTGTGTTTGTACTAATGCCAATACCGGAACCTTTAAAATTTGTAGGTTATGTTTAAATTTTTGGTGTTGTTTTATTTAAAAATTATCATACCATATCGTTGTTAATTATTGTTAATAATCTAATTTATAAATCTAAACTTACTCAATATTTTGTTGAGTTTCTGGTTTAAAACAGCGACGTTCTCGGCAACAGAAAATGAACTAGCAAGTGGTATGTATACAGCGATCGGTCACGTGATAATAAATGGGCGAATCCGGTGCTGGCATTCGTTGCCGATAAACTTGCGACGTAGCTGTACTTCATAGCGAAGAGGAACGGTTAAAAAATTGTTTTAATCATTAAAAACTTTCTAAAATGGTACTGTAGCAGTACCTTATTAATATTTGTAAGTAATTAAAATCAAATTTAGTTTAAATCAATATTATTACAGCAGAAATAAGAGTACACCAAAGAGTAAATTTTGTATAAACAATTAAGGTACTATCAGTACTACATATATGAGCATTAAACATAATTATTGCAGCATACATAATTGGTTACTAATTTATAAGGTACGAGGTACGGCAAGTATCATACTATGTAAAACTATGGTACTACCGGTACATCAAATTAATAACAATCAACAGCAACCGGTAAAGTACGACAATTTGGTATTCGGACAAATAAAGTACTACAATTGGGTTAAGGTACTACTTTAAAAGACCACTTTAATTAGTGATAAAAAAATATGAACATCACATACGGGCGATTATCAGGTATGTCCAAAAAATCGGTACTACAAGAACTACTTTAACGGTATTTTATGACGGAACATACCTTGTTCATTTTTTTTATTAAAAATATAATAAATATACCAAAATAATATTAGGTACTACATGTAGTACCGTATTAGCTTGGAACATTTACAAGGTATGTTATAAGAAAACAAATGTCAAATTGTAACGAAATATTAAAGAGTACTACCTGTAGTACTACTAGTTGTAAAAATAAAAACGCACAAATCGGTACTACAAGTACTAATTCAATATTAGGATGTAATAACAATTATTAACATTTTTTATTAAAAATATAATAATTTTAACAAAATGGTGCTATTTGGTACTACATGTAGTACCGTAATTTAAATTGTAAGAGCCCGGAACAAGACAATATCACCTTATAAGAACACAAATATAAAATTGTACCAAAATATTACAGAGAGTACTACGTGTAGTACCGCCAAATTTTTCAAAATAATAAAGCAACGTGGTACCATTACAAAGAAATAGTATTGTTTTTCATTTGTTACGTAATATTGCATTAAAATAATGAAAATATTGATGGTACTGCATGTAGTACCGACAATATTTTTGAAAATAATAAAGAAACGTGCCACCATTACAAAGAAATAGTATTGTATTTACGTAATATTGCGCTAAAATAATGAAAATTTTGATGGTACTGCATGTAGTACCACCAAGGAATAAGTAGAAAAACGAACTTGCTACTACCACAAAAAATTGTAACTTTTAAGACGTCAAATATGCAAAAAAAAAACCGAATTAATATCAATATTGGTACTACACGTAGTACCAACTTTTTAAATAAAAAAATAACGTGGCACTAATAAATAATACCTTATTTTATTAAAAATGTAACACAGTATCGAAATGTTACTTTTTATGGTACTACATGTAGTACCGCTAAAAAACAAGGCGAAAATAACTTCGTACTAAGGGCATGTTATAAAAATATCGTAATTTACAAATATACCAAAATAAATTCAATAGATGATACATGTAGTACCGCCAAGTATTTTAAAATAAAAAATAACGCGGTACTATAAAATAGTAACCTATTTTATTAGAAAAGTATTTTTTGAAAATAATGTTAATATTTTACGGTACTACACATAGTACCATCCATTTTAAAACCAATTTGGTACTATAAGGGAATAGTACCTTGGTTAAAAACGTTAAACATGTGTCCTTACACCAAAACAATTTTAATTTTTCATGGTACTACATATAGTACCGCCAAACTTATTAATTTGATAAAAAGAAAACGGAACTATAAGGCAATAATACTGTATTAAAAATGAAAAACTTTAGCAAAATAGTATTAATATTAAATGGTACTACATAGACCACCAATATTTTTTGCACAAATTTGGTACTATAAAGCAATAGTACCACAATTAGAAACCTAAATCGTACCAAAATAATGTTAATATTTAAAAGTACTACCCGTTGTACCGTCAAAAAACTACTTGGTACTATATACGGAAATAGTACCTTACCCAGAAACGTGAACCCTGTAAAATCGTACCAAAATAATGTAAATATATGATGGTACTACAACGCCAATAAACTTAACACAATTTGGTACCATACAGAACTAGTAACTGCATTATTAGATATTATTGATGACTCATTAAATCAACTGCTACCAACGACACAAAAAGTAAAAGTTCAGTAATACGCGTTGAATTATTATACGTAATGGAAAAAAACGAATTTTGCTACAAAAATTGTTAACCTTTCGAATGTAAATTAAAAACGACAGAAGAAGCAAATTTCTTGAAGGTGGTCGTCGGTACGACTGGTACTACTCGAAACCAAGATGGATGTCACTTGTCGCATAGAAATCCATTGATATTTCGTAACACGAGGCAAAATTTTAATAAATTATTTGTGAATTCATCATAATATCACCAATAGTACTCAAAAACAAATTAACATTCTCGAGAATATAACAGAAATAGCTAGAAGTCAAGCGAAGCGAAGGCTCCATTTTCCATCGCCAGTAGTAAGCCGTATACCGCCAACGACTAAAACCAACACGTTTTCACTCGTAACTAAAAAGTTATCGCAAAGACACAATACCAATCATAACCAAATAAGTTAAACATTAGTTTTATAACATTGTTATATAATAAACAATTCAGAAATAAGAATAAAAGGTATAAATATACATACCCGATGTGATTACAGTGTGCACAGTAAACTTGGAACGGTTAATAAGTTGAACTGCGCATGCGTGGACTCTGGTTTTGTAACTACATTGAACGAGTAATTTTCGGAAACTAGGGGGGATCTTCTAGGTACTGTTATGGCATAAAACTCAAGAGTAGTTGTAGCAGTTTTTGAGTTTTGCTCTAAAAAGAAATTTGCTTTGATATAAACTTCACGGAAAATCGATTTTTCTAATTTATCCAAGTTCTTAGGTACACCTTGTCCACAAAAGGGTGCCCATTATTTACCCTAATGCATAATTATTCTTAATTAATGCATAGAAAATGTAAATTTTGGCTTGTAGATACGAAAAAGATACTAAAATATCCCTTTTATAATAATTTTTTTATGTAACATTAAACACCAAAGCCGTTCGTGAATATAATTTTATACACAATTACATTTGTACTTATAATCATTTTGACTATGAACAAAATTTTGCTATTATTTTTTTCATAACATCATTATATCATTTCGTACTAAACAATTTTTAATATTTCGTAGAATTTAATGAAAATTTTCTATATTTAACCCATAGGATTGTGTCAAGAACACGGCCATGTTTAATTGAATTTAATTTGTTTGGTTAGGTTTAAGTTTCGTTGTACTGTGTGTTGTTCACAAGAGTACTTTAAGTACTACTTCATTAGGAAACAAAATGCATCGGATATTAAAATTTCAACATTTAAAAGTGTTAAGTGGTACGGGAAGCAACAAAAATGTAGCAAAAGTAATACACACTTCCGTAGTTAATTAGTTTCATCAATTAATATTAATAAATGCCCTTCAGATTTTTAGGACATATTCAAATGTACATACTGGATATTTAGGAGTAAATTACCAACCTAATTTTACAGAAGAACAAAGAACACATTTATTAAAAACCCTAAACGAAGCAAGTACGGAAGAACTTTCACGGTAAGGATAAAATAATGTTTAATTAAAACAAAATACTATATAATCTTTTGGAAATAAAAACAGATTTAACTTATCAAAAAATCGTATTAAAAAAATAGATGCATGGAGAAAGAAAAATGGTTATTTTCATACTCTTACGGATGTTTTGGATGTTGACGGACTGGGCGTTAAAATGTTGGATCGATTGTGTAAAAATATAATCGAAGCTGAAAATAATACGGAAGATGTAAAACAGAAACCAGTTAAGGCTCGAGGACAGATTTTAATTCCACCTTTAAGCCCACATAAATTAAAAGTAAGTCTTTAAAAATCTAATAACTTGAAAATTATGTTGGTACTATTTTTAATGTTGATGATAGTTGTATAAGTATTAATTGGCAAAAGCAGTTGCATCCAAAAATATTAAAAAATTAGATATTGGATACCTTAGTTCCTTGGCTAAAAATAGAATGATTAAATTATGCGTAAAATACCTGTTACAGACCATATTTAATTAAGGTAGAAAAGTATTAACAGTTTCAAAAGAAGTTAAATCCCTATTCTGTAACTGCAGTTACATCCATCAGTTATATTTACAATTGTAAAATAAGGTAAATCATATTAAACAAAATGACATATCAATATTATATATAATAAGCAAATTATTGCCAGTACCGTGCATATTAAATTACTAATGGTGGGTTGCTAACGTAAGAGTTTTCTCTAACCCAAGTTAAAATCATTTGTTTTTGTATCTTACAACAAAAACAAATGATTTTAACTCGAGTTAGGGATAATTTTTATGTTAGCAACCGGCCATAATTAATTTTAAACCCAATTTAAAACCTAACAATTATTCAGTTTTCCAGTTTTGTTAGAATATATATTCAAAGCAATTGGTATTTGTTGGATTATATTTTTCCCGAGCAGTAGTTACTAGTTTTACGTCATAACATATCAATTAATCATAATTAAAAATAATATTTCTATATTTACTATTTCAATTAATCTTAAATGTCAATTTAAAGTACCGCTTGCGCCATCTGTTAGTTTAATTTTGAACTAATTTTTCCATTATTGAGAACTGACACGCTCGAATACGCCGTCTGGTGGTCAAATATTGTACTAGGTGCTCTAGTACTGCTTGAACTTATTACATATGTTCTAGTGTTGAAGAATGTCGATAGAAGTTGTGAAAAACTATAAAAGTAGAACAAATTGTAGTGTTTTTGGCTGTCATTCAACACAGGACAAAGATAGGCATCTTTTTTTTTTTTTTTCTTTTCCTAAGAAAAATGGAGGGAAAGTTAATATTAAGTCTAGATTTGGGAAAGATTTGGTTATGGGCAGGAGGAAGGCATGGGAATATATTTTGAGTTAAATGATACTATGCGAGTTTGTTCTTTACATATGTCGCAGAAAAACAAAATTGTACTAATATGTTTGCACCTGCAAGTTGCATATTTAACTTTTAGCTGCTCGTGTCCAAATGAAAGTAATTTTATTTCAAGAGGCAATAAACATAATGCACTTGTTTACAAACAGAATCCATATATTGTAAATTCAGATGACCGACACTCAGATGTACCACATAAAATTACGTGCCCGGCATTTAACACTTGCTCAACTCCAAATTACACTTCAATAAATCTACTGAAATTAAACTTTAAATACTGTAATTTGATACCCACCTTCTGTTATACACCTCAATACATGTGTAGCGCATAAAAATTTTAAATTTTTGCAAATATTTACTCGCATTTTCATAAAATAAAAATGTACTGTGCTTAAATTAACCTGTTCGCTATTAGCATATTGACAGCTGAGACGACAGACATATTGCCTTGGAGCACAGCGCCGTCACCGGTAATGTCACTTCTCAATACGTATTTATTTTATTAAAATGCGATTTAATATTTGCGACATTTTTTAATTTTTAAGCGCTACACATGTATCCAGGTGTATAACAGAAGATGGGCATCAAATTACAGTATTTAAAGTTTTATTATTATTATTTTATTTATTTTACATCGGCCTATTTCTGCAACGAGGCTAATCGCCGATGCCAGGGGGCGATCTCCTACACCTGGATGAGGGGTGAATGATTGTGAAAATGGAAGTAATGTTAACATATTATTCTCGCCCGAATAATATCACCAACGGGGGAAATTGAACTAGCAACCTCACAATTCAGACAGTTTTAACAAGTAAAAACTGCGCGATTTAACGAGCTCGGCCATTCCATTGGCTTATTTAAAGTTTTATTTCAGTAGATTTCTTGAAATGTAATTTTTAGGCGAGCTGGTGTTAAAATTTTAAGTTTATAAAACTAAGGTCCTTTCTTAAATGACATCTAAAAACACTACAATTTATAGTGTACTGTGGACATTGTACAAAAATTCATTACTAAAATACACATTAAATACTGAGTACGTAATTTTATGTGGTACATTAGAAGCTGAGTGTCAGTCATCTAAATTTACAAAATATGCATTAGCTTTCAGAGGGCCCGCGAAATATTTATCCTATTTTCACCGATCCGCAGGTGCAAAAAGGTTGAAGAACACTGCTCTAAATAGCCAAATCTTTTCTCAATTGGACTTAATATTAGTTTTTTCCATTATTTTTTCTTAGGAACTATAATAAAAACTAAGGTCCTTTCTTCAATGACATCTAAAAACATTACAATTTGTAGTGTACTGTCGACATTATAACAAAAATTCATTACTAAAATACTCGTAATAACCAGAAACAGATCTGCTTTACTGAGTACAATAATTTAGGCACTAGTTAGCGTATTCGAACGTGTCACTTGTCTATTCTGATTATGTATAGGAAAATTTGTTTTAGGGTATCCAGTCAGTATTAGGACTACATTTTTTTGCCACTGGACTTAGTTGGGCAAGAATAAAAAAGGAAAATAATTCTTTAACGCATTGGGATTTTGTGAATTATAATTCAAATACCAAAAAACTATCTCCTACGGATGCTTTACAAATAGTGAGTATTTTTGTAGAGCTGTAATGAATATTCTGTTATATTCTGCAGAATATTCGTTTTAAGTTCTAAAAAATACTTCCTCCTTCCGAAAATTTGATATACATTTACAATTTTAATTAGTAATTAGAACGATTTTATTTTTGCAACAGTTACAAATATCTAGTATAACAAAGAATAATACAAAAAATTTAATTAAACAAGGATGTGGCTGTCTCCACAGCTTATATGGAACACGATAATATTGTTAGTAAGCGTCCCTTACGATGAAGTTTTGCCTTATTAATGTGCGGAATCTTATTGGAATTCCCTCATTTTACTAACATGGTTGCTTATAGAGATAAGTTTGCAATGTTAGAGAAACATTATCAAGGGTTTGTATATTAAATGCATTAAATACATTTTGTACGCATTTAATCAATTCGTCGATTGTATTCGATAAAGCTGTATGTTGTAAGGATTGTATAGCATTGAAAAATAAAGTCAAGATCCAATACATTAAAATCTGGACTATTTGGCGGTTGTGATTTAAGTCGATTTGGAACTTCTTCCTTGCAACTCAACACAATTTTGATCAAAATTTTGTTAGAACATCGAGTGTCTCTTTAATTTGTCTAAAAAAACGAGTTTTTCTTTCTATGAATTATTTTTGACATATGCAAAATTATTTGTGCGCCATTTGTTTATTAGTTATCTAGCAACCAATTATTAAGAAATAAAAACAAAAAAATTGATGTGATTTTTCACACATTGCAGGGTTTCGCAGGTTTATAATAAGTGAAGGCGGCATACTGAGTGTGTAGGATAAATTTTACTTTGTAGTAATCACGGCAAGAACGATAGTTTTAAAATAATTTATCATCTCTTAATCTAAGAGCTTTAAAAACAAATTTTATGTTAAAATATTTTTTTGTTAACTTTAATTCGAATACTTAATACCATTATTTAGGTTTCTAAATATTGCAGTATTTTTTTTTTATATGGCAAGGTTCATTAAGATTTTGAAAATTGCGCCTATGGCTTTCATTGGTTGTTTAAGTATTATGCTCCGTCCCTTTGATTTTGTATACATTGAAACATAGAACTAAATTATAATTACATTTCCCACTGGTTATTAAATTTACGCTTTTAAAAATTAAATGCAAAAAAAACAAAAAATAAAATTGTCTTCAGCCTAGAAGCGAACCCTAGTTTGCAGCTTAGGAAGCGAGAGGGCTAACCATTAGACTATGAACGCTTACCGGTTTACTGTGTTACATAAAGTATTAAATGTTTTACATCGTCAACCAAAAAAAATACAAAAAAATGCGTCAAAATAATATTACTTTCGTTAATCCCACATTTTGTAAGTAATGTATACCATGTATTCGGATGGAGGGAGTAGTTGTTTTTAGATAAGTATTTTTATTCTGTTTAATTTTTAACAGAAAAAGTATGAAAATGTTATTTGTTTTACTTTTCCGCTAAACCGTTCAATTGATAGTTTAATTGTTCTTAACAGATTTTAAAAGTAAGTGAAGAAATTCCTCCTAGTGATGTATATATCTTCGAGGCTCCAGTCTCAGTAACTCCAACAGCTCAGCAGTCCCCGATCAGTGTAACAGCGTATGCTCAACGAGTACAACTGCTTTCCATGTTGATGACCATCCTAAGTACAAGCGCTGTTCACAATCCTGCATACAACACAACCAATCTACCATCTAATACAGAAGGACCTGATTCTGAGAAAACATTAGACGTTAAAAATAATCCGGGCTTAGTTGAACCTAATGTCTATTTTTTAAGACATCGATTACCAGCCAGGTAAATAATCTATTCAAAACATTAAACCTGTAATTGTATATTATGCAACAAGCATGGAATGATGGTCATTTCACACGAGTATGAGAGTTGCGCCACCAGCCATAAGCGAGTAGCGGAATTCATACGATTCATGTATTAGTATACATGTAGATAGGAATTATTTTAATTGAAAGTTGTTAAGTTAATTTTTTGTCATTCTCTACTTCCATGATTACCATCAACATTGCCAAATAATTAATATAAAATTATTGTTTCTAGATTATTCCGAATCCTCGTTGGAAATGAAAGAGTCTCATCTGCTGCCACAGTATCTAGTGTTTTGACCAACACACACCATGGCAAACCTTTAGCTTACAGTCCTCTTGTAGTGGACAGCGAATTAAATTCATTTTATGAAACAGAACAACCTGTTAATAAAGAAGTATTAGGACAAGCATTGTTCCTTACGATGGCTTTTATGGAAGTGTGCATTTATCAGAATGTCAAGAGCATAAAAGCTATATCCAGCACTAGAAATTAAGATATATTTATTGACCGTTACATATAGAGAGGGAGGATTGTAATCATACCAGTTTTGATTTAGAGCAGTTTTGTTGTAGCCCGTCTTTCGGTCTGTGGACTCGTGTAGTGCAAATAGACCATTTTAAATACGAGGTCTGTTCAAAAAGTATCGCGATTTTGTGTTTTATCAAAAATTATTTATTTATTCATGAATATCTATTTTGTCCCCTTCAAAGTAATCCCCACCAGATATTATACACTTGTGCCAACGTTTTTTCAAATCCACGAAGCACTTGAAAAAATCATTTTTTGTGATCTTGTTCAACTCCTCCTTCGATGCCGTCTTTATCTCCTCACTCGTAGCGTAGCGTCGTCCTTTCATGGGCGTCTTCAGTTTCGGGAACAAGAAAAAGTCACAGGGGCCAGATCTGGGGAATACGGTGGTTGCGGCATTATTAGTGTGTTGTTTTTGGCAAAAAATTCGCGCACAAGCAACAATGTGTGGGCAGGGGCGTTTGGTGCGAATTTCGCGGCGACCCGTCTCATGCCCAAATCATTAGT